>JAKTWW010000204.1:0-401813 GCA_030582255.1 Hansenula subpelliculosa
CCGGTTCACTGTGTTCTCCTTCGGTAGAACTTGCAGCGCTACCATGTTCGATTCCACGGTGATCAGCTTGAGAAGTTGCACTAATTAATGGATTCAATAATGTTTCTAGTTCAGCATGAGCTTGATTAGAAGTCTCATTAGCAGCAGTGTTGTTGATTGGAGTAGACATTGTTCAGTAGTTAAGCGTATAGTTCTTACAGATATTTGAAGTTGTTGTTGTAGTTCTCTATGAGTTATAGATGACTTGATTCTCTTGATATTGTAGTCAATGATCTTAGTAAATCGTTGTCCTCTATAACCATCTTCAGTTCCATGAACTGGAAATACATCTATTACTATATACTATTCCTGAATGATGATTATCTCAAGAGAATGCAACCAGCTGCTTCATGAATTGTCTTCTATCCAATAGAGTCAATTCCATATGCTATCTTCATGTCTCTTCATGCTCAATGGTCTTGTACATTACTTCTTATTGGCCAAAGCTCTCTTGACCTATGTGCTCTTCTTATATATTACTTCTCATTGGTAATAGCTCTTGGTCTAGACTTTGAACAATTTTTAGTTTTGAGAACATGATATCATTGAAATTTGGAGTCTTATCAGCCGATGGACCATTGTCAGTTTGAAATATTGTCAGTTCTTCTGGATAATGCTTGAAATTCAAACTCTTGAATAAAGTATCTGGTATATCAATCAACTTTAATTCTTTCAAAGTATCTGGAAATTGGAATTTTAAAATTGAATCAAATGATGCACATTTTTCCAATGTCATTATCTTTAAACTTGGAAATCTTAAAGTATTTGGATTGAGGTGCATATTGCTAAAGTGTGCAATAGTAAGATGATCCAAAGTCAATGACTTTACTAACTTATGATTATTGAAAAGTTTAACCATTGTAGAAACATTTCTAGCTGCCATATAATCATCCATACTATCCTTAATCAATTCTTGTTCAGTACCAATATTTTCCAAGTTTTTATCAATATGACTGATTGAACTGTCTTTCCACAATAGATGATTCAAACTGTACATAGAATGGTAATCTCTAATATTTGTTAAGACACCCAAGACCATATCCCTTAGACTTGAAACTGGATGTTGAGCAATCCATTTTTCATAATCTTCAGACTTGACTGGATCTAATGGGGATGATGTACTTGATTGAAAACTAGTACCGGAAATGTTATCGTCGCTTGAAGGAATGATGATGTTTTTTCTTGGAAGTGGAATGAAACAATGAGTTGGAATATTTGATTCATGATGTAAAGTTTGAGTATCTGTAATCACAGTAAGGGAATTTGATATACGATCTCTCAATAGAGGGAACCAACATAATGTGTCGATGGAGGAATAATCCAGTTTTTTAACGATATTTAAAAAAATCTCTTGTGGAACGTCTAATAAAAGAGACAGATCTTGATGCATCCCAAGGAGATTGATAAATTGAAAGAGATTTTAATCAGTTGAGACATAATTAATTTATAGTTCAATAAGAAATGAAGACATTATGGTAACGAGCTTTCTCAATGTTTCCTCAACTTGGAAATTCATTCGCGCCCATACCCCAGACGATAATTCTCTTACACATCATCCACATTATTATAACATATTATTGAAATTTATATCTATATGAAATCTATATACAAGAGCACGATGTATAAAACTATTCAATAAAATTTATGACCGCATCAATTGAAGAAGCAATCTTTATTTTTTCCACTTGAGACTCATTAACTAATTCCACATTTTCTTTCAAACCATGTTCAGGTAATTTTGAAGTCTTTTCATCAATAAATTTTTTCACCACTTTAACATCTTCATCTCGAGTGAATGCACTTAGAACAATTAATGTTATACTTTTCACAGTTTTTTTCAAATTTGCACTATATTCAGAACCTGGTCTTAGGGATCTTCCAACCCAATGATCATAATTTAATTTAAACCAATCAAATAATGATTGTTTATTTAATGAAGGATTATATAATAAACCAATCAATGCTAATTCAACCATTGTAGAATCAATATTTGTAGTGACGAAATTTAAAACACGTTTAACTAATGCCGGATCTTTAGTAAATCCAATGGCTTTAATTGCTGCATTTTGAATTTCACCAGGTCCTCCATCACCACCATAAACATTAATTGTTGTTGCACCTGGTGATTTTACTAATTCTAAAATTTTCTTCCATGTTGATTGATTTGCATAAAGTGAAACGGATGATAATACTGGTGATAAAAATTGTGTAGGGATTGATTGACGTGGTCCATGAATTAATTTTTTAAAGTATTTTTCTGAAATGGTATGAATTTCTGGAGTTTCTATACCAATTGATAATACAGCTGCTTTTGTTTCTAATTCATCTTCAGATTTAGTTAATGTTGTCCAATCTAATTTGTTGAAAAGAGCAAGATTTAAATTTTTCAACCATTTATGAAATTTTGTATGTTTTTTAGTTGTTGATTGTAATTTAAATGCATTTTCTAAAACTTCTAAATTATTTAAAATATATCTTAATACTGTAAAATTTAAATGTTCAGCCTTAATAGCTACTTGTGCAATTTTCAAAAATCCAACAATATCTTGATCAGTTTGTAATGATTCATGACCAATAATTCTACTTAAATCATGAACTATACCAACAAGATCCAATGTAGATAACTTGTTGAAATGATTAACAACATTATCATATAATCTTGGATCATTATAATGAACTCTATAAATACCTATTCTATTAGTATTTAACTTTACGAATTCTTCTAATTTAATTTCTTCTAAAATCATTGATCTATCATTCATAATTTTATTAATAACAGATCCATCATTTAATTTTATAGCTAATGGAATATGATATGGAACATCTTCCAAACCTTGTTCCTGGACGGATGATTCTTCTAAATAACGATGTTGTTCCAATTTGATTTTTCCATCTTCAGTAATAGAAACGGTAACTAATGGGAATCCAGAAGTTCTTAACCATGAATGAGTGAATGCTAACAAATCCAATCCTTCTGAATCATCATGTAATGCCTTCCATAAATCAGTTGGTTTAATTGTTTTGAATTCATTAGAAGTTAAAAATTTGGATAAACATTTGACAAATTTAGGTAATTGATCATTAAAACCCTCATTTTCGAAAACATTACTCAACATTCTCAATATTTGAATTCCCTTTGAATAAGAATGAACTTCAAAAGCATCTTGTGTTGTTTTGATTGTATTAGAATTATTTAATTTACCAATCACTGGTTTAGTATCAATACTAGCATCAGTAATTAATAATTTTTCTAATTCTATATCACCTTGTTCTTTCCAAATAATTAAATCTTCATTATCTAATTGAGCTTCCATGAGAACATAATATGCAAACCAAGTAGCAAATGCTTCATTTAACCATAAATGATTCCATTCATCAAAAGATACATTATTACCTAACCAATGATGAATCAATTCATGAGCGATTAATTGACGAACAGATTTTGTTTGATCCTTATTACCTAATGATTCAATAAGAATATGTGAAGATTGGATTGTAATTAAACCAAAATTTTCCATTGCACCATCACTTAAAAAAGGTAATGCTATGATGTCTAATTTTTCTAATGGATAAAATGGGTTCTTGAAAATTGATTCGATTTTTGGTAAAAGTTTTGTAGTGATATCATGAGCATACGCAGCTTGTGAGATTTGTCCAATTGGGGTATAGAATCTGATTGGTGTTTTTGCATTATTAGAAAGTTTTACAGTAGATTCTATAAAATCTAAATCACCAATAATGAAACCAAATATTGAAGTGTTCATAGGTGGAGTTTTCTTAAATGTAATTGTCTGGATATTGGAATCTGTAGATCTTGATTCTGGTAATGAATTTGATAAGATTTTGAATTTTTCAGATGCATTTATTGTTAAATGGAAAGTAGCTTTTGAAGCAGGTTCATCAATTGAAGGGAATATATATCTTGCAAATGAAGCTTGAGAATGAGTTGCAATGATATAATTTGTTGAATTATTATTTCTATCATCAAGATAATTAGTCTTGAATATACCTTTTGTGAAATCTCTAAAAGTTTTGATTGTATTAATTTTCCCTAGATATTTAATTTTTAAAGATAATGTTGATTCATTATATAATATACCACCATCTTTGACAATCAATTCTACAATTTCATCACTTCTTTTATAAGTTACATTAGCTTTTTTATCCTCATTATTAACTTTGAAAACAGCATTTAATACCACCAATTCAGCAGAATTCAATTGGAACTTAAAATCATTTTCAATTTCAGGATTTGGTTTTGAATCTCTCTTCAAATCAATAGTTAATTCACCATTGAAATTTGACTTTTGATGATCAATAGTGATGTTTAAATCATAATTGGTTGGTTGGAAATGGTTTGTAAGGACCAATGGAGAGCCAGACATCTTGCTTTATGACTCCTCAATGAACTTCAAAGTCTCAACTAATGATTTCGAAGTAAGAAGAGTTGGAACAGTATCAGTAATCTAAAGTCCGTTTAGAGTGTATTGATCATCTTCCATATTAGTTCACAACTTTTTTTTCCATAGTTTAATACTCATCGATCTCGAGACACTTTGTGAGAAAAACGGACAGTGCTGCGCAACCAACAATTCGCGGAAGAGAGACACAAGGTCATGTGACTGTTGATGTATAGGGAATAGACAAGAATAGAATAAAGAAGTGGAAGCATATGAATCGATGTCAGTGTCATGGTTAGTGTCATGGTCAGTGTCTTCTGTTTGCCACTCTCACTATTATTTCGTGCTTCATCTCTTTTCCGTTGTCTTGTGTGTCACAATTTGATTGTTCTCGCTTTGGTTTCCTTTGGTTTCCTTTGGTTTTCAAACGGTTTCAACTCGATCAGCTCGATCAACTTGATCAACTCGATCAACTCGATCAACACTTCAGGAAACAAACCGAGAACAACGGACAGACACTTGTATACGCAACGAATGGGATGGTAATAGTATGCTGGATACGAGATAGGAATATATGAGTAGCTCTAATCACTCACACATACATTATTTTTATCACTCCTGGATATAAAACCACAACTCTTCTGGCACAAACGCTTTACATCGATTGTGGCGCGTAACGCCCGTTTTGTTCTTTCGGTTTCTCTCAGAATTTGACTATGGAGAGAAAACTATAGAAAAAAAGCATTTGCCAAAACAACAATCATCAACACATGTACAAAAGAAAAGCAAATACACACATATATATATCCTAGACAGCTACATCTGATACATCTACTTATATTCCCATTTGCTCACATTGCGATAAATACAAATTTAATTTAAAGAAAAAGTGACAAAAGTAATTGCTGATAGAACAAAAGTCAAAACTCTTTCCAATTCTTTCGTTCTTAAAAATTATTCAATTTGTACTTTCAAACCAATAGACACAACACTTATTTCTCATCCAATCCATTTCCCAGTTTTATTTTTATAAATACATTTCAATTATTTCAAACATACATCACACTCCATCATATCACAATCAACTCCCCAATATAAGGCAACAAATACTAAAGATCCATTCTGAAAGATGGTCCAACACACAAAATTGTATGATACTTTAGGTATATTACCAACAGCAACTGATCATGAAATTAAAAAAGCATATAGATTAAATGCACTAAAATATCATCCTGATAAAAATAATCATTCAAAAGAATCAACTGAAAAATTTCAAGAAATAACAAAAGCTTATGAAGTCTTGTATGATTCAAGAAAAAGATCTCTTTATGATAAATATGGTGAAGATGGTATAAATGGTAATACTACCATTGATCCAACTTCAAATTCATCAGGTTCAGGTTCAGGTTCAAATGTTCACGGTTTTGGAAATGGCGCTTTTGGTGGTACGGGTCCTGGCGCTTTTTCAATGAAGGCTGATGATTTATTTTCTCAATTTTTTGGTGATTCATTCTTTAGTTCAAATTCATTTGGTTCTTCATTTAGTGGTAATAATATGAATGGTGGTGCCGGAGCTGGTGTTGGTGGTGGATTTCAATCACATTCATTTAATCAAAGTTTTAATGGATTCCCACATGGGTTTTCAAATTTTTCAAATAGTAGCGGTGTTGGTGTTGGTGGTGTTGGTGGTGGACCTAGTTCATCATCAAATCAATCTCGTCCTAAAAGACGTGGTGTTGATATAAAACATAAATTATCTGTAACTTTAGAAGATTTATATCATGGGAAATCAACAAAATTAGCATTATCAAGATCAATATTATGTTCTAATTGTAATGCAAAAGGTGGTGATAAAATTTCAAAATGTTCAACTTGTAAAGGTCGTGGACGTGTTGTTATTCAAAAACAAATGGGTCCAGTTTTGCAAAGATTTGAATCAACTTGTAGATTATGTCATGGATCTGGTGAATTTATTGAAGATTCTCATATTTGTACAAAATGTAATGGTAATAAAACTATTGAAGAAAGAAAAATTTTAACTCTTAATATCCCTCCAGGTTGTTCAAATGGTGAAGATATTATTTTTAAAGGTGAAGGTGATCAAGGTATTGATATAATACCTGGTGATGTTGTTGTAACAATTGAAGTTAAACCTCATCAAATTTTTAAAAGAAAAGCAAATGATCTTTATATGAATTATAAAATTGATTTATTAACTGCTTTAGCTGGTGGTTCTTTTATAATTAATCATTTAAATAAAAAAAAATTATTAAAAATTGATATAATACCTGGTGAAATTATAAAACCAAATTCATTAAAAGTTATATCAGGTTCAGGAATGCCAAATAAAGAAATTCCTGGTACTTTTGGTGATTTAATTATTCATTTTGATGTGGAATTTCCTAAACCAAATCAATTAACACAAGAAAATTTAAATTTTTTGGAAAAATCTTTACCTAAAAGACCTGAATTAAAATTACCAAAAGATAATAAAGATGATGTTGAAATTGATGAAAAAGTACTTAATGATTTTGATCCATATCGTTATAATCGTCAATTTAGGAAAAATAAAAAGGGTAAAAACAAGAAAAGAAAATTCCAACATGGTATTGATGGTGATTCTGATGTTGAAATTTTGGAAGACCAACAAGATGATGAAGATGATGAAGATGATGTTATGGCAAGTGATGTTCAATGTGCCTCTCAGTAGATCTTTCTTTTAATATCTTGCATTGGTTTTCGAATTTCAATTCTGTTTCCATTGATGTCCATTTCTTTTCTTTAATTATGAAAAACATTCTTTAATGACACCTTAATGATAATGATTAATTTTCCCTAATCTCCTAATGATAATGAACTACTGAATTGAATCAATTATTCCCCAATTAATTCATGATAACAAAGATATGGTCCACATGATGAAGCACCAATTCATAATCAATTGTGTCAATTGTATTACATTGGATTATGTTGATTGTGTTTTTTTATCCATGTTTTAACAACATTGATGTTATATTATGTGATTGTGTTGCAAGAATGGGAAAACATTAAAATATATATAATGAAGTTAACGACAATAAAATTTATTTAAATACAATTTCCCATTCGTAGTTAATCTCACTGCATGAAGGTCTCAACTCAAATTACAGATGATCCTAAGGTTACATAAATTGAAAACCTAGGTTCTAGAAGTTTCAATTCACTAGATCCAATAGGGACTACATTATAACTACAAATTAGGCTCAAAAGGCTCAGTAGGCCTACTTTCAATTCATGTACGAAGTGTAAATCCTTCTCTCAAAACAAAATTTCCCACTTAGAAATTTCAATGAATTATGCATTAATGTTGTTATTATTAAATCAAATTGTTGAAATGAATGAATGAAATCAGTATGTACAGGAAACTTCTCCCAGTGAAAGTCTCAGGTTCCTGGGCCCAAAAAACAAAAAAATCAAAAAAAAAAAAAAAAAAAAAAAAAAACACACACAGGCCCCGTCTCCCACCACGTGGGAAAGTTAACCCTGGGTTGCCCGTGGCCAAAATTAAAAAAATTTTTTTTTTTTAACGTTGGGAACTTTTTCTTGGTTGTGTAGCGATGGGAGTGTTGACACGGAGTGTGATGACAGGGCAAATAAGTAGTGAATAATGAGTAGAGTGAGAGAGTAGTGAGTGAGAGTTTGAGTAATGGAAGGTATAGAGAGGAAAGAGAAGAATAGTACGTCTCTGGTACTTGGGTAGTCGAGGAGGATGGGGATGGTGTGGGAGAGCTGGTTGGTGTATTTCCTACGGCCCATTGATATGATTGAAGCAAGTATGATCAGTTAAGGTATAGAATATCTACAATTTTCCATGATCCATATGTTTCTTTATTTTGGGTACATATTGGACTTGATATCAATTCATAAATTAGAAGAATATCTTGTTGTCATAGTGGAGTTCTTGTAAATTGGGAAGCAGCTCAAAACTTTGTAAAATTGAATATTGCCAAAATACAATATTAATTCAGCGATATAGCGAAACACAAAAACACTCAAATATTTATCACATTGCTCTCAACATTATAATCATTTGAGTCCATCCATCATTAAAGTATAGATCTAGATCCTCGCTAAGGCTCTTATGATCGTTTCTTCATCAACTTCATTGCTCGGATCTTTAAGTTTTTGAAAATCTGTTCTTCATACATGGATTTTTGGAACAATTGGAAGTACAAATGATTAACCTATAACAGTGCTCAAAAGAGGAAAAGTATTGCAAAACTTGCAGATTGAACCTAGTCTTAAAGGCATGGACTTGACTAGTCCAAATTTTAATATTCATTAAAATCTTGAATATCGATTAAAATATGAAATGGAGTTTTCAATATTCGAGCACTTCATCATTCGAAAAGACCGGACCTTCCATTGAACAACAAAGCATCTACTTCTTTTCATAAGAACCAGTATTCACTATAATTTGCCACCAAGTAATTTTGTATAGCTGTTCTGTAAAATTAAAAAAAAAAAAGAAAAAAAAAAATCCACCTTACCATTTCGAAGCATTGAGTTATCATTAACCAGTTTAGAACATGCAATATTCATGTAAACTGTTGTCTTAAAGTATGAATCTAATCTTCTAAAAGCTTCCAATAGTACCGCAACAAGTATTATTGACTTCAAGTTTGGGAAGAGTAGCTGTATGATAACTTGTTCTAGATCCAGATCTTTCCTTCTAGAGTGGTTGAATATAACAACAACATTATTAGATGATTATTTATCTTGAAGTTGGATATCAAGGAAGTAATGACAACCTTTCCATCTGATAAAGCTCCCTTTTCGTAATACCATCATCAAATTCTCATAGACTTGCCTTTTATAACGTGGCGAGGGAAAAAAAACATACATACCGACCACCACCTCTACCCAAGGGGAAAAAAAAATCTGTATTATAAACTCTCTTACATCCAGTAAAACCAAACCAAGGAGGCGCGCAAAATGAACTGTTTATAGTCACTAATTAAGCATACTCCCAAGAATACCTTTCTCCTTATACTTTTTCTAGAGTTTGAGAAAAACATCAACATGGTTTTTGTCATTGTGTTTTCCTCAACAGATACAACATCAACATTTGAATTCACATTTTCTGTTGAACAACATGCTGCAAGAATAATCGTAACGCTGACGATTAAGAGCAGTGAAATAATCAATGGTTATATGGTTCATAAGTCGGGGCAACGTATCATGACAATGGTAACTTGAATATTATTTTTCTTCAACACAAATCCTTCAAAATCAAACAAAACTATAACAGCTATGAAAAAACCACCAAATATCAACAAATTTATCATATTGTTTAAAGACAAAAGATGGTGTATATCCATCATCGTCTGGTGCTATCATTTTCCATCAAGATGAAATCAAAAAAAGGATTCGATCCATAAAGAAAACCATCATAGCAAAAAGAAAACAAAGAAAAGCATTATCAATAGTTCATATAAGGGCCATCAAGTATACCAGTTCTCTTCATAAGTGATTGAAAGATAAAATGATTAGCCCATATTCTAGAAAGCAACAGCCCAGATTCCATGCATAATTGAAGCACTTTCTCTTCATGACCCTAAATTTTTCAACAATAATCACAAGAAACTAACTCATCAGCAATAAAGTTTTAGTTTGGATTTAGCCAAAACTCATCCTGCAAGATGAAAAGTTACATATTGCTAGTCCCTCCATGTAAAACAAGTTTCATGATAGATTTAAGGTAAATTTACCATGTCTGTGATGTGTTTTTTAAACCAATGAATCATGTTTAAAGCTTTCTCCATATCCAAGTTCAAATTTAGCTTAAGGTTCATTTTAAATACTCATAGATTTCATCAAAAGTCACATCCAAAGTTTACACTAGTTATCACAGCTCAATTCACCCAATATACCTGCATAATAACATAATTCAACATCAGCAGCATAAGAAAGAGCAGAAGCATTAACGACCATCATTTATAAGCGATACAGGTGAGATATAGTTTGACCACCAGCAACATTTCATTGTCGTTTATACCTCATCAATAACTACCAGTAACCCAAGACAGCTCCAAATAAAATCACTTTGATCCAAAACTCTTATGGATACTATATGACCAAAACAACAGTTGCAACAATTTCCAATGATATTTCTCTGCACTAATCAAATGATGTATTGGTTATTATATTATATGAAACCTTTGAACAGCAAGGCACCAGAGGCATAAACATCTATCATTTAAAAGGTTTTTCATTTGTTGGTATAATGTGTGATTAATTTTAAGGATCTTTCTATCAGCGGTTAAAGAATTTATCAGATCATCAATTTAGCAGCACAAACCACTCTGTCTCATTGATTCCAGCAAGGCATTTTGATCCATGTGAATACACCACCACAATAACACGTACCATCATTGTTAATGAGTGGATAAGTAAAGTTATGACATAGAAATGGGATATAGTTGAACAATTGTGGTTATTAAATTCCTCAATCGCAAGTTGCTAATTTACTTAATACGTAGCCATATTTATTCGTTTCAAGCTTGAGTATCTCTTAAAACATACTTTCGTGTCCCTTTATCTGGTACAAACAGTCGCCTTCATCACGAATCCCTCAACTCTCACATACTTCTTTTGAAAGTTCATTATTTAGTTTCTATATTTTCACTTTTCCTTATTGCTTCAACTTGTCAAAACCCCGAAAGAAAATGACAGAATTTTCATAAAAAGCACTAAAAAAAATTTAAGATGAGCTTTAAAAGAACATTCTCAAGCACATAGTCAATAGATCAAAGTATTCAAGATAACAGAAGTACCACTCACCCCGTTATTAATTCACCATGAGCATAACGTTTAACAATCCATCCAAATCCACAAAGACTGTGAACAAGCTTCTATCAAGAGTGCTCCCTGGTTATACCACTGAGAATAGTTCAAGTAGTTCTTCTTTTACTGGAGGTGGTAAAAAAGCTACATCTCAACAATTAACATCATCACATAATGCTACAACGTCCCATAAAATTATGAAACAACAAAAGAAGAAACAAAAAAATGCTGTTAAGATATCACAAGAACAACGTATCAAATTAGTTAATGAAGCTAAAATGCGTATATTAAAAGATCATGCAAAACAGGGAAAATTAACACATGATGAAGAATTAGAATTGAAAAAATATGTTAAAAAGAATGTCGTTGATGTTCAAAGTTGGCACAATGATGATGAAGATATGGAAGAAGTCCAACGTGAGATCTTGGAATTAAGAGGTCAAAGACAAACTAAACAAAAGAAGAGATCAGGTGCTGATGATAAGAAATTAGATGTTTATAAAAAAGATATGATAAGGTATCCTGGTTTAACACCTGGTTTAGCACCTGTTGATGCTGAAGATAGTGAAGATTCTGATGATGATTTCTACAGAGAAACCCCAAGAAGACGTGAAAAATATTAGTTTCTTGATAACTTCTCTAGAATTGAAATTTTATAGATATCCAGGATGAATATTAAATGTACATTAGCGATTATATATGATCTTTATTGTAGATTAATCAACTGTTCTTCCTAGTTCAAAATAGGCTTGTCTTGCATCAACAGCAGCTTTTCTAACTTTTCTCTTATTATCATCTAAAACAGGACTTAGCTCTTTCAAGATCTTTTGTTGATATGGTATTAATTTTTGTAATTCAACAACATGAGTTAATGCTTCTAAACAGTTCAATGAAACTAAACGGACATCAGCTTTATTTATTTTATCCTTTTTATCCACCAATTTCAACAAGTTTGGCACTAAGGTTTGTAAATGACTTGAAACTAAATCTTGAATTTCATCTATAGTGGACAAGATTGTATTTATTGAAGCATAACGAACATCAGGATTTGGTAATGATAATGCTTGTAATAACAATGGGAAGAATGAAGTTAAGTGAGGAATGATGATCTCTCTTTTCGTGTGTTTCAAGATGTATGATAACGCAGTTAGGTAATTTGACTTGGTTTTGAGATCCTGTGTTTGTTTAAATTTTGAAACTAGAATTGGTGAAATGATTTCAAAAATTTTTTGCTTGTATAATAAACGAACATTATTATTTTGAATTTTTTTAAATTTATCGAAAATTGGAAGATCAATAACTAAGATCTCAAATGATTTTGTTGTGATTGTACCATATTGTTCATCTGAAAGGTATGAAGTTAAAATTTCTATGAATTTTGAACTTGTTGGATCATTTTTCAATATGATGCCCTTGGAAATCCATGTAAAAATTTCTAATTTAGATGCTGTGATCCCTGATTCTAAATAAGTTAAGTATTGAGAAGAATCAGCGATGAATTTGTTAATTATAATGGATAATAATTGTAAATATCCTAATTTGGTGTAAGTATCCTTAAGTTCTGTAATTTCAAGGAATTTAATCAAATGAGAAACATATTCATCGGCATTGTCCGTGAACTTAACAGATTTATCAACACCTGCAATGATCTTAACAAAGACATTAACTAATTTATCTTCTTCCTTAACAACATTGGAAAATTTAGTAATACTTTCATCAACTAAATTCTGATGGTTAGATTTTTCAGAAAATACCACAATCAATTTAATAAAATCACCGATAACCTCCAACACTGAATCATTTGCGTCAACAACTAACTTTTCCAATTCAGGAACCAAAAGTAGGAAAGAATCAGTGTTGAACTGTTTTAATCTTTGAACTTCCTTCAAAACAATCAATAAAGTTTCACCGATTTCAAATTGATATACAGAGTCACTAGCATCCAATTCTGCAAGTTTAGAAACAAGTTTCTCAATAACCCACTTAACACTTTCTTTATCTCTAGTTATAGCTCTAATAACTTCAAAAACTTTTTTCTTATCTTTGACTTCATTATTAATAACTACTTCATCAACACTATTATTAGGTAATAATGATACTAATAATGGATATGTAACTTCAATCAACACTGAACTATCCACATCACTAACAGTGATTAAACCAGCTATACCAGCACCATAAACGTATTCATTATCATCAACTAAAACAGTTTCGGTGAAATATTGGACTATTAATGATAATTCAGATGGGGTCAAGAAATCTAATAAAGTTGCTAATTTAGTCAATTCTGCAATGGCTAAAGTACGTAATGAAACTTCAATTTTGGAAGAGGACATTAATGATTTCCCCAGTTGTATCAAGATTTCATCCTTAAATGCAAATAACGAATTAGTTTCTGGTGAAGGTGGTTGTTTAACATCATTAACTGTTCCAAACACAGAAGAATATGCAGTGGTGAAGAAACTAACATTTGTAATAAGTGTTCTTTGTTGTGGAACAGACAATGCAGATTGAGTTTTCAATAATAATGTTAATGTTGGATGAACAATAGTGTTGAAATTCTCCACATTGGAAGAAGCTAAAGCGGCAAGTATGAGACAACTTTGCTTTTGCTTATTTGTAGCACGTTGTATATTTTCATGTAATTCCTTCATGACTAATTCAATAAAATCATTCGGACCAAATTTAGCCATTGTGGTGAATATTTTCAAAATTGGAGGGAAAATCTTGTCTTCATCATCATCCGGATCTCCATGTAATATTTCAAATTTTAAAGCATCCCAAAGTTCCACATAATGTTCCTTGATGGATTCTGAACCATATGATGAGACACATTCATTAATTGTTTCTATTGTATCGTGTTTAACAGTTGGTGAGGTTGAAGTTAATTTTTCCAATAGATTAGGGTATGAATCCTTAGAGAATTCTGATGATGACGCAATCGCTGTACGTAATTGTTGTTTCAATTGTTCTGAGGTGATCTTATACGGATCATCTTTTGGTGGTTTGAAAGATATTGGGAAATAACAAAATAATACATCAAATAAATCATCTTTAAAATTTGTAATCTCTAAAGTTTTGGAAATTTTAGAATTTAAGGAGAATGATTTTAATAAATTTTTTGGATCTTTTTCACCTGAAGCTATTGATATGAAAGTTTCTATGAATAATTCTTGTAATTTTTTAATTTGGTCAAAATAAAGATCAAAAAGATTTGTCATTATATCAAATGTGAAGAATCTAGTTGATGCTAAATGTTGATTTTGTTGATATTGATCTTTTAAAGCCAAAAGTATACCCTTGATATTCGCTTGAGGAAATTGATCCATTTGGATTAAAGTATCTATACCAAATAATGTTTCCTTTGTAGAATTAACATCTTCTAACTTTGATAAATAAAATCCAATCAATACTTGAATATCATGTCTTGATAGTGCATCTTTAGATAGTTGATCTAATGTTTGAGATAAGCAGCCAGTTGCCTTTGGTCTTAGCAAATCATCATCAGCAGTTAAGTAATCACCAAGGGCCTTAACCAAGTCTAACAATTTGATTTTTTTCGATTCAATCACTTAATTAATGATGATGTTAGTATTGGGGGATTATTATAGAAGATATATAAAAAAGAACATACATTGTGCTAAATTTGACGCAATTGCTTTTGCCTTTTGCTCATCAACACTCGCATTGGCCAAATATTGACTAATAGACGTGTATACTTGATCCATAATGGGCTTAATCTATGTTAATTTATGAGTTTTCTTTTACAAATTTTATCTTCACCATACAAATTTGATCTTGATTTAATGAAAAAGTTGAGATACTGTGGACAAAAAATAACGTGTATTATGTAATCGGCGCAGGTAGTGTCGCGAAAATATTAGCTAAGCGATGAGTAATCACGGTGATTTGAATAGAAGTTGAACAATTTGAGGTACAATTGTTGGATAATGGTGGATAATGGTGGTGAATGGTGTGTTAGAGTTGTTTTATTATAGTTTATCTGATACAATCGATTCCTCATGTTTCACATTCTCTGAGTAATGCTGTGGAATTGAAAGAGTTGATATTACTAATGCGTCAGTGTCATCATGTGTCAAGAGTCAATGGCTACCGAAGTACGCGGATTTCAAAGAGAATTGGAACAGAATTGGAACAGAATTGGAACAGAAAAGGGGAAAGTATAGATGAGGGTTGATGGATTCATATGATTATTCGAACAGACCCACCATGAAACAGGCTATATGGTCTCTATCTATATAACTCAGTATTTAGTTAGTTTTTTAGACTGTTCTTTCGGAAAAACTAGAGCAAAATAGATCAGAATGGATCAAATAGCACCAACGACAACGAGATAACACAACGATCTCAATCCAAGAGATAGAGCATTAAGTTGCCTCTCATACCATTATAACTAGTACTAATGCTTCTACTACCACTAATACACACCACTCTCGTCTATACATTGCAATGCTCTGGCCTCTAGCTCTGGCCCTTTGACACCCATTAACTACGCGATGATGGATTACACCAATCCGCAAACAACAGGGTGACCCCTTCTGAAAACGCCCGATTCGCCAACAAACACTGGCAACTTGTTATATATTGAGCACGCTTTCCCTGAAAACTCACTCCTCTACAACTGCTACTGGACTATCGTCAATTGACTACTCAACACACTACAATAATCAATAATGTCTACTCCAACGTATGTACAACTCATTAACATCGGTAGAAGTACATTGAGCACAGCGGTTCATGGTGCAATTGATCTTGGTGGAAGCGCTACATTCGCATCTCTTTCCAATCTCATTCAATCATGCTTTTTTTTCCATTGAAGAGGAGAGAAATAAAACAAGTTGCTGGAATGTTATAAGACTCAGCATTGATGCAACTCATCAACAGAATCATTAGTATGGTTAACGTTATCATAATATCATATCGTATTGAAGAATTGAACAAGTAAAGAATCAATCTCATTATTTATTGCAAAGTGTGCTGCAATTATTAATACCCGTTTGATTATTGCTCTCAATTAAATAATTTCCATTATGAACCGCCTAACTCAAATACTCTCCCATTTGAACCCAGATACTAACTATAGTCCCAGTGGTGATATTGGTCTTATCGGTTTGGCCGTTATGGGTCAAAACTTGATCTTAAACGCTGCTGATCATGGTTTTACCGTCGTTGCTTACAACAGAACTGTTTCAAAAGTTGATCATTTCATGGAAAATGAAGCTAAAGGTAAATCTATCATTGGTGCTCATTCTATCCAAGAATTAGTTGACAACTTAAAAAGACCACGTCGTATTATTTTATTAGTTAAAGCTGGTCAAGCTGTTGATGCTTTCATTGAACAATTATTACCATACTTGGAAAAAGATGATATCATCATTGATGGTGGTAACTCTCATTATCCAGATACTAACAGACGTTATGATGAATTAAAACAAAAAGGTATTCATTTCGTTGGTTCAGGTGTTTCTGGTGGTGAAGAAGGTGCTAGATATGGTCCTTCATTAATGCCAGGTGGTGCCGAAGAAGCATGGCCACACATTAAAGATATCTTCCAATCAATTGCCGCTAAATCTGATGGTGAACCATGTTGTGACTGGGTTGGTCCAGCTGGTTCTGGTCATTATATCAAGATGGTTCATAACGGTATTGAATATGGTGATATGCAATTGATTTCTGAAGCTTACGATATCATGAAGAGAGTTGGTGGTTTCACTAACAAAGAAATTGGTGATGTCTTCACTAAATGGAACAAAGGTGTTTTAGACTCTTTCTTAGTTGAAATTACTAGAGATATCATGTACTTCAATGATGATGATGGAACTCCATTATTAGAAAAAATTATGGATTCTGCTGGTCAAAAAGGTACTGGTAAATGGACTGCTATTAACGCTTTAGATTTAGGTATGCCAGTTACTTTAATTGGTGAAGCCGTTTTCGCTAGATGTTTATCATCAATCAAATCTGAACGTGTTGCTGCTTCAAAAGTTTTACCAGGTCCAAAAATTGAAACTGTTAAAGATCGTCAACAATTCATTGATGATTTAGAACAAGCTTTATATGCTTCCAAGATTATTTCTTATGCTCAAGGTTTCATGTTAATCAGAGAAGCTGCTAAAGAATATGGTTGGAAATTAAATAACCCAGCTATCGCTTTAATGTGGAGAGGTGGTTGTATCATTAGATCTGTTTTCTTAGCTGAAATTACTGCTGCTTACAAAGAAAACCCAGAATTAGAAAACTTGTTATTCAACAAATTCTTTACTGATGCTATTACTAAAGCTCAATCAGGTTGGAGAAAAACTATTGCTTTAACTACTGCTTCAGGTATCCCAACACCAGCTTTCTCAACTGCTTTAGCTTTCTATGATGGTTACAGATCAGCTAAATTACCAGCTAACTTATTACAAGCTCAAAGAGATTACTTTGGTGCTCACACTTTCAAAATTTTACCAGAATGTGCTAATGAAAAATACCAAGAAGGTAAATCAATCCATGTTAACTGGACTGGTAGAGGTGGTGATGTCTCTGCTTCAACTTATGATGCTTAGATAACAATCTTGTGATCTTTTGATTTATACTTCTTTTTGAAATTTTTGAAATATTTGAAATTTTATAGGTGACGGTTTATTATTATATAAGTTAAATAAAACAACAATTTAGTTTGGGATTAAATAATGTAGCTATTAACAATAATCTTTAGTAATCGAATCATACAATGTTGTTACTAATGCTACATTCTATTGATCATCTATTTACTCTCAACAACCAATTTTTGAACATGTTCCATGAATGTTTGTAAACTAACATCGTCTGTTAAAATAACACCAGTACCACTACCAGCAGCTGCACCAACATTATTATACGTAGTTGTTGGATTTAATTTTGAATATAAGAATCTTGCTTGTGAACCACCTTCTTCTGTATCAATAAATCTTGGTAATGGGAATCTATCAATTAATAATTCTGCAGCTTCATGACGTGGTAATTCAAGGAATTCTTTAAATGATGCATATTCCTCCATATCTTGATATCCTGCTCTTCTCCATGCTGCAATTGTTGAACCATGGTAAATTAAAATATGGAAATAAGTATCTAATAACAAGATACGTTCCGGATGTAATGAAAGTGAATCTAATAAAACTGGTTCACCTTCTTCATCAGCACCTTCATCTTGTGAAAATGATGTAAGGGTTGGTTGAATCATAATTAATGAATTTGTTGTATCTCCATTCATGAAAACGTGACGATAAAATGAAGTTTCATCAGGTGAATTATTAAAAACTTGTAAAAATTGTGATCGACGTAAATGATAGATGAATTGTGGGAATAATGTAAAATTTTGTGAAATTCTAACTGATGTTGAATCATTTTTATGATATTCTGCAAATGTTTTCAACAGTGCAATTAATTTTTGATCAACCCATCTTAGTACATCTCCTAAATCTAATGTCATTAATTGGAAAACTGCTTCTCTTGCAATCAAAACTGCTGCTGCTTCCTGATCAAATGACATTGATAAATCTCCAGTATCTAATGGTTTGGCAACTGTAGTGACTCTTAAACGTGTTGTACCTGATGAATGAGTATAGTGTGCGATATATTGAATAATTACACTTGGAACTCCATTATACATGTATGCTGAAGATATTTGAGAAGTTTCCACATCAAAATAAATACAATATGAAGAATTTGGTGAGCAACTTGATAATTTCCATGCACTTGTACCACCAATACCAATTACTTTATCTGAAACTCTTGAATCTTTTCTTGCTAATGATGAGCCATGACCAATTAACCCCGATAATTTTAACTCCTTAGAGGTTTTAACTTCTAATGTTGCATTAAATCCTAATTGTAAATTTTCATCTTGATCTCTATTAAAAACTCTTGCAAATGATTGTCTGAAAATCGATGTTGTGAAAGAATCACTTAAGACAATAGCACCACCTGTCTTGTCAGATAATGATTCCATTTCATATAAACCAACCTGATCATAAGCACCAATGAAAATATCCACTGTATATCCATTATCTGAACATGTATTTGCTAAATTTGAATAATATTGTGATGCCTTTTTGAAATGTTTAGCATTACCACGTTCGATATCATGATGTGATCTTATTGGTTCTTTTAACTGGTTTTCCACAATCAACCCAGGTCCAAAAGTACATCCACCACCTGTAAATAACATGATATGAGCACCTCCAGCTTTTGGATATGAATTTTCTAATAATTTGATAGCGATATTTAATGCAGATCCAGTAGCACGATGTGGACGTTCATTGGACTTAAAAGGCCATGAATCTTTAGATAAACTTTCCATAATCAATGTTAATTGATATTCAGCAATACTTGTAGGTTGTAAGAACCTTTCAGCTGATTTATTCATACCTTGATGTAAGGTTTTCAAATCGGATGAAAGAAATCCCAATATTTTACCTAAGCTTTCTGATGTATATTCTTTAGCACCATTAAATGAATAAGATTTTAAGATATCACCGTTTGTAAATTCATATAGATTAACAACTTTACCAAATGAAATGAACCCAACGAGAGAATCTGGTGGTAATAAATTCAAACTAATCAACAAGGATTCTTTTAGTGCTTGGAAATCTTCTTCACTCAAACATGTATCCACCACGAAAAGAAAAATTGGAGGAGTATTTGATCCTCTATTCAAAACATATTCCACTGTGGTTGACTCTGGGTTACACTGAACTGGGAATTGCTGTTGATATTCAACTGGTAGTGGATTTCTATTCAAACATACTGGACATATCCATGATCTTGTGTTATAATCAACTTGACAAAATGGATTCAAGATGGCACCACAAGGTTGACGACAAAGCACAGGAGCTGATTGAAGATATGGCAAGTCTTCTCTATATTTCAAAGGCGTATAAACTGAGGCAACGGGGACAGATAATCTTGTTGATGCTATTTTAGTTGTTGGAATCGCATTCCACGAAAACCTCACACCGTCAATTTCTTCAGCGGCAAAATAATCCTGGTGAAATATTAGTATCAGCCGCCCAAATCCAAATATCATCCATTATCATTCTCATAACATACCATTTTCAGTGAAAAAGAGCGTGATAAATAATTGTTTCTAACTTTGAACCACGCCAAATCAGTTCAAGACTTCACCGAAATCTGAAATCAAAACAAAAAGTTCCAACGTCAACAACTTCAACAAACTTCGCGAATCCGCATTTTTCACCGAGCGGAAAAAGTTCAGCTATAAAAATCTTTTTCTTCGCTCTTTCTTCACTTCTTCCTTGACAATCAATTCAAACTTAAAGATCCAATGAACTGTCAATTGGTAAGTCTTATCCCATAGTGACAATATTCTTTGCTCACCTTCTTGTATCGTTATGATGAGGAATTAAATACTGCGTTATCGTCTTGAGGATTGTTTAAGTACCGTCTAACTGAAAAGATCATTAACACAACTCTGAACTTAAGATTCTCATATTCATTCAGAATCCATATACTTTTACAAGAACCTGTGGGAAGGATATAAGTCAAAGACAATCATCTCATTAGGTTCTGGCTTACTAACATTGTGTTTTGTATAGATGGTAATATAAGGATTTTTTTTTTCTACACTCAAAAGAAAGTTTCAATAATTTTTTGTAGCACCTAAAAAGATGCTCAGACTTATCACAAAATATCCGAATAGATACAGTAATTTTATAAGGCGCTCCTCATCATTATCAATTGAGAATGAACAATCTGAATTTTCTGATAGGAAAACCAAAATCGCTGAAAATTCATCATTATATTACAAGACATTATCAGAGTTGAGAAATTCAAATGCTAAAAGGTTAAGAATTCCTGAATTTCGTAAACAATTTTCGAATTATAACTGGCCTGAACAAAATCGAATTGATGAAGTCTATTCAATAGAAGGTAAAATCAAAAGTATAAGGAGATCAGGTAAAGGTATGGTTTTCATTGATGTTATTCAAGATTTTCAAAAAATTCAGCTGGTTCTGATGAATAAATTAATTGGATTATCGAAAGAGGATTTTTCTCAAGTTCATGATTTTTATAAAAAAGGCGATTTTATAATAGCTCAAGGTTATCCTGGTGTTACTAATGTTGGTGAATTATCAATTAAATGTACTGATGTATTAAAATTAGCATCACCTGCATTACATCCATTACCTCCAAAATTAGTGGATTCTTTCAAAAGAAATCGTAATAGGGTTGTTGATTTCCAAGTTAATCAAACTTCAAAAGATACTATCATAATAAGATCTAAAGTGATTAATACCTTAAGATCATTTTTAACTGATCGGGGGTTTATAGAAGTTAATACACCAATCATTGCAAATTCATCCAAAGGTGCAAATGCAACTCCATTCATCACACATGCCAAACATATCAAAAATTCAGATGAGAAATCAATGGACCTTCAATTAAGAGTTGCACCAGAATTATGGTTGAAAAAACTAGTCATTGGAGGATTTGATAAAGTTTTCGAAATTGGACCAGTTTTCAGAAATGAAGGTATTGATAGTACGCATAATTGTGAATTCACTACATGTGAATTTTATCAAAGTTTCACAACATTAGAGGAATTGATGGAATTGACTCAATTGTTTTTCCAAAGAGTTGCTCAAGTATTGGAAAATATGGAATTATCTCAGGATGCAAGAAAATTAATCACTTCATTACCCAATTTTCAAAAATTGGAGTTCATACCAACAATTGAATCAGAAACTGGTATTCCATTACCATCTGAACTAAACTCTGACACATTATTACAATACTTTGATCAAATTCAATTATCACCACCATCAATAAAATCCACACCACAATTATTAGATAAATTATCATCAACATTCATCGAACCACTATGTACCGTACCAACATTCATATATCACCAACCAGCCACAATGTCACCATTAGCCAAATCCACTATGATGGAATATTCCAACAATCGTCATTATTTAATCTCACGTCGGTTTGAACTTTTTATCAAGGGAAAAGAATATGTAAATGCATATGAGGAAGAAAATTCACCTTTTGAACAAGAGTTAAAATTTAAACAACAACAAATGATGAAGGATCAGTATCACGATGAAGAATCAATGATTCCTGATGCACAATATATTAAAGCTATGGAATATGGATTACCACCAACTGGAGGTTGGGGAATTGGAATTGATAGATTATGTATGTTATTTAGTGGGAATGAAAGAATTGAGGAAGTTTTGACTTTTGGAACATTGACTGATGTTATTAAACAATGATATAATGAAAATAATTTTATGAATATTTATCTAGTTGTAGTTTTAATAACTGGTAAAATTAATTTAGGGTTTCTTCGTCTATATGATTTACGTAATCAGCGTTGACATTACGCGAAAAAAAATTAAAAACAAAAATAAAGGTTTAAACGCGTATTAAAAGATATTAAACTTCAACAATATCCAACATCGAACATCAAAAGAATAAACACTAAAAAAAAGACAATATGAGTGCTGCTTCTGCCGTTGAGGAACCTATTGGTATAGAAGAAGAGGAAGAAGCGTTAAGTCAAGATACAGTTGAAATTATACCAGAAAATGTGGATTTTTTACCACCATCAGTCCCAATAAAACATACACATACCTCCACAACATATCGTACTGAAATACCCAAGGCGATTTTAGAATCCCCACAAGAACCATGTGTACTTGGTGTTGACGAAGCAGGACGTGGTCCAGTCTTAGGTCCTATGGTTTATGGGATTGCATATTGTTTAAAAAATTATGAAACTACATTGAAGAAACAATATGGATTTGCAGATTCTAAAACCTTAACAGAAGTTAAAAGAACAAATTTATTGGAACAAATATGTTTGAAAGGTGGTGATTTATATGAAAATGTTGGTTGGTCAACTAGAACTATGACTGCGATGGATATAAGTTCAGGTATGTTAAGACCTCATACTGTGGGGAACTATAATTTAAATGAGCAAGCACATGATGCCACTATGGATTTGATTCAAGGTATCTTGGATCAAGGTGTTAATTTAACTGAAGTTTATGTTGATACTGTGGGTCCTCCAGTAACATATCAAGCAAAATTACAAAAAAGATTTCCAAATTTAAAAATTACAGTTGCTAAAAAAGCTGATGCGATTTATCCATGTGTTAGTGCAGCAAGTATTTGTGCTAAAGTCACAAGAGATTTTTCTCTAAGTATGAGTAAAGATGAATTATATGGTAAAGAAGTTGTATGGGGGTCCGGATATCCTAGTGATCCTAAAACGTCAAAATGGTTAAATAGCGCAGTTGATCCTATATTTGGATGGGACCAAGTCGTTAGATTCTCATGGCAAACAGCTAAGGATGCAATTATGAAAAATCAAGGTGTTGATATTGAATGGGAAGAAGATAACTTGAAAGATGATTATGGCGATGTGGGTTCAATGTTTCGTAATAAAGTGTCTGAAGAGTCTTTGGAATCTTTACCTGTTTCCACACTGTGGTATGCCAGAAATGTGAAATGTTTTGATTAATGAATGGTGTCTCTCTTTATGATCCCTCTATATGTAGCATAATCCATGTGTCGGTTGTATCACCAATGTGTCTAACTTGTGTCTGGTTTGTTATACTAGGTCCAGATGCCCTTGTTCCAATGGCAGCTGTTAACCGGCCGCTGGACACACCACCCGACGCGGAAGTGCTACGCGCCACATAATACTTTCGAATGGAAAAAATCCGCCCCACGTATTTCGAAATCAAACCAAATCAATTTCATCGAGTAACGGAACAGATTTCCAATATTCTTTTTGTGTTTGGCGTGGGATTGTTATTGTTATTATAATTCACATAACTCGCATTGTCCAATACCAGTGGATTGGTAGCCCCCGATGTTGTAGTGCTACGAGACTCCAGGGAGAGTCCCACTGGAGACTCCCACTGGAGCCCCCTGTCTGTGTCTGTGTCTCTGTCTCTGTCTCTCCGCCTACGTCTTCCCGTCCAAAGCCACCGTTCTCCCACCGTTCTCCCACCAATTCCCCTGTTTAGTCGTACTTAAGCTGTCTTATCCAGCCAGAGCTCAACTCAGATTGGAAATATTGGGAATTGTAAAAATTTAACATTGGACAAGAATCCAACACTTTAATAAACACAGCAAATAACAACCACTAAACTCATTTTAATATTCATACTCCGGTTAGCAAGTACACTGTTCCCTTTTCAACACAATGTCTGCTATTGCTACTTTATCTAGAGTTATCCGCCCAGCGGCTCGTTCTTTACCAAGGTGAGTATCATTGTTACCCAACCCTTTCCCGCCATGGTATCATTTTATTCAATTATGGATTGATCGAGGTTGGAAATCAAGGAATTTGTTCAATCAAAAGTGAAATCAAATCAATTATATCAAATCAATCATGTTATTGAAACAAACGATCATAATTATTGAATCAAGTCGTTCTTAGTTTTGGTTTTGAATCAAATGCTCCTAAATATCCTTAATTCCTTAATTCCTTAATTCCTCGAGAATTACAATTTGAGTAAACTTTGGTCTTAAACCCATTTGCAAACGAATTTACTAACAATTTCAATTATAGATGTACTAGATTCAACACTTTAAATGCTGTTCGTTTCCAATCCTCATATCCTCCTCATACCGTTATTGGTATGCCTGCTTTATCTCCAACAATGACTCAAGGTAATTTAGCTGTTTGGAATAAATCTGTTGGTGATGAATTACATCCAGGTGAAGCAATTGCTGAAATTGAAACTGATAAAGCTCAAATGGATTTTGAATTTCAAGAAGAAGGGTTTTTAGCTAAAATTTTAGTTGAAGCTGGTAGTAAAGATATTCCAGTTAATACTCCAATTGCTGTTTATGTTGAAGAAAAATCTGATGTTGACGCTTTTAAAGATTTTACTGTTGAATCTAAAAAAGAAGAACCAAAAAAGGATGAATCAAAAGATGAAGCTCCAAAATCTGAATCAAAAGATGAAACTTCAAAATCTGAATCTAAATCATCTGCTCCAAAGAAATCATCAGGTCCAACTGATCGTATAATTGCATCTCCATTAGCTAAAACTATTGCTTTAGATAAAGGTATTTCTTTAAGACAAGTTACTGGTACTGGTCCAAATGGTAGAATTATTAAAGAAGATGTTGAAAAATTCATTTCTGAAAATAAAATTTCAACTCCAAAACAAGGTTCAACTCCACAAGTTGCTGCAGGTGGTGTTTCATCAAGTGCAGGTGCTCCAAGTTTTGTTGATCTTCCAATTTCAAATATGAGAAAAATCATTGGTAAACGTTTATTAGAATCTACTCAAACAAATCCATCATATATTGTTTCATCTAAAATTTCAGTTTCAAAATTATTAAAATTAAGAGCTTCATTAAATGCTCAAGCAAATGATCGTTATAAATTATCAATTAATGATATTTTAATTAAAGCTATTACTTCAGCTGCTTTACGTGTTCCAGAAGCTAATTCTCATTGGATAGAATCAGAAGGTGTTATTAGACAATATAATAATGTTGATGTTTCTGTTGCAGTTGCAACTCCAACTGGTTTAATTACACCAATTGTTAAAAATGCTCATACAAAAGGTTTAGTTACAATTTCTTCAGAAGTTAAAGATTTAGGTAAACGTGCAAAAGATAATAAATTAAAACCTGAAGAATTCCAAGGTGGTACCATTTGTATTTCTAATTTAGGTATGAATCATGCAGTTAATTTATTTACTTCAATTATTAATCCTCCACAATCAACAATTTTAGCAATTTCTACTGTGGAAAGAGTTGCAGTTGAAGATAAATCTGCACCAAATGGATTCACATTTGATTCTAAAATTAATATCACTGGTACTTTTGATCATAGAGTTGTTGATGGTGCAAAAGGTGGTGAATTTATTAAAGCTTTGAAAGAAGTTATTGAAAATCCATTAGAATTATTATTATAAAGATAATCAATCCAAATATTATATGTATATCAAAAAAAGAATACTATTTTCTATAAATTAAATATAAAATTATGAATCAATATTTAAAAATTCTCGTGGTAGTTCAATGTTTAATATGTGCTGCTTTTTCTAATAGTCTTACTAAATTTTATAATTGTTATAATCTCTGTCAATCTCAAAAGTGTAAAGTGTCCGTAATAATCCCAACCCGATTGCCAAAATTTCCCATGAAAATATCTTCAACGAGAAGAAGTACAACATTATATTTCAAACCCAATATTTAAATATTATTGTTTCAAGTACAATTAAGAATAGTAAAGATGGCTTTCACTTTATCAGACGAATCAAAAGTATGTTGGACTAAGAAAGAGTTGCACAATGCATGAGTTGGCTTATAATGGTGGTGGAAGTTGATCATTAAAGCTTTCAAGAATGCAATTTATCAATTTTTCATTGAATGAAATATTAACATATGTTATTATAGGAAAGAATCTCAAAAGTTTTAGATTCAGCAAGATTGATTGCTCATTATGGTTGGATTCCATTTGTTTTATATTTAGGTTGGTCACAAACTTCAAATCGTCCACCTTTATTAGCTTTATTATCACCATTACCATCTGTTTAAATGAATTAAATTAAAAAATAAGTTACTTAATTTAATTAGGAAACATAAAGATCTTTGAAAGATGAAATAGTGTAAGATGCATGTGAAGTTGGTGTACATAGTTGTTATGAATGTAAATTTATGAGTTCAATTACGTTATTGTAGATAAATAAAGACTTGAAATTATCAAGATCATGAACCTCACTACATATTGATTTTACTATTCCAATTATAAATCTCCATTCAATATCTCAATAACTAATAAGAAGTCTTTGATTCACCAATTTAAAATTCGTTTAAACTGAATGATGTTACCAATGTCTTTAGAACCTAATCAGATCAACTCCATGAACATCTCCGATCCAAAAAAAAAAAAATCTAACCGATGGACAACATCAAATAAATTATGTTGAAAGCTCATCTCTTAACCCTCATCTCATTACAATATAAAGCACCCACACCATCTTCAACATCGACCAATCACCAATCACCAATCATATCAACCATTCACCATTGAAATGGTTTCAAGAACAGAACGAGAAATAATCTCAGGATTAACAGCAGGTTTTATAACAACAACAGTGACACATCCATTAGACCTTTTAAAAATTAGATTACAATTAGATACTACTTCGAAAACTCATTTTGAAGCCCTTAGGAAAATTTTCACAACTATAACTACATCCTCATCAGCAAATTCTTCATTATTGAGAGAAATATATAGAGGATTACCATTAAATGTTTTAGGTAGTTCAAGTGCATGGGCAGTATATTTTGCAAGTTATAGATTTTTTAAAGATTTAATACATAATGATATTGGTGGTATAACTGGTGTTGGGAAAGTTTTTAAAGATTCAAATTTACAATCATGGCAATATTTAATTAGTGCTTTTAGTGCTGGTAGTTTTACTGCCATTGTTACTAATCCGATATGGGTTTTAAAAACTAGAATATTAAGTACAAGTGCGAAAAGTCCTGGTGCTTATATTGGTATAAATGATGGTATAAAGAGAATTTTAAAAGAGGAAGGTATTAAAGGTTTTTGGAAGGGACTTGTACCTAGTTTAATGGGTGTAAGTCAAGGTGCATTACAATTCACAATGTATGATACTTTAAAATATAGATTTAGAGGTGATGATGATGAAGAAGGTCAATTAAAAGTTGTTGAATATATTGGAATGAGTTGTATTTCTAAAATTATTTCCACATTAATAGTTTATCCATGTCAAGTATTAAGAAGTAGATTACAAGATTATGAAAGTATAACAAAGACTAAAACAGTAAGGGAAATTATATTGGGGATTTGGAAATTAGAAGGTATTGGTGGATTTTATAAAGGTGTTGTACCAAATATTATTAGAGTTTTACCTGCTACTTGTATAACATTTGGTGTTTATGAACAAATTAAAAGGGTAATGTAAACGAACAGTTGATGATTGTATATATATATATATATAGATTATAATGATTTAATGATTGAATGATTGTAGTTGTGTGTAGTAGAAATGGAATTTAAAAATTGAGTTTATTTTTCAACGCTTAGTCACTAATCATACTCTAGCACAAAAAAAATGATAAAGGGTACTTGAGACATTTAGGTATTTCAACAATAATATTAATAAATTGATATAATTCTACATTGTTTTGATCTTTTATTTTCATATTTAGTTAAAAAACCAAGTTTATTTCAAACTAGATATACATTATAAAACCTTTTTATTAATTATTAATAACCCACTTTTAAAAGGGTGATTTAATAATTTAATAACCAAGAGTAGCTAATTTTTGAGAAGCTTCAGTTGAAGAAGCGGAAGCTTTAGCAGCTTCGACTTTTTTAGTTAAAGCCTTCTTTTTAGCGTAATATTCAGCAGCTCTAACTTTACGTTTGTCTTCTAATTTAGAAACAACATCTTGATATTTCCAACCGACAGCAGCAGATAATTGACCAACAGTGGTGTATTTTCTACCTGGTTTTAATCTCAAGACTCTTAAAGCTTGTGGAACAACATTTCTCTTTTTCTTGTCATATGGAGGTGGAACACCTTCGAAAACTTTTAATCTTTCTAAAGCAGCTTTACCACGAGCAGTTTTGTGAGCAATCATACCACGAACAGCTTTGTAAAAGATTCTTGATGGAGCTCTGAAATGGAAAGGACCTCTAGTTTTATTGAATCTAGTACCTTTTCTTAAATAATCATGATATTTTAATTTTGTTCTGAAAAATTCACCAGAAATGTTTAAAGATTCACATCTAACAACAACGATTTTTTGACCATTTAATAATTGTTTGGCAACAGTTGAAGCAAGACGACCTAAAAGGTGACCTTTACCATCAATAACAACGACAGGTTCGAAAGTACTCATGATTGATTGAAGTTTTGATGTATTTGATGATAGGAGGTTGTAGTTGTTGATGGATTGTAGATTTAAATTTGAAAAGTATTTTAATGAAAAAAGTGCGTTGGGAAAAAAGTCGGTTGGGCCAGTATCGAGAGACGAGCCTAGAAAAAACTCGTTGGGAACGGGAGCTGCTTAGGCGGAACTCCCAGCGTGGAACGGGACGAGCGTTACAAGGACACGGGCGGAGAGTCTCTGTCTAGAAGCATAACCCATTCTACACAGACCGGTACAAAAACTCTCTCTGTAACTCTCTCTCTCTGCAGCTCTTTCTAACGCCATCTCCGTCTAGCCACTGGAAAATCTGTGTCTGTTTAACCAAAAACCAAAATGTCAGTGCCAAACGGAAACAGCCAAACACCACGAGAAAGCAAGTTCAGTAGTGCGATTTGTTCGGAGCCACACAAAAATGGGTCAGCGAGTGACTGCGCATTTGATACCAAAGCCCTAACACCACGCACATGGGTTTTGAAAATACACATGCCAAAGCCCTAAAATTATTTCATTAATTCATCAATTCATTCATTTCAAATTTTAAAATTCTATATACAATCGCTAAACATTCACAACTTCATCAAGATAATACGAAACCATCCCATCATATCCCACTACATAGACATCAACACCAACGGAACTTAACCTTCTAACCATCAACATTATATCACTCACAATGGAATTTCCTTTAATTTCATCAAAATAAACTGCATTTAATGACATGTTACCAAAATTACTTAAAATGATTGAACATGGAGCGCTTGTCTCTGAATCTAATTTAGTCTTGGATATAAGTTCCGAAAGTGTATCAATATAACCTTGTAAGTCAAACACTCTTATATATTGCACCATGGATAATTGGAGTATAGTTAATTGTGAAGCTAATGTTTGGAAAGGTATCGTACCTGTATCTTCTATCCAAATTATTGATGATGATGATGATGATGATGATGATCCAGCACCATCTTGTTTATTCAATATTGTTTTGATTTTGTTGAAAAGTGTCTATTCCATCAGTATTGTTCTGATCAGGATCACCGATATGATTAAACTCACCTCTATAACACTCTCATTGGTTCCTTTAACACCAATAACAACCATATCTATCTCTCCCAATAATCATTTATAACCAATACCAACCAACCTCTTGTTGTTGCACCATTTGTCACAATTTCCTCTTCATACTTTGAGAATTCGGCTGTTTCGGGACACACTTCCCGATTGTTGCACTTATCGAAATATGATTGACTTTAAAACTGTTGATGATTTATAAAACCCTGTAAATTTACATGTCAAGAGAGATGTTTTAATCAAGAGAATATTTATTGAATTTTTCTGTGGGAGATAAAACATAAAAAGAAAAAACAAAAACAAAATATCAACGTTGATCTCATTTGAATAGATTATCATCAAACAACCTTTTCCATAACAAATAGGATCAAAATATTTAAATTTCATATCTATATCATTTATATAAATCCCCAAATTAAATTATAATGGCCGAACAATCAACATCACAAACGATAACACTTTTATTCCAATCAACAAAGAAATCAACACTTTCTTTATCATCCCTTTCCAATACCTCATCCTCTCCAGAACAACAAACAATCCAAAATCTAAAACAATACATTTTCCAAAATTGGGATGAATTAAATCCATCAACTTCAACTTCAAATTCAAATTCAAATTCAACTTTAATAGAATCAGAATCTCCTAAAGATATTGATCAAATACGATTAATTCATTTAGGACAACCTTTAATTTCACAACAATTACTTTCTGATTTAAAATTAAATATAAGTGATGTCATTCATGTAAGTGTACGTCCTTTGGAACTTATGAAGGAAGTTGAAGATGGTAAAACTGGTAATAAAATTATGGGGATAAGGAATCGTATTAGAAATGGTAGAGGAGGTACCACGGGGACCATGGGGACCACTAACACCATGGGGACTACAGGGACCACTAATACCATGGGGACCATGGGGACCACTAATACCACAGGAACTGGAAATACAATGGAGAATAGTATCGGTTTGCATAGAGGAAATGAGAATGGGAATGGTGGTTTAGAAGTTAGGAAAAGTGATGATGTTCAACAAGTTCAAGATACTTTAAATGGTGATAGACCAGGTGATAGACCAGGTGATTATGGGGATGGTGAGAACGGGGATGGTTCAAGAAATAGAAGAAATGGGAGAAGAGAAGAAGAAGAAAGTAGTGGTGGTGGTGGTGATGGTGGTGGTGGATGTTGTATTATAATGTGAAGTTTGAAGTATTATTTTAGGATCTCATTCATTATTTTTATTTATTTGATTTTTGGTTGTTTTCGATATAGACATGTTGTGCATCTTTTTAATTTTTGAAACCCATTTTTGAAAAACTTTTGCATGATTATTTTGATGTAAATTACTATGAACATGATGTGATTTATGGGTTATATGTTTGTGTGTGTGTGTGTGTTTTTTTTTTTGCAAATTTGAAAATAGAAATATTGAATCAGCTTAAGCATGTTTCATTTTCTCATATATGTTAATATCCAATCATTATATTTATCCAATGTTAATACCATTATTTTATCGTACGAAGTCCACAATTTGATATAAATTAGTATTAAACCTCTGATTCTGCATCCATTCATTCTGCATTTATCCATCTTTCTTAGGCACAATTATCCTATCTTATTTCATTATCAATCAGGATCATTACTCTGTTTTTTTAACGTGAATATTTAGACTTCAGCTACAGAATTACTCTTCATGATGTATATATACAATTAAATACTAATCATCAACTAAACGCTAATCAGTAATAAAAAACTATAATCTTTATATAAAACCAAAACGCAATATGTTTAACATAATAATAATAATAATAATGATAACTATAATAATAATATTACAACTAAGAAATAAAAATAATGCCATCAAAATCTTTACTTTGAAAAGTACCTGACTTTTTTCTATTTTAATTTGAATTTTTCTTGCATTAATTTTATTTTTTAAAACCCTTTGCTAAATCAACATTACTTAAATCTCCTAAATCTTTAACCTTTTGTCTCATAACTAATGGACTATCTCCTTGTCCTTGACCTCCATGTTGATTTGAATTTTGTCCACCTTTTGTTGGAGTTGTTTGTTCTCTTGGTTGTAATGGTGTACTAAATTGAACAAAATTCCATAAAGCTGGAGAACTTTGTAATGCAGATCCTCCAGGTCCTTCATTATTTGATTCTTGTAAACCATTTTCTTGTTTAGTATTATTATTAGTATTTGTAATATTATCATCTTGTACACCATTTTGTTGAGATTCTGTTATTGTGGATTGTGATTGAGTTCTTTGATGTTGATTATTTTGATTTTGTGATGCTTGTTGTTGGTGTTGTTGTTGTGATGGTTTTGCACCACGATCAGGTGTATATGCTTCTACTGCAGATACAAAACTTTTAACAGGACTTACAATATTTTCATCTTGATTGAAAAACCCAGGTTGATTATTTGAACCTGAACCATTATAAAAAGAATTTTTAATTGGAGTTCTTTCAGATTTTAATGGTGATGATAACTGAGTATTTGGTTGAGAATCTTTTTGAATTGTTGTTGATGTTTGATCTGCTGTTGATGTATTTGATGTATTAATAGGACCATTATTTCCAATGTTATTATTATTGTTATTGTTATTAATGTTATTATTTGTATTTGTATTTGTATTTGTTGTTGATTTGGTTGTTGATTCAGATATTGATGGTCGTATACCACTTCCATTAGTATTGTTAAAAGTTGATGAAGATGGGAAATGTGCAGTTTGTGGAGCATTTGGTATATTATCAGGGAATGTAGATTGTGGTTGAGATTGTTGAGGTGGTAATGGTTGTGAATGTGATGGTCTTATTGAACCAGGTTGTGATGTAGGTTGTGACGATGGAGGTTGTGAAGCTTGCTGAGATTGACCTTGTTGATGTAATGGAGGTAATTGTGGATTCATATAATAACCTTGTCCATACATTGGAACGCCAGATGGAGGATGTGAAACTGATGGCATATTTTGTTGTTGTAAACCTTGAGGAACACCTTGAGGAACACCTTGTTGAACACCTTGAGGAATACCTTGTTGTAAACCTTGTTGTAAATTTTGATATTGAGGAGGATATGATGGATGATGAGAAGTTGCAGCTTGAGCCATAAATGATAGGGCATCTTGACCACCATTTGGTGTATTACCGTTTTGTGATTGTGATTGTGATTGTGATTGTTGTTGTTGTTGATAGGGAGTTAAATTTGGAGGTAATTGTTGATGAATTTTTCTAAAACCTGCTTGACTTGCAGGTAAATCATTATGCATTGCTAAATGTAATTGTAATTGTCTTGAAACTGAAGAACCTCTTCTAACTTTTGAAAGTGAACCATTTTGAAATTTTTTTAAAAATTCAGATTTATAAGAATCTGCAATTTGCCATTTCATACCTTTACCAGGTTCATTTGCACGTCTTGGTACTTTTTCAAAAGCTTTATTTAATGATAAATTATGTCTAATTGAATTTTGCCAACCAGATTTTGAAAATCTATAATATGCATAATGATTTGAAATCCAATCATAAATTTCACTAAGTGAAAGTACACCTTCTTGATTTGATAAGATTGCTTGAGTAATCATTGTTGCATAAGAATATGGAGGTTTTATATCTCTTGATTCATCTTTTGATAAATCATTATCAGAATTTTTGGAACCATTTTGACTTTCAGAATCAGAATCTGTATTATTATACATTTGAAAACCTTTTAAATTTGAATTTGTTGATGGAATTGAATTAATGATTGAAGAAGAGCCCAAATTTGAACCAACACCACCACCACTCAATTGAGTATTTATATTATTCATTGGACCTGATGACATATTCACATTATTATTATTATTATTATTAATGTTATTATTATTATTAAGGTTATTATTATTATTTCCAAAACCTAAAGTACTCATTCTTTTATTTTTAGGTTTTGGTAATTTTGTATTTAATGAATCCAATACATTTTTAGAAATTTTTGGTTGAGCATCAGGTAAAATAAACATCATTTGAGTACCACCAATATCAATAACAGCACCAGAATATAAAGGAGAAGGAGTTGAATTTGGACCACATGGTATACGAGCACCATCAATTTTTGCACCATTTCTACCACCAACATATAATTCCCACATTCTTGTATTTAAATTATAATTTATTGAAGCATGTTGACGACTAACAACTTTTGCAGGACCTAAATCTATATCAACAATATTTTCTTTTGGATTAGTTTGTTGACCGATTGAAGGTTCAGTATTTCTACCAATTGATATTGAAAGTGATTTTACATAATAAGTCCAATTATTACCAGCAATTTTAGCATAAGCTTGAACTTCAGTAGCTTGATTTTTATCATTAGCATAATTTTCTGCAACAACAGTTTTATTTTCCGGGACTGCTAAAACTGAAATGACGGCGTTAATGAGTTCATTTTGATCATCATAAAGTGAAACCTATAGATGTTAGTATGATATTAATGAGTGTTTTTGATACAGTTGATTCATTCATATGTTGATTCATTCATATATTGATTCTTTTCATCAATTTTGTTGTAGTGTGTGTGCGTGTGTGTGTGTGTTGTTTTCCCTTAGTTCCATAGTCCTGATCAAGCACTATAAAATTTCATGTAAACAAATCAAACAATGCGAAAGCGAAAAGCAAACGAAAAAAAAACACACAAACAAAAGGTCAAATAAAGTGTTCTCAAGTGAATGAATATGTTTAAATCAACTGGGGGATGATACATACGTTGTCCACAATCTCATCAGCCGATCTCTTCTTGCTGATATCCGACATTGTCTGTGGGTTTGAATGGGTTGTTGGATGTTGATAGATGTTTGATGGATGTTGTTGTTGTAGTTGTTTTCAAAATGATTTGAAATTGTTTATTTATTTGTTTGTTTGGGTAGGGTTGTACTCGGACAACACAGAAAAACGAGAACAAAAGGTTTGTGATTGTATTTGGTGAGCTATTGTAGGGTGTCGTGTGTAGTGATTGAAGTAGTGATGGTTGTAGAGTAGCACTATCACACACTTGAGTATCTGTTGAGCTACACTAGTTCTGCAAACCTGTTGTGTCACTGAAATGTAAACAAAAACAGAGCCAATTCAATTGTTCGATGATGTTTTGATTTCAGAAACGTAAACAAAGTAGCAAATTTTCTGTGAAGAGGAAACTGTTTGGGATTTTATTTAATCGAGACAACGACATGTCATTTCTTCGCTCAACTGAATTCCCAAATTGAAGTTTGATGGGAGTTAGAGACGGAATAGGTCATGTGAATGGTCATGTGAATGGTCATGTGACCAGTGCTTTGTAATCGATATATGTTTACATCGATAAAGTACTAATTATGATATAGCACAATGTAATTGAATATTGCCATGTATCAATCAATAAGAATTATGCTCAATATCATAACTATAACCTCAACACTCCGCTTACAACTACCACTGCTACGTTCCACACAAAACCAGTATCCATCACTAATTTAACGCGGCTATTGGAAACCAGAGGCGCGAATTTAGTTGTTCAACTTGTAAGCTTCAGTTGAAAGTCTTTTCGCAAAAATGCGCTAATGGACCCGTCTTTTGAAAGTGTTGAGTCTTGAACTGAATATACACAAATTATGAATGGGTCATGGAACTGGGAATGGATTCAAGAGTGCTCAGAGTTGTATGGTGAATAGAGTAGATACTAAGAATCACCATACAAAGACATGTTGTATACAACTTGTACTCAATCTCGTTCCAATCTCTCAATACAATCTCCATATCTCTCCTCTCTATTGTTCCTGGGACAATTACGCCTTTGGGTAACACATTGTGCAATTTGCGCAAATGAATAGGCTACCAAAAACAGCGCTCTCGCCTAAAACGGTAATGCCCATTGCACTCCAATAGGTGCGATGTCGGTATTAAAACCCAACATCATCATCAGCAGCTGGATTATTTGAAGTCTGAGATGTATATAATTTGACGTGCAAAAAGTAAAAAAAACGATGAGTTGAAAGGTACCATTTAATCAGATGTTCTAACGGCTGGAGCTTAGTTAATGATCTTATGACCGATATTATGAATATAATTCATTTACATGATTAATCAAAGTATTGTATAATCATACACTTCGAACCGTGCCAAACAAAATCCCGCCTCTAAAATCCTGCAGTATCCCATCCCGTATAGATGTCAAATGACTAATTGTATCCATATCTTTCAAAGTTCAACTTCATCGTCACCTTAAAATTCCCATGTATTTCTTAATCCCAGTTCATTCATCGATTTACGCCATTTTTTCGCAATTCCCACTTGCGCAACCTGACAAAGCTCGCCCAATGCGGTAACTCCACTATATTTCCATTTCGCAAAAATATATAGTAGTTCAATTCAAAATTCAAAATTTATCATGACTTGAATTTAAATTATATGAAATTAAATCAACGTAATACGTATACATTTCATATTCATATATATCACTCTAGTATCAACACCATACAATATCCATACACATACCCATACCCATACCCATACCCATACCCATACTTCCAGGTTTAATGCTACCAATATAGTCATCTTTAAAAGCAGCCGCTATTACTCAAAATATTTAAATTATATCAATCAAACATAGAAAAGTTGCTGCTTAATCATGCCTCAATCAAATAATAACAACAATAACAATAACAATAGTAATAACAATATAAAACCTGGCTCTCCAGCTATTTTCATCCCTGATCATATCCCATCAACAGATCTTAGTTCAACTCCAAGTGATAGTAAAGTACAGAAAAGGAAAAGAGTTACAAGAGCTTGTGATGAGTGTAGGAAAAAAAAAGTTAAATGTGATGGTCAACAACCTTGTATTCATTGTACTGTCTATTCATATGATTGTACTTATGATCAACCTTCAAATAGGAAAAAAATTGGTGCAGATTTACATTTAATTGAAAATAAATTAAAAGTTACTGAAAATGTTTTACATTTATTATTACCTGATTTAGACTTCTTGGATTCAAATTTTAATTTTGATGTTTTCCAGGATTGTTTTAATAAATTGAAAATAAAAAATAATAATCATAGTAATAATAATAATAATAGTATTGATGATGATAATGATGATGATGATGGTGGATCTATAAAATTTTTAGATGAATTAAGTAAAGAATATAAAACAAAAAGTTTTAATTTACCCAAAAATGATTCATCAAATTTAAATTTAAATACAAATAATAACTTATCTTCTGATACTCCACCTTCTGGAATTTCAACTCCAGCTACTTCTACAATGGCAAATACTCCAACAAATAGTAGTTTAACAAATGCTGTTAACAAGAAAAGAAAATTAACTTTCCCACATCCAAATGTTGATGGTTCAATAGAATCAAGAGATGGTCGTGAAATTAAAATCATTTTACCACCTAAAAATATTGCATTAGAATTAGTAACTAAAACTTGGGCATCACCATGTGTTTTATTTAGATTTTATCATCGTCCTGCTTTCATTTCAGATCTTGATGAATTATATGAAACTGATCCTGAAAATTATACAAATAAACAAAATAGATTTTTACCATTAGCTTATTCAGTTATGGCTGTTGGGGCATTATTTAGTAAAAAAAATGGTGGAATTGATGATAATTTATTAGAAGATGAAGGTTATAGATATTTTATTGCTGCAAGAAAATTAATTGATATTACAGATGCAAGAGATTTATATGCTATACAAACTATTGTTATGTTAATTTTATTTTTACAATGTTCTGCAAGATTATCAACATGTTATTCATATATTGGTGTTGCATTAAGATCTGCTTTAAAAGAAGGTTTACATAGAAAATTATCACATCCTTTTAATCCAATTGAATTAGAAATTAGAAAAAGAATTTTTTGGACAATTTATAAAATGGATATTTATGTTAATACAATGTTAGGATTACCAAGATCTATTGCAACTGAAGATATTGATCAAGATTTACCAATGGAATTAGATGATGAAAATATTACACAAGATGGTTATTTACCACAAGAACCTTTAGGAAAATTAAGTTCATCTGCAATTGCAAATAATCATACAACATTAATTTTAGTTTTAAATAAAATTGTTAAAAATTTATATCCAATAAATTCAAATTTAAGATTAATTTCTCATGAAAAAGTTTCAGAAATGGAATTAGAATTAAGAGCATGGTTATCAAATTTACCAAAAGATTTAATTCCAGGTTTTGATCCTCCATTTCAATATTATAAAGCAAATAGATTATTACATTTATCATTTTTACATGTTCAAATTGTTTTATATCGTCCATTTATTCATTATATTTCACCAAAATATACAAATTTACCAAATGTTGATACATTATCCATTCAAAGAGCTAAAAATTGTATAAGTGTTGCAAGAACTGTGGTTAATTTAGCTCAAGATATGATTAAAAAAAATATGTTATCAGGTTCTTATTGGTTTTCAATTTATACAATTTTTTTTTCAGTTGCATGTTTAGTTTATTATGTTCATGAAGTACCATTTGATGAATTTCATCCTGATTATATTGGTATTAGAAGTGATGCTGAAAGTGGTAAAGAAATTTTAGAAATTTTAAAAGATAGTTCAATGGCTGCTTCAAGAACTTATAACATTTTAAATTCATTATTTGAACAATTAAATAGAAAAACTGCTTATTTATATGCTCAAAGACAACAACAACGTCAAAGAGAAGAACATCAACAAAGGCAACAAAATCAACAAAATGTTCAAAATCAACAAAATCAACAAAATCAACAATTACCAACACAACAAAATATCCCAATGAATTATTCAGTGCCGATTGCACAAAATTTGACAGCTTCAACAAGTGTTAATAATCAACAACAAGTTCCATTTTCATATCCACAACAATCTCAATCTCAATCTCAATCTCAAAACTACAATTCTAATAATCAAGGTTCAATACCTGCAGTAACTCCATATGATATAAAATTAGAAGAAAGTATAAATGATTTTGATTATTTAGCAAATTTTGATAATTTTATAAATCCAAATTCTGATATAAATCAATCACAATCACAATCAACAATTCCAACCACTAATCAATCAATTACAGGTACAAATACCAATGGTATATCCACAAATGGTATTTCAACAGATGAACAAAAATCTGATTTCAAAAATCAACAAGATGCTTCCACTGCTAACACTCCGACAGGTGCAGGTGATCGTTATATGCCAGGTATTATTGATCAATTAGATATGCAAATTTTTGGTAGATTTTTACCACCATATATGTTAAAAAGACCAAGTGGTGTAAATGGACCTGGTGCAAAAGGTGGTGATTTACCATCAGGTTTAAATACTACAAATAATCCAACAAAATTAGAAGATTTACCAAATTTGAATAATGAAAGTTCAAATTTTGATGATGATTTGTATTCCGGATTTAAGTATGATGTTAATAATGATGTTCAGGGAAAGAAAAATGATGGTGATGGTAATGGTGATGGTGAAAAAGGTGAAAAGGGTAGTAAGAGTTTTGAAAATGGTTTATGGAATGATTTGAATCAAGATGATGAATTTTCAAAATTTATTTAATTCAAATTTGGTATTGTATAATTTTATGAATAGATGTGTGTTTTTAAATGAAATTATTATACGTAAGTTACTCCATAGTATGCAGTCAACTCCAATAATGATTCATAGAGTTTGATATACTCAATTGATGTAATTAATACGGATATTGAATACTAACCTTATTTGAACAATAATTTCAATTAAGTGAAAAATATGAATTTCTGAATAGCAATTATATCTTACGTCGACCTTATTCATCATCGGTCTACTGTACAATTACTCAATATCTTTTTGACAACTTAAGACCCATTCCTTCTTCAATAAAAAACACGTACTTAGTATCGTATGTCATATACCATCACTTCTATCATATATTGTTAAATTCAGTACAACTTTTCGTTCAACAATTGTCATTTTCATATTCAACTCCATATGAAAAGCACACACATGCAAAGTTGATCTAAAAAGTTTATTTTGACATATCATTTTGTAACTTCCAACACACTTTAGTTAAAACAAACAAGAAATTGATAAATAGACTTCATATCTAGAACAACTTGTAACTTTAAAAAGTATCAAACAAGTGGAATTGGTGATGAAGAATATGCTTAAGCTTGCTACTATTGGAAAGGTTAATGGCATGACCTCAATGCTTATATGTGGTTTTGTGTGGTTGAAGTTTAATAAAAATACACAATAAGGTGAATTAATAAACTATAGAATGGTATATATATACTTGTCAATTTTATCACTATTCTTGTAGATGTTTATATTACTTTTTCTCTTTGGTTTTTATCTTTAATACTGATAGTAAGAGTGGAAAACTTTTGCGGGAAAAATGCAGACAGAACACGATCAAGCTACAGTTAGTAGTCCAAATGATAATTACCAAACTGAAAAACAAGGTGAACATGGTGAACTTGGTGAACATGGTGAGCATGGTGATATAAATAGAGGTACAGCAGGATCTGGAGGTCGTAAATCAACAGAAGGTGGGTTTTTAGGAAAACTGGGACGTTTCCCATTATTAACTTGGGGATTACGATTTTTCCAATTTGTTAGTTCATTAATTGCATTAGCATTAGCAAGTCGTTCATTAAATAAATTTTTCAATAGTGAAAGACGTATGAGATTTACTTCATTTGTTGGTGCTTTATCATTAATTTATTTAATAATTTTAGGGATTTTATCATTTGTTAAACCAAGTTTAGTTATGGCTGGTCCCGTAATGATTATGGAACTTTTATTAGCTATTCTGTGGTTATGTGCTTTTATTGCTTTAGCTTCTCGTTATAGTGGGTTCAGTTGTACTAGAAGTTCTTCAAGTTATGGAAACTCAGGATACGGTTCAAGTGGTTCTGGGTCTGGCTATGGTTCTGGGTCAGGTTATGGTTCTGGGTCTGGTTATGGTTCTGGTAGTTCAGGTTCTGGTTCAAGTTCTGGTTCATCATCGGGTTCTGGTTATAATTATATTTCTTATCCACGTTATGGTGGTTCTTCACATATTTCAGGATGTAGATCAAGTAAAGCCGCAATTGCATTTGCAGCTTTTTCATGGTTATTATTCACTCTTGGTGCTTTATTATTGTTTTGGAACGTTTTTAGAAGATTGTTGAGAAATCGAAGATCCTATGGTTCAATGTTTCAACCTGGTAATAAAAGTGGAATCAGATTAAATAAACCAGGATTAGCTTTCAGTCATAGTTATAACCCAGATGATGAGTATCAAGGAACAGAAGGTACAGGAACAACGGGACATAAATATAGTGGATCAAATGATGTGGAATCTGGAGGTGATACACATACTTATACTAATGAACATGGTGGGTACAATAATAATACAACTACTGGTGATGGATACGGACATAATGGAGATGTCGGAAATGCAGGGGGTGGATATTATAATCAACAACAACATCAACAACAACAACAACAGCAAACTATGGGTACTGGTAATAATTCTGGAGTTGAATATCCACAACAGACTTATCAAAGAGGCTATTGAGCATGCTCTTGAACTCTTTTCAATGAACTTTTTTTTTGAAACATTTTATGAATCTAATTTTAATTACTTAGTATTTTATTTATTAATCTTAAAATTTAATTTTATTCTTGTAAAGTTTTGATCTTTCTCTCAAAAAGTGTTTTTATAGCTTCAAAAATAAGGTTTTTAATAATTCCATGTTTGGAATAGTCATTAAACATTTTTATATAGGTTATAATCATTAGTCTAGGAAATTTTATTGACCGACGTAGAAATACCGAATCTCACCTTGACCGCAAATTTCCGGAGATTACAAAGTATGAAGTTTTCGGCCTTGAAGGTATATACGATGCTGTTTTTAGTGTTTGAGGATCTACTGTTTTTATTGTATAGGAATACCTAGAGTCCAAGTTACATTGAGACATACCAGATATCCATATAAATCCATTGAACTACATCGTTTAAAGTTTCATTTTATTTAACATTACATTAGAAATCATTAACATATACAGTACAAGTATTTTTTGAATACAATCATCAAAAGCTAAAACAAAACACTGAAAAAAACCGAAAAAACATAAGACACTAATAATACCATTATTAGATTCCCCAAAGCAAAATTGTATAGCTAAAAAAAAAAGTTAAAATTTATAGAGAAAAAAGAACAAGAAAAAAAATCGCAAACATATTAGGTGTGTGTGATTTTGAATTGAATGAAATTAGAGATCATTGAACGGTCATTATTGGTTATAATTAACATTTTTAAATGATATATTACCATTTTTTGTATTTGATAAGGGTGGTGCAAAATTAGCCCCATTTTGTTGATTGTAAGCTAATTGTTGATTGAAACTGGTATTTTGAGCAGGATATTGTTGATATTGTGGTTGGAATGGGGAATTATACTGCTGTTGTTGAGCTGCACCTGGTGCCATTTGATGAGGCTGTTGTTGATGTTGTTGATGTTGTTGATGTTGTTGATGATGTGGTTGTGGTTGTGGTGCAATTTGTTGTGGTGTATGGTGCTGGGTTGCTTGTGCAAGTTGTGGAGTAACCATTGGTGACGTTCTCTTGCCACGACCTTTTATTCCTCTATTGGAATTTTTATATAAGCCAGCAAAATAATTTAATAGATCACGTTCATCAGGATTCATTGAATTTCGTTCATCTTCTGGATCAATTTCAGCTAATCTTCTAGTTAAGTTATTTAAAGTTTCTAAATGAAATCTATTTTGATGAGCTTTCAAATTACCCAATTGTGTAAAAGCTTTATTACAACCATCTAATTTACATTCATAAGGTTTTAAATTTTCATGAGTTAATTTATGAGCAGCTAAATTACCTTTTCTCGAAAAACTTCTACCACAAGTTTCACAAATGTAAGGCTTTTCACCAGTATGTAATCTTAAATGGGTTCTTAAATTACCACCTTGAGTGAATCTTTTCCCACAATAATTACATTCAAAAGGTTTATAACCAATATGAGATCTAACGTGAACTTCTAAATGTGTTGATTGTGTAAAATTTTTATGACAGTATGGACACTCATGATGTTTTGTACCTTTGGATTTTGGTTTGTCAATACCACCGACTAAATCAGTTTGTTGTGGTAATACACCATTACCATTATCCAAGATGGAACCATCATCAGCTTGAGGAATTGGATTATGAACACCTTTCTTACGAGCTTGAATAACAAGCATCAATTGATCAACTTTCGTAGCACCTAGTAAAGGACGTCCATCTTCTGTTGTAGCAGTATCTTGAACAGGTACTAATCTTTGATTTTCTGAAGTATTTGAATATTGAGATGAAGTTGGTGAAATATGTGTATGCTGAGTAGATGGAGAGAAATTATATTGTGGACTAAGTTCAGAAGTACCTGTAGACGGAGCATTAGCAGCAGTTGGAGGTGGAGCAGTAGGTTGAGCAGGAGGTTGAATTGCAGCTCTTCTTTTTCTTTGGCTTGCAGTTAGGTCCTGACTTCCACGCTTACGTTTTTGTTTAGGCTTTTGAGGTGAATAATGATCTTCAAGTTTTACTGGTGGACTTTGCTGCTGCTGTTGTTGTTGCTGCTGCTGCTGTTGCTGATGATTATGTGCTTGTTCTTGACTGAACTGGTATTGTGGTGGTATCTGTTGTTGGTAATGCTGGAATTGTGCTTGTGGATTTTGTTGTTGATATTCATTGAAAGGGAGATGTGGTTGACGAAATTCAGGTTGTTGTTGTTGTTGTTGCTGCTGCTGCTGTTGTAATTGTTGTTGTTGGTATTGGTTATATTGTGGCTGCTGTGTTTGTGGCTGTTGTTTATTCATAGATGATTGTGGACGTTCTGGAATCGAATCCAAAGGTTCTGGTCTAAATTGTGTATCAGGTTCTGATCTAGTTTCTCTCTTTATCTTCTGCTGTTGTTGTGAATCCTCTGAAGCATTTGCATTTTCTTTTAAAGCCAATTCTTCATCATTCAAAGGTTTTATAGAATCTCTTTTAGCAAAAAAATCAAAATCACTACCTTCACCAAAAGTATTATTGTTTAAAAAACTTGGTATTCTTGAATTTCTAAAAGAGTCTCTTTTGGAGAAGAAATCAAAATCTGAAACACCTTCACTAAAAGAAGTACCTGGTAAATATGTTGAGTTATTTCTACCTCCATTTCCATTTGAATTTTGATTATTTTGATTATTACTTGAAGATTTATTTGAAAAATTTGGAGCTTTCAATTTAATTGAAGGATTGAAAGGTTCTAGTTGTTCAGAAGGTCTTCTAAAAGATCCATATGTGGCATAATCCCCTGTTGGAATGAAATTTTGACCAGGTTGTTGCTGTTGTTGATTTGCTCCTTGACTTTGAGAAGGGCCTTGACCACCTTGTTGTGATTGACTTTGTTGACCAGGAGGTAAAAACATGTTATTTAATATTGAATAGCCTCTTCCATTGGAATCATAATTGAATCCTTGATCAGCTGGAGTTGGTAAATTTAAGAAATTACTAATACTTGAATTTGAATCAGTGGAGAATCTTGGTCCATTATTGAAATTTGTATAGAATGATAACGAATCAGCTCTTCCAGTTCTTGGAGTAACATCATCTTTTTTGCTACTATTATTACCATTATTTCCTGCGCCGATATTTTGATTCATTTGAGAATTATATTGGTTTCCAGCACCGCCGCCGCCAGGACCTTGATTTGTGCCATTTTGTTGATTATTTTGTTGATGATTTTCAGTATCATAATAACTTGAATCAAAATTTCTGGGACTAGCTTCTGAACCTACCTTGTTTGAACCTGTACTAGATTGTTGATTATTTGAATTTGTCTTTGAACCGGATGAACCCAATTCATCAGGTCTTGTGTAATTTGACCCATCATTTGATGGATTATTACTGTTGAAGGTCAAAGCATCCATGGTTCATGAAGGGTATATACGTCTATTTTTTTGCTCGTTTGATGTAACGTTAATAAACTATGAGAAACTTTTGATATTGTAGCGGCTAATAGTTGTATAAGGGGATGATAATGATGAAGAAATGGTAGCGGGTTGAATTTGACAACGTTAATTCTTTGAGAATTGGCCGACGATCAGACTGATGAAGAAGATAATTGATGATTGATGACAGCTTGGATGTATAATATGTTGATGATGAATATTGGGAATATCTATTTCAATAGCAAGTTTAAGGGTCAGCGCGCACTTGAAATATGGGATATTTAATAGCACGCAGCAATTGCAATTAGCTATGGGATTGTTGAAAAATGGGAAGTTTGTAGAGGGGGGCGGACCTTTAACAATAGTGTGGACTTCTTTGGGTTAACGTTAAATGTGATGTTTGTTTGAATGGATAGTGTGTATGTGATGATTTTAAATGTCAGTTTTCACTACTAGCGCTATGTGCTTGAAATTGACGTTGATTGTTTATGTTTTTCTGTAGCGTTGAAATTATATTTGATGGGTTTTTTTCTTTTGCTGCGACAGATTTCGAAAGTCGATATTATAAATTTCGCTGCTTTTATAAGGAAATCTCCCAGCTGCGATTGATTTTTGTACAAGGCGCTGGTTCAATGGCACTTTGGTGGCACACTTTGGCGTAAACTGAATTTTGATCAATGTCGGGTCAGTCTAGTGAGGAAGGGCGTTTAGAACCACCAGTGGAACAAATGGAACGAGTGGAATCAACGGGTTCAAAGAGCAATTGGTTCAGCTAGTTAATTAGCAAACCAGAACTTTTAGTAGTGTTGATGGCGAATATTTCCAACCACAAAGTTTTCCCCGTGAAATTTTCAAACTTTTGTCTAACTCAACCTAGATTTCAAGCCCAGCTCTTTCAGCCTGGCAGAGCCTGGCAGAGGTTGGATGAAGCTCCGTGGAGCCCGTAAGCACGGTGGAACTTGAAACTGGTTATCGAGATTCCACGGTCATGTCTAGCACCGATTACAGCGGCTTGAAATGAATAGACTGGTACAAGGTACACATGCAATGGTACTGAGAACTATTCAGTTCACATTCAACAAAGTCATCGAAACGAAAGCCCCTACGACTACAGGTTAAACTATCCGTGCTTCACAATTATGTCTGCTTCTGCTCTCGTGGAGTTTGATTACTGTCAAAGCGCTAAGTGCTAAATCTTGATTCTGATTTCTGATTCTGCCTGGAGATTTGAGCAAAGCAATTGAAACTTCCGAAGCTCAGAGACGTATGACGTAATAAAATGTAGCTATTCAGGGTAACCAACTTATTACAATCATGATTACAAAATATGTTAGGTAAGCAAGAGAGGTCACATGACCCTTAATTTGATTACCTAAGAATTCTCAATGGATTCTGACAAAAAAAATTTCAAGAGATGAGCTTTTGGGTATAATAGAATCATTACATTTATCATCAACAGATCATCACATCAATCCATATAAATCATACATATCTCACAATGTCCACCGAAGAACCAGTCGAAGACGTCGATGTCTCCATGCAAGATGAAGAAGAACAAGAAGAACTTGATACTGAAAAGTTAAAGATACTGCCAGGTGCTACAGAAGATGGTACTGCTGCTTCTTTCCAAATAATAGATGAAGATCATACTCTAGGGAATGCCCTAAGATACATAATAATGAAAAAGTGAGTGGATAACATTTTGATTCTATAATTTTTATTATCATACTAACGATATTCTAGCCCTGAAGTCGAATTCTGTGGTTATTCAATTCCTCATCCATCTGAATCAAAATTAAACATTCGTATTCAAACTTATGGTCAAATCACCGCAGTGGAAGCATTACATCAAGGTTTAGATAATTTAAGTGAATTATGTACTCATATTGAAGACAAATTTACTGAAAAAATTAATAAAGCCGATTATCCAACTGAAGAACCATAAATTAAGAAAGGGTTTTGAAGTTGTGAAAGGTAATTGGTGAGGTTTTCAATCTAGTGGGAAAAAAAGAACCTTTATTTGTCATCTTGTATTATAGAACGTTGAAAAGATTAAGATTGAAATGGAGAAATAATATATAGCATGAAAATTAATATTTATGTACATTAGTTTTAAAGTGAGATTATTCGTAAATGAGAATCACTAGCGGAAGATTCTAAAGAGGTTAGATTCAGAAATGACTTTTATACAGTACCCATTTTTTTAAGGATTGTATTATAGCCCTAATTTGTAATACTTTAGCTCACTGACACTAGTCATCTTATGAGATAATAGCTCACCAATTTCCGAAATTACATACTAAGAGATGATAATGCATCATTATATCCTATATTAGTTTTATAATAAGTGCTTCAATATTGAACTTTGAGTAAATATTATTCACCGATTTCATATGGGGTATTTATTACTAAATCATTCCATTATTAGTTAAGTATTCATTTGTGATATACGAATATTGTTAGTTATTCATTCACACAAAACGTTTTTAAAAATCTGTATCTATACACATGATCCAAGAGTTTCATAGAAAAGTTTAAACAATAGAACGGATAAGACAAAGAGCTCAATGACTCTATAAACTCAGCAATAATACATTTTTAAGAGCAAAGATGTTACAATCAAAGCTTGAAATGTATAAAATTTACCTATAATCCATGTATACTTGTGTCCCATAACGCCTCATATCAAAGAGAAATTTGGTTTTTTTTTTAAATTTTAATTTTTTTTTTTATTTTCAAAATTTTTTTAAAAAAAATTTCTTTTCCTGCACAGATATAAAAAAAAATTTATTTCCTCTCTTCTCAATTCATCTTTACCTTTTACTTAATTCTTTTAACAAGAACAAATAGTTTTTTCAATTCAATTAAATAAAGAAAAAATGTCTTACGGTGGTAATTATGATGGTGGCTACAATGCCGGTGGAAACGGTGGTTTCAGAGGTGGTGATAGAAGTGGATACAGAAATGATGGTGGTTTCGGTGGTGGTCGTGGTGGCCGTGGTGGATTTGGCGGTGGTCGTGGTGGTTCTCGTGGAGGTTTTGGTGGTGGTCGTGGCGGTCGTGGCGGTTCATTTGGTGGTGATCGTGGTGGATTTGGTGGTGATAGAATGGGTAACTTGGGTGATAATTTGGTTAAACAAGACTGGGATTTGGATTCATTACCAAGATTTGAAAAAAATTTCTACGTTGAACATGAAACTGTTAGAAACCGTTCAGATCAAGAGGTTGATGCTTTCAGAAAATCACATGATATGACCTGTGTTGGTTCAAACGTTCCAAAACCAATTGAAGAATTTGAAGAAGCTGGGTTCCCATCTTATGTTTTAGATGAAGTTAAAGCTCAAGGTTTTGCTAAACCAACTGCTATTCAATGTCAAGGTTGGCCAATGGCTTTAAGTGGTCGTGATATGATTGGTATTGCTGCTACTGGTTCTGGTAAAACCTTATCATACTGTTTACCAGGTATTTTGCATATTAACGCTCAACCACCTTTATCTTATGGTGATGGTCCAATTGTTTTAGTTTTGGCTCCAACCAGAGAATTAGCTGTCCAAATTCAAGCTGAATGTTCTAAATTTGGTCATTCATCAAGAATTAGAAACACTTGTGTTTACGGTGGTGTTCCAAGAGGTCAACAAATTAGAGATTTAGCTAGAGGTAGTGAAATCTGTATTGCTACTCCAGGTAGATTAATTGATATGTTAGAGTCAGGTAAAACTAACTTAAGAAGAGTTACTTACTTGGTTTTAGATGAAGCTGATAGAATGTTGGATATGGGTTTTGAACCTCAAATTAGAAAAATTATTGATCAAATTAGACCAGACCGTCAAACCCTTATGTGGTCTGCTACATGGCCAAAAGAAGTCCAAGCTTTAGCTCGTGACTACTTACATGATTATATTCAAGTTACTATTGGTTCTTTAGAATTATCTGCTTCTCATACCATTACCCAAATTGTTGAATTTGTTTCAGAATATGAAAAGAGAGATCGTTTATTAAAACATTTAGAAACTGCTATGCAAGAACAAACCTCAAAAGTTTTAGTTTTCGCTTCAACAAAGAGAACTTGTGATGATATCACTAAATACTTGAGAGATGATGGATGGCCAGCACTTGCCATTCATGGTGATAAACAACAACAAGAACGTGATTGGGTTTTAGCTGAATTCAAATCTGGTAGATCTCCAATCATGGTTGCTACTGATGTTGCTGCTCGTGGTATTGGTAAGTATTTTATGAATTTGGTTTATTGATTTTTTTTGATTGTTTTTATTTTTACTATTAACTATTACTTTAGATCTTTGATATGCACTCAAGCTATTATTTTATGATATTATGATACCTTTATGATAATGATGATACCCTATGACTTTGTTCTATTAAAACTTAATGTTTTGAAATAGACAAAAAGTCTTTACTAACAATTTAATTCTTTTATAATAGTGATTGAGACTTCTTCAAATACAATTAGCAATGTGTGGGAGTGGTTTCTCCGTTGTTGATAGAGAAGTTTTTTATTACTAGTTGTATTCGCTTCGATAGCGATTTCATCGTTGCTCTTTTTCTAAGAGTGATGACAACAAATAAAGAGAAAGAACAGAACTGATTTAACCCTCACGGGATAAGATGTTTGATAAGACTTATTAGATGAATTAAAGCCTCTTTGAGCACACAAAAAAGAGAAAATTTCTAAGGAAACTGATATTGATGATGATTATGTTAAAGTTATGTTTAATGAGGTTACCATGTTTCTCTCGGATTGGGAAATAAAGTTGAGCGCCTCTTATGATAGCTGATTTATATAATCAATGTCCGTTTGTAAAGAAAGATTTTATGATGATTTATCATAATTTTCCTTCTTTGTTTTGAAAGTTTTTTAGTGCTCTTAAATATTCATCTAAATAGGTTTTAATAAACATTTACTTCTGTTTTTCTTCTAAAACAAAAGATTTTTAAATCAGTAGATTTTTTTTTTTCATTTTATTATCTATAAGTTTATCATTGTTTTTTTGAGTGCACTAGTGTTGATTCAACACAAATCAAAGGTCTTATACCTAAAATCAAGTAACCTATGTAACTTTCAAGAGTTTCATTTACTAACGATTATTTTTTAGATGTCAAAGGTATCAACTACGTTATCAACTTTGATATGCCAGGTAACATTGAAGATTATGTTCATCGTATTGGTAGAACTGGTAGAGCTGGTACTTCAGGTACTTCAGTCTCATTCTTTACTGATGCTAACTCAAAATTAGGTGGTCCATTAATTAAAATTTTAAGAGAAGCTAACCAAACAGTTCCAGAAGAGTTATTAAGATTTGACAGAAGTTTCGGTGGTCCACACAGTCGTTACGGTGGTGGTGGCCGTGGTAGAGGTGGCTTCAGAGGTGGCCGTGGCCGTGGTGGTTTCAGAGGTGGTCGTGGTGGTGGTTTCAACCGTTATTAAACACATCAATAAGCTGCTGTTCAGTTCTTCAAGATCGATCGATTATTATTAGTTAATTATTTTGTTTTGTTTGAAGTTATTATGTGATGAACTAAATTACAAGTTATCATGGCGTCATTATTTCTTTTTGTTTTGTTTACTGTTAGGTTTTGGAATTTTCAAATAAATTGACATCGTTTTTCTATAGAATATATACTATTAAATTAATTTGCTTTTGTTATAACCTATTAATTGTAGCTAGATTTGAATCACCAACCATCACCCCAACCATCATCCTCATCAACATCTAACTCTAACTTCAATTTACTCTTTGGTTTCAATTGTAAACCCTTCTTTGCAGGTGTAGATGTATTTTTGGTTGAACTTTTAGTTCCTGTAGTTGATGGATGAAGTTGTTTAACCACAGGTTTGATAACTTTCGGTTTAACAGGTTCCGGAGCTCTTTCAGGCTCTTGTTCAGGATTATCGAAATCACCCCAGCCATCATCATCTTCAATTTGGATATCGTCATCATCTTCTACACCCCAACTGTCATGATGTTGTAATTTTTCTGGCACATTAGTTTTCACAATTGGTTCCTTCTTAAATGAAGAAACAACAGAAGGTGTAGTAGATCTACTATCAGCTGGACTTATGCTATTGTGAACGTCTTGATTTAATGAGCCACCAAATCCACTAGTGAATTTATTCAATGCGCTTGAAATATTAATACCAAAGTTTTGAACATCTGAAGTAACTTGGTCCATAGCTTCTTCATCACCAGCAGTATCTTTATCAGCTGGTAATTTTGCAGCTTCTTCTTTAATCTTGGAGAAAAACAGATCAAATGCCTTTTGTGCTTCGTTTCTAACTTTTGAACTCTTGTCTAACAATGATGGTGCAATGACTGATAATATTTTGGTAGAGATGACTTCCGGTGTGAAGTAATTTATACAACTTGAAATTGCCATTATAGCTGCTAACCTAGAATGAATGAATGGATCCTTCATTGCTTTACTGAAAGCAGTTGCTAAAACTGAGGCTCTTGATGAGTAGTTCAAATATTCTGCAATCTTACCTAAACAGATTGTGGTATTTGTTCTAATTTCTGGTTTTTCATCACTTTGTGTCTTCGCTAAGAATCTTAATAAATCATTGTTTAACTGTCTATCTGATAATTTCGGTGCAATGTATAAAATAGCTTTGATTGTCTCTTCCCTAATAGCTGGATTTGAATCTGAAAACCCAGTGACAAAATGTTGGAATATACGATCACTTATATCTGACTTGGTCAATACTTCCATGAATTTTGGTAAATTTGCTAATAATAACACACGAATCTGCCTATCTGGTAATGTAAACGCTTTTAAGATTACTGGTTTCACGAAAATTGTTTTTGACTCATTAGGTAATACTTCACCAAAGGTCAAGATGTACCGTAGTGCAAAAGCAGCATTCTCAGGACTATGATTGAAGAAATTGGTTAATTCTGGTAAGATCCTCTTCTCCATAAAACCCGGTGGAGCATCATCTTTGACACTTTCTAAATTCTGGAAGAATTGCAGTTTTTCTTGATCATTTTTCAATCCAAACTCATCAAGTTCTTTGTAGCAATTTATTAACTCTGTATTGAAATAAGTGTGTTCACCATTTTTTAAAAATTGTTCAATTGTAGGTCTAACTGTGACAGATGAACTTAGTAATTTCTTATAAGCAGCCAATAAACTTCTTGGAACATTAGTACCTTTCATCAAATTATCATTTGAAATTGAATAAGCATCCATATTAAACAATTTATAAATCAATACACCAAGTCTCCATGAATCAAATTTGACAGTTTGGGAACCTCTCAAGATTTCAATACCATTTGATGCAACTTCTGGGGATAGTAATTCATTGAATCCAGATAATTTAGCAGATAGTCTATAAATTGGCTGATCTGGATCACTTTTCAAGTTAGTCAAGACTTCAAATCCACCTAGTTTGAATTCACCTTTCTCATTGATGAAAATTGTTGAAAAATCAACAAACCCCAAAACTGATGATGCCTCAGAATTGATGAACTTCATACCTTTAGCAATTGATTGCACAATCAATAACTTGATCTCTATTGTTAATTTATCCGTTGAGTTCAAATAGTGCGCCAATGACTGAACTCTTTCTGAAACGATATACAAATTTGAATCATTTTCGAATGTATCCAGAATCTTCAAAATACCTGGAAGCCTTATACTTCTGATCTTCCTCAAAGCATTAGCTGCTAATGGCAACATCTCAGGACGTGATCTTACATCAAATGCAAATATGGTACATGGTGTGCCATCATCCTATAGATTAGTTAGTTGGAATGTTTCATGATATGGATACCAGCTCAGATGTAAACATACTTTTTTGGTACCGTCATAGATTCTCCAGATTGAAGGAAATGATGGATTCGGTATCTGTTCTTCCCCAAAGTTGTAAGGTATGGATCCACCTGTGAGTGAAGTGAAGGTCTTTGATAGAAAGTTCATGATAGCACCAGTTTATACCAGCGGTTTTATTTACAGAAATTGGTGATTCTTGATAATGTTGAGAAATATGTCTGTTTTGATCAATGTTTTTCCAAAATTTCGCTCGTTAATTTTAGAACGCGATCGCGATTTGTTTGTTAAATACGAATCTACTACAAATAAGATAAAGGACAAAACTCCAAGAGTAATCTTTTAAATTATCTAGAACCCATCTGAACCATTGAAACCAATAAAGCCAGTCAATAGGAAAACTTTATAGTATGGTTTTTTTGAGATTTGATTTGTATGATTCCAAGCACTGGTCAAACGACCATCAATACACGAACCTGACATGTAAAAATTATCAGCACCACTACCATCAAACATATGAGCATAAGCATCTTGTAGGATTGTTAATTTTAATTTCTCAGAGTTACCAAATTGATCCTCTATATATTTTTTTAGGAATGGATCTCTGTTCAATTCATCAACTTTCAATAGACATTGATCAATTGGAATCAAAATGTTCGGCACTTGAATGTACTTATCTAAAAAGAATAAAGCATTTGGAACTGCATCATCACCTAAATGAACAACACTCGAACCAATCCAACTTGAACATTTGGATTTACATTCCCCAATGATTCTGTACATTTCTTTGTATAATGAAGGACAAGGTTTAACTCTATGTAAACCTTGACCTGTGAATGATAGTTTATATGAACTTCCATTGAATAAATCATCGTCTGCAATAGACCATAAGTGAATCATTTCTCTTTGGATAATTGACCATAATGTTAATGACTGCTGAACATATTGGTATTGTCTATCATGATCATGTGTTAATCTTGAACCTGATCTACCGTATTGAATACCGATAGAAAATTCATTTTTGATTTCAGGATCTTGGAATTGTTCTAATCTTTGCAAGAATCTTAAAATTGGTTTTCTATTCATATGAGTGTATGCATTGTAGTCACCAATGGAATATAAGACTTGACGGATTTCTTCTTTATTGAAACCTTTATAAGATGAATATTTGGATGATAGTTTTTCAATCGAACTTTCTTTCAATTTAATATCTCTTTGAATTTGATATCTTGATTTTCCGACTGGTGAAATTTCAGCAGTAGCATAAATAATCAGTTCATCATCAAATAGACCTAAGGCTTTACCATTATCTTCTGGTCTTGATGATAAATAACTGTAAACAGTTTTGATTGGTTTGTAGAAATTAAATTCCATATGTCCTTCAATTTCAGGTAGCCTTGAGTCCATAACCATATAACATAATTTACCAAAATTTTCTCTCATTCTTTCAGGATTCATGATCTTATAACGTCTACCTATTTCAAAAATATTTTTATACCATTCAGCGTTATCTTCGAAGTTTTTATTTTCAATCAATTCTTGGCCAGTTTTCAAATTTGAAGCAACAACTAAACCAGCCAAAACGGAACACATTTCTTTCAACTGTGACACGATTCTCTTGGACTTTGAGGTATGGGAAATAATATCAACTTTATCAGTATATTGTGAGACACTTAATGCGGCTTCTAAAAGGTGTAAGAGATGACGTTCTTCTGGGGTCAATCTTAATGGGATATATCTGACTTGATTCTTGATACTTTCAACTAGCTTTCGATTGATCGAGATATCGGCTGGAGCAGGTATAACTTCTTCACTGATATCCTCGACACCATTATCGTCTTCGGATCTTTCAGCTTTTTCACCATCCCCAGTAGCGGTTGGTTTTGCTTCATCACTGTGTAATTTTATAGAATCATGTGTCTTTCTTTTACCACCGCTATGGATCAACTCAAAACAACCACCACAATAGTTCTCTTCACAATCTTTACATTCAACTTCGATTCTCATATCTTGACACTCATTACAGAGATCAGGATCACTTTTATTTTCATCTTCAGCTTGGTCGAGATGGTCTAGATCTCCCAAATTGTTGTTATTTTCAGAATCTTGGACTTCGACGTCGTTGTCACCGTCAAGGATGTCTTTCAAGGTTCTGGATTCCATTATTATACTCTTTTAACACTGGTAAAACCTTCACTTATATGGATTTCTTCTGTACTTCAAAGTGTTATGGGTCCAATCTCAGATCGATATCGAGAGCTGTTTGCAAAGTTCAAATATTTTTTCTCAGCGCCAAATTCGCGACGCCATTTCAATGGATTTCCAGCTGTTGAACAAAAGGACTAGCGTTTTGACAAGAAAGTGAGTAGACAATGAGATACATAGGTAGTGTATATGTTGCGTATGATATTGTAGAAACTGACTCAATTTTAGTTTTTCGAATGCTGTTCTACTGTGTTGCCCTCCAATTCTAGATTCACCACCAACGGTAAAATGGCAAAACGACAGATAAGCACTACACAAAAACTTGTTGATAAATACTTTTATTATACAGAATTATTAAACCAATTATTCTATTTCTAATACCTTAATTACTAAATGAATAAATAGTGCACTTTGCCTTTCTTCTTGTTAACCTTTTCTTTGATTCCTGAATTCTCTATTTTTGTAACAAAAAGTAGGCAAGGACAGCGATTATGATAACAACAATGGCAATCATTAAACCAGCGTTTTGTTCACCACCAGTAACACCAGCGGAGCCTGAAGTTGAAGAACCACCAACTGGTTCACTTTGTGGATCAACGTCACCAATATATAATGGAATCAAAGCTTCTTTAGCATCATCTGAATGTCCAATATCCTAGTGGGTTGTTAGTATCTCAGTTCAAGTCCGAAACAGTCTTAGGGCATCTTGTATTTACTTACTTCAAATGGACCAGTAGCATCAGTACCACCACAGTCAACCATAACTTCTTCACCACCTCTATTGGAAATCCATGTTAGTATATAGTCTTTTGGACTCAGAATCATTCAATTTGTGTCTTTAAAACTTACGGATGCTCATCTAAAAATGAAGTACAATCATAGACTTTACCATCTATAACCATCCATAGATCTTGAGCTGTATTGTGTTGTGAGATTTCCTCGTAGGAGAATATTTTAGACATGTTGTGGAGATATTCAATGGAGTCAATAATGAACAATTAAAACTTCTAACGAGAGAATATAGTCAATATCAATAACAAAAGTGTTGATGGAATCACTCGTTTAAATCAAAAATCTGGAATTTTTTGTTGAGAAAACGACTTTTCTGCGGCGCGTAACACGAAAATTAAAAATTCGCGAAATAGGCCCAAAGTCGTTGCCCAATCAAAGAAAATTGATTACTTTTACTGCATTTGGTGAAAATATACAATACAGATAATCAAGATATACTTCTACTTCTACTTCAACCACTTGCTTTAATCTTTTATTTAGGAATACCGATATTCTCTGTGGAATTATCGGTGGTATTAATATACAAATTTTGGAAGGTTTAGGCTCTGATGTGGTACTGGGACGATAATCATCAGGCTATTATTGCGTTTCATGATGCTTTTTTTTTGTCGTATAATTATAAAGTCTAAGTTTATCTTTTCACTATCTAAAAATTTATACCAGCAGCTTTTAATGCATCTTTTCTCTTTTGTTTTTTCAATTGATCTTTCTCATTTAATGTTTTGACATCTTTCTTCAGTTTACTAACTCTGAAATATGATTTTTTAGCTTTTTTAGATGATTTGAATTCTTCATTAACTATTTCAACTTTCAATTGATGGTTCATTAATAGATAATTATTCATTGTTTCTTGTGCAATTTTGGCATCATCACCATTTGCAAATTCTAAAAATGCAAAATGTTTGGATCTACCAGTTTTCTTATTTCTGGCTAATTTGACATTAGTGATTTCACCAAATTGATTGAAATATTTACTTAATTCTTTTTCTTCAAATCCATCTGGTAGACGACCAATATATATAACACCTTTTTTGGTCTTTTTAGCTTTTTTAGAAGATGAATTATCAACTTTTGGTAATTTTTTAACTTCATGTGATTCTTTCTTAGCTTGTTTTTTGGATTTCTTTGATTCAGCTTCTTCTTTTTTTTCTTCTTCTTGTTCAGATTCAGAGTCTTCATCATCATTCTCTTCATCATCTTCAGATTCATCTGTACTGGAGAAACCACCTAATTCTTCTTGGAAATCTTCATCATCAGATTCGTCTTCATTAGCTTGTTGAGCAGACTTTTTATTTTTGGTTTGTTTGCCAGATTTTTGTTCAGCTTCGCTTTCAGATCCACTTGATTCTGATTCACTTAAATCACTAGGTATTTTAGTTAGCTCTTCTTGTTCTTCTGATGATTCTGGTTCAGGTAAAGGTTCATCAGCTTTTTTAGCCTTTATTATAACCTTTTTGTTATCCTTTTTAGGTCTTGCTATGGTAGTTTCCTTCTTTGGCTTGACAGTGGATTTCTTAACTATTTTGGTACCCATTTTGATTTATTAATTTTGCGTTCTATTATACGTTTAGATCTGTTAAAGCTTTGATCTTAGCGTAGTGAATTTTTTTTTTATCACCTTTATTTTTTTTCTTTCTCAAAAAAATTTTTTAGAACCTCATCGGATCAGGGCTGCAAAACCAAAAGAGCGAGGAAGATATAAGTACTGGGAGATTTAAAACTTTAAATGGGGGAACCACTTAAATATATGTAGTTCTATAGTATCTTTCTGAAATATCAAATTTATGTTTTCTATTTATTGATCAGTCAATGGATTATCTAAGTCATTTTTCTAGTCTATACACCTAAAGCCTTTTCAATCAATTTGAAAGTATTTCTAAATGGCAATCCAACAGCATTATAATAATCACCATCAATCTTTCTCATTAATAAAGAACCTCTTAGTTGTACTCTATATCCCGCAGCAACACCCAGACCTTCATTTGTGTCAACATAAGATTGTAACATCTCATCCGAGGCTTCAAAATCAAAGTGTAATGAAGTATCTTCAACATGTGTATATTGTTTACCATCATTTATCACCACAACACCACTTAAAACATGCTGGATCTTTCGACTATCTCTATAATATTTCAAGTTTTTAATTTGGTCTTCTTTATCTTTAGGTTTTTCAAAAATTTGACCATCTAATTCCACAACGGTATCAGCAGCTAATATTATAGTATTCTCAGCTTCACCTTTTGCTTTCAATTCTTCATACACAGCTTGCCCTTTACCAATCGCAGTATGTAGTACATAATCGCTTGGTGTATAATCTTCTTTTTTCAAATCTTCTGGGAAGTTTGATGGATAGATTTCAATGTTTTCGAATCCCATTTGAGTTAAGATTTCGATTCTTCTTGGTGAGGTGGAGGCTAAAATAAATCTTTTACCTTTGATCTTATCAAAAACTGGATGCTTGAATGGTTGGAATGACATGCTTAATTGATGATTTAATGGGCTTTGATATTAACTATAATGGTCTGTTCATGTGTTGGACTTAAGCGTAAAATCAATGGTATTACTCGTTTTTTACAGATGAAGCGCGAATCGCGTCAAATCAAATTCTTGAGCTGATGTTTCCTACAATGTAAAGCTGAACAAAGCCCAATTATATATATTACACTAGAAAACCATTAAACAAACCGGGATAACTGAAAATAAAAGCACGAAATAATGGAAACATTAAATGAAAGTCATAACTCTATTCATGAAGGAGTAACATCTTCTAATTTGATTCTATCTGTAATCACATAACTCTTCTCCATATCATCTGTAAATGCAACTTCTGTACCAACTAATTTTTGCCAATCACCTTGATAAATGTCATTGTCCACTTTAAATAATGGTGCTTTTGTATGTAAACCACTAGCTTGCAACTTTGCTGTAGGGGGTATAGTATTAGTATTAAAATTATTATTAGGAATTTCTAAAGTAACGTACACTTCTTCATATTCTTCGCTTTGGGTATCTAATGTGATCTTCTCTTTTGGTGCATTCTTCAAAGCTTCCGCAGCTTTTCTTGCCCTGATATCAGCGTCTGAACCTGCTTCAAATCCATTTTGGAAATCCCAATGCATTTCTTCACCTTCTGTTAAAAACTCACAATTACCATTCATTGTTAATTTCCATTCATCACTAGTTTCTGAAGTTCTTTCAAATTTATCCAGACTGCAAGCACCTGCTCTCAATTTTGTACCCTCATCATCTAATGAATCATAGACACTATTGAAACCTAATAATGCCATACCTAATGCAATTTTGGCAGCTGCATGAGTAACAAATAGTACAGTTTCAGTTTTTGGATGATGTGCTTCAAACTTCGGTATGAATTCTCTCACAAATCGTTGACATCTTTCCAAGATTTGTTCAGGAGTTTCACCTTTTAATGATGGTTTGATTGTTGGTTCCCATGTATTTTTCAATCTAGGGAAGAATGGGCTAAGAACTTCGAATTTAGCAGGGTCTGGAATAACTTCTCTATCAGGTTTATACCATTCACCAATACCTGGTTCCAGGAGAACGTCTAATTCAAGCACTTCAGCAATTGGTGCAGAGGTTTGTAAACATCTATAAAATGGTGAACTGAATATGATTTCTGGATGTGGTTGAATTGAGTTCATGTAATGTGCAAGTTCTTTAGCTTGATCCTCACCATGTTTAGCTAGCGGAGGATCACTATCGATACCTGTAGGTGATACTGGATGTGGTTCCGGTAACCAATTAGCTCTATAGCCGTGCTGTTTTCGTGTCAGTGTTCCGACCCATTGTTAAGATAATGGTTATCTCAAAATCCAAAACTTACTCTTGCAATGTAGATATTCTTTAATACCATCTTAACGCGCACTTGTGGTATGCTAGCAAGATATCAAGAGCAAAGCCAATGAGGTTAAAGAAGAGAGTTCAACAGAATATGAGCTGAGAGAACAGTAGTTCAAAAGATATAATCGTGTTCAGTACTGAATCGATTGTTTACGTTGAAGCTCATGATGTTTTTCAAAAGAAACATTTTCGCTCGTTTTCGCGAAAATCGCGACGTCCATTTTTGCAGAGCGAATTCGCGATTGTTTTTTGTGTTTTGAACTGAACTTGATCAGAACGCAGCACTATTGAGTGCTTTAAAGACCAGTGGAAAGTCAAGATATCAAGGGAAAAGTAAAGTAGAATGCCCCCAGCATCAAATAAAAGGATAAAGGCATGTGTTTTTGAGATTTTTTTTTGACATAAAAGATGGAAACTAACCTGGAATTTAGACACTTTCTATAAGTCGTCCTATAATATATGGAAACACAGCAGTACCATTTGGTGAAAAAAGACCAGCTGAAGCACCAGCTGAACATACTCATACATGGACAGTATTTGTGAAAGGTCCAAATGGTGAAGATTTATCATATTTCATCAAGAAAGTTGTATTCAAACTACATGACACCTATCCATCTCCAACAAGATCAATTGAAACACCTCCATTTCAAGTGACAGAGACAGGTTGGGGTGAATTTGAAATAGGTATCAAGATCTATTTCGTTAATGAAGCAAATGAAAAAAACATATCACTTTATCATCATCTGAGGTTACATCCATATGGTCTTCCTCCTGATGCGGTACTGACGGATGCTGATAGAAATGTTAAAAGTATTCAATATGATGAAATTGTTTTCAATGAACCAACTGAACAGTTATTCGAAATAATGACTCAAAAACCTGGTAATAGATTACCTGAGACAAAAAAGCAATCAGAATTTAGTAAAGAAACTGAAAGAGAAGAAATTGTAAGAATAGAACATGGTATCAAAGAAGTAAATGTGGAGATTGATAAATTAAAATCAAAGATTCAAGAACTTCAGACTTTGAAGGCTAAATAGGCAATGAAGAAAAACGCTTGTAATAATAGTCAGAAAAATGTATAATATTTGAATAATGACTACACCTAATGATTAAAATTGCTAATTCGTAAAACTTTCTATTTTAACTATATAACATTGTTTCACTTTCCAATTCTTCAAGATAATCCATCAAGACATCTGTAACGGGTCTATCGAGTAAATATCTAGTATATACTCTTATTGGTATCTCTATTCTTTTTTTCCCAGTTTTATCAAATATAATAATCACATCTCTTGGGTATACACCACCACCAACTGGATCAAGAACATTTAACTTTTTCGATATTTGGGTACCATTAACCAAGGGAAACTCATATCTATTTGACGTTATATTCGTTGAAATACCTATTATTTCAGCATTGAAAACTCTCCTCAGTTTCTCACATGATTCACTAATGATCAAAATAGTTAGTATTTGTCTGAATAACGCGTCAAAAGTAGAAAGTAAACTCACCTTATAGGATCGAGAAAATCATTCATGATACCGAAGAATACTAGGACCAGATTAGTGGCAGTTTTCACTTTATATTTTTTTCTTGATATAGTGCCATCTTTTTCTATGAACTCCAACAAAGAATCATCCACAATGTCTATGAATTCATGTGAGGTATCTTTTATTCTAGCTTTTTTGGGATATGATGTTGGTAATGAATATTCTGGTTCTGAATATTCAGGCGAGGGTAGGCTTTCTTCACAGATACTATATCTTCTCTTCATTTTTTAAATTATAAGCTATTGAAATTAATAATGATCTTCTCTTTCAAGAATTAGGTATTTCAGTCTCATAGAGCTGATTTCCTCGAGTGATGGATTTGTAACTTTCCAAGTTTTCACGGGAGTTTTAAATGGTATGTCAATTATTCTTGGACGCGGTCACTATAGTCACACTTTCAATAGAAACAGTTGATTATGTCCCTTTAAGATGTTAAGATCAAGGAAACAATTTATTAAAGTGCTTGTCATTTTTCAATTGATCCAACTTTGACCTCAGGCCCACACAGTTCGATACTCGAGTTGAAGATTGTGCAATTTCTCATCTTTTCAAGTAACTAAACCGCACCTGTTTACATTTTTCCCGAAACGGAATAGTAATGGCATATAAACTACAAGTAATGGCATATAAACTACAAGAAAATATAACATAACAATAGAAAGCACAAAATGTAACTATTTTTACAAAATCTATACAGAAACATAGAGCTTATAATAATATAAAGGTGTTAGTATCGTTCAATTATTTTTCATTTTGGTACCAACGGTTTCCAACTGTTCATATCGAGTCCTTCATTTGTAATTGCAGTTCCCTTTCTGCTTGGTGGCGGAGGTGGTGCTTCTTTTATTGGTTTGGAAGCATCATTCTCTTTTTGTTCCAAGGAAGATGATGAGGAATTGTCATATGAAATCTTATCTGTTGACGTTTCCTTCAATGATTGAGGTTTCTTACGGACCATTGGTGTTGTGTTTGATGATGTAGATGATGTATGCAAATAATCTGGTTTCTTTGGAACTGGTGGAACTGATGGTTTTGAAGCATTATTAGATGGTGTAGTTGATCTTGAAGGAGTGCCTGATGATTTTGGAGAGAGGATAGTGTCTGAAAAACCTGGTGGTAATGAAGTTGGACCAATAGATGGTGCTTTTCTTGGAGTTGGTACAGGTGGTGTGGTTGTACTTGATGCAGTTTCTCTACTTCCTGGTTTGGATGATGGAGTAGATGTAGTTGGAGTAGTAGTACGAGGAGCCGGTGGTACTGGTCTGGAAGCAGCTGCACTTGGTGCGCCAATAGTTGTAGCAGTTCTTCTAGCTGGTAATTCAGGAGGACCTGGGCTGTTTTTCTTTGATGGTGTCAAAATATCCATGGAAATTGGCGATGTTTCTCTTCTAGCTGGTAATACTGGTTTGAAGGTATCATCATCATCATCAAGGAAACTTAATAAGTCCTGCTGTTTTTTGGTTTCTTTCTTTTGATTAACAGATACATCATCATTTGAATCAAATTTCAAATCAATCAATGTTAATGAACTGTCACCAGCATGTTGTGCTTTATAATTTTCATACAACTCTTTGGAAATCTTGGATTTTTTATCTTCATCAATGAATTCAACAGTCGATTTATATGCCGCATAAACCGGTCGATGGTCTGAAAACATCAAGTCTGAAGAGCCATAGGCCAAAGGCTTAGTAGATGACCCTCTGTAAACAATTCTATCAGTCCATGATGGAACTCTTTGTTTTTCAGAGCTATCATATCTATCAGTCCCCTTGTCAAATTTATAAGTTGGATTGAAATTAACAGTTGGTTCAGAATAACCCTTGAAAGCGTTCCCCGTACTAATTTCGTTAGTCAATTGATCAAATTGATATAAGTATTCCAAATCACCATTAGCAATTCGTCTTCTAACTTCTTCATTTGGCAAAGAAACTCTATAGTTTAAGTCACCAACCCAAAAAACAGTTTTATTATCATCAATCTTACCACCCCTTGAAAATTTAATCCCACTAGATATTGCTGTATAATCATTATATCTTTCTTGAATATTTGTGGTACCAGCAGCTAAATGTGCATTAACAAAACAGAAAGTAGAGGCACCATAATTGAAACGAATAGCAACAGCACCTTTATTACCGGTGATACCACCGAGACCAGTTTTTTTCACACCACCTTCAACCTGTTTAACATTGTTTACACTATCAGCTCTAACGAAAAACAGTAATAACAAAGATGTCATTTGTTCAGCTCTTAGCATGATGTATTTATCAAATTGGTTTAAGCATTCAGATACTTCTTTAGTCCAAAATGAAGATTTGGAATAATCAGCATTTAAAATAGAACCTGCAGTCAATTCAATGACTTCTTGGAACCCTAAAACAACAATATTAGGTTTGAATTTATCACCAATAGGATACAACCAAGATGATAAATCTGGTACTTTATTACTGGCATTAACGTTGAAAGTACCTGCAAAGATATTGATGTTGGCACTTGATGTGAATTGTGATTTCATTCCAGATAATCTTTCATTAACATAATCAGTAATAGGATCATATAACAACACGGGCATTTGCCCACTAAGTCTTCCCAATAAGGTATCAATTGTCATTTGTCTCCCCTTATCAACGAAATTATTGATATACATTCTACTAACAGATTTAGTGGCATCAGATAAAGCACCAGCAAAACTCATTTTACCACTTCTTGAAAACGAAGATTTTAAAGCATTAGTACCAGTATAAATTTGAGATATTTGATCACCATTATCTGCCCATAATGCATTATGTCTATTGAAAAATTCAGCTTCTGGAGATATTTCCATATTGTGATCTTTAAGGAAAATAGCTAATGCAAAATTGGAAATAAATTGTTGAATTAAATTTGTTCTATCAAGACAATCAAGACAATTAGTTCTGAAAACACCTGTTTGTTCACTTAATGTTTGTTTCTTTTTAACATCATAACTGAAGTACCCGAATTCGTAAAGTGACTCTTTGATTAAACGGAATATTTTGTTAGATGATGCATAACCTTGATTAGATGTTTCTCTATGGAAATCAAACTCAGTCATATATAATTCTGGATTTTTACGTTTTGTATATGAATCAACATGACTTCTATATCTTTTGGATAATTGAACTTCTGATGACTTTGTACTTAACAAATTAACAATATTAACACCACCATATCTTTCTAATAAATCATCAAAATGTATATCAAAGATGGGCTGTGTAGCTTCTTCAGATCTTGTGATTTGAACTTTTGGATTAATTAATGCAGTATCTTGTTCCCAAAACACTGGAACACTTCCTCTTATTTCAATGTAAGAATAACACATCTTGTCAGAATATAATATGAATTCAGTTTCAACGAAATTAGCAACATTCCCTTCATCATCAATACCTCTTGAGTTAAATCTTGTTCCTGCTCTTTTCCAACTTTGTCTCGAGATCACAGTCATATCAACTCTTGAATTATGTATATAAGCATCAAAAGTTTCAGCAAATCCCCTTATAACTGTTGTTAAAAAACCTTCATCATCCATTTTTTGTTTCAATGGTTTATCTAAACGATTTCTAAATTGAACGATTTCCTTCATCATGAATGAATTCCACATATACTCATCATTATAACTATCAAACCCTAAAGAATGAGTATTAAGACCTCTATTTTGTAGTGTACTAGTTAAATCAAAATTGGAACTATAATAGAAACCACCTGTAGATAATAATTTCTTCAATTCATGGCATGGATGTTTTTGGGCACTGCTATCATCAAGACCACCGCCATTACCTCCATTTGTAGTACTTGATCTATATTGATCATCATAGCCTCTTTCCACGTCAGGCATTATAGCATAACCATTTGGATCAAGATCAACATTATCCCAATTCCCCTTGTTGATACAATAGAAATCCACACTAAAGATTTTGTTGATTGTTTCACCTGGTATTGGAGCAGCAACTCGTGATTTCCCAGTGATTGCACATAAATAATAATCATTGTTAACTTCAATGAGACCCAGAAATCCGTTTATTTCTCTATCAGTTAATTTTTTGTATGATTTTAAATTGACTTCACTTTTTGCTGTGAATTCAATAACACATCTTTGAGAGTTATTCTTAGTTTTGATGTGACGGAAAAGAAGGACATGAGTGTTTGACAGGAGCGCCACTGTTCTTGGATTCTCCTTGACTAGAAGTCTCATGATCAGATGGGTTCAATTATGATCAATAAGGCACTTCAATGGATTGATTACCAACTTGATTTTGCAGCTTGGTTTTGTGAATTATTTGGTCTCACCTTTCAACTTTTTGAATGATTGATAATTTGTTACAGCGCTGTTCAGTATCAGTAAATTTCAAAAATCGTGTCGCGAACCAGGAATTCTTAACTAAACAGACAAATTGGCAGAGATAATTTTTATGAACCTTTATATTAAAGACCCTACAACAAGTAAATTTAAATAAAATACATGAATTTAACTTGATATTTATAACTATAATATATATTACACACTTATTCATCAGACGAGATCATAAAAGACAATAACAACACAATGGAAGGAATCACACAAAGAAAGAAAATAAAAAACAAAAAAAAACAAGAACAAAGAGAACAAAAGAAAATTTAGAACTAAACTTATTTGGCATCAGTAGGTGAACTTTCCTTTAGTTTTTGATACATTGCTTTAATTTGAGTACTTTTAACTTTTGCTGGCCAATAATGTGAAGTATAAAACCATAAATGTTTTGTAAATTTATCATGATCTTTAAGTTCACTTTTTTTAACTGTTTTATTAATAAAATCACCAACATTTATTAATTCAGTTTTTAAAATCTTTGCCCATTCTTTACGATCTAAGCCAGTAGCACCTTTATTTAATCTTTTCAATGAGTGACGCATTGGACTTAAAGTATCTTTACAAAGTTGTTCATCCATACTTTCATAACCTTCTTCAACACCTTTTGATGTAATTTTTTTTGGATGTTTCTTTTCAGCATGTTCAGGTTTTGGAGTTGAATTTGCAGATTCTGATTTTTTACCACGTTTCGTTATTTTTGGAACATCTGGAGTTCTTGATCTTGAAGTACCAGTAGCACTTGTTGTAATGGAATTTCTTGGTTTTGGACCTGGTTTAGCTGCATTTTCTGCTCTTGGTTTTCTTGTTCTTTTCTTTGATTCTAATGATGTTGAAGGATTTGGAGAATTATTTCCTGTATTATCATCATCACCACCTTTAATAACTGAAATTAAGTAATCTACTCTTCTACCTAAATGAACAGCACCTGGAACTTTTTTAATGTTTTTATCTTCTTTAGTAGAATCTTTGGAATCTTTATCTTCTTTTTTAACTTGAGATTTATGATCTTTTCCATCATTTTCTTCTTCTTTAACTTTAGATTTATCATCTTTTTCTTCAGAAGATTCCTTTTTAATTTCAGATTCATTATTTGATGTATCATCCTTATTTAATTCTTCTTCTTTAATTTTAGATTCTTCATCATTTTTCTTTGTACCTTTTTTAGGACCAGGTGTACTACTAACTTCATTTAAAAAAACTTTTGAACTTAAACCCAAAAATGGATCATCTCTAATTTGAATCCAAGAACCATAACCATATTTATCAACACCAACAATAAGCATTTCATCATCATGTTGAGTCCAATTTGAAGTCCAACCATAAACAGGTTTAACATTACCATTAAATTTAAAATGTAATGGATCATCAAAACTTGCAATTGCATCATGAACTAATTTTAAATCTTGTGGTCTTGATAAAATTAATTCAGCATTTAAACTTTTAACACCTTGATATTCAAATAAGATTGCTTTACGTTCTTTACGTTTCATCATCCATAATAACATTGGATTTTTACCATCTTTTGATGATTGAATTTCACCCTTTTCTTGTTTTTCTTTATGTTCTAATGCAGCTTTTTCCATTTCTGCTAAAACTTTTGAACGACGTTCTTCCTCTTTTTTAACTAAATTTTTTGAAATATCATTTAATTCATTAAAACATTTTTGAAATAAATCTGGATTTTTATTTTCTGGTAATGTACCTTCATTAATTAAATCATCCCATTTATTTGTAAGATCACCAAGTTTCATAATTGATCTATAAATAGCTCTAATTTCCTTTTCAGTAATTTTATTATAATCAGTCTTCTTTTTTTTATTAACCTTTTTAATGGTTTCATTATCATCTTCATCATCATCTTCTTCATAAGTATTTTCTCTTTGCATATTTTTCATAACAGCTTGTCTTCTTGAAAATTGTTGCATTTGTTCTTGAATATATTGTTCTTCTAAACGTTTTTTTTCATCTTCTTTTAATTTTGCTAATTCTTCTGCAGGAATAATATCATCCCAATCAACATCAGCTTTATAATCTGTAACTTCAAATTGTTTTAAAAATTCATCACCACCAAGATTTGATTCACCTAAATCAGGTGTTGTAACATGATCTTCTGCATGATTTAAAACATCATCTAAATTCAAATCTTCTAATTTTTTTTGATTATCACTTGCTTTAAACATATTACCTGCACCAAATTTTAAAATTTCACTTAATTCACCAGCTGATGGTTCATTTTTTTTAGATCTATTTGTACCATCAGTAACACCTAATGAAATAATTGCATATTCTAAAATCATTTTTTTTCTTGCTCTTTCTAAAACTTCTTCTTCAACAGTATCTTTACTAACAAATCTATAAACCATAACATGATTTTTTTGACCAATTCTATGAGCTCTTGCCATTGCTTGTAAATCAGCTTGAGGATTCCAATCAGAATCAAAAATAATAACAGTATCAGCAGTCATTAAATTAATACCTAAACCACCAGCTCTTGTTGATAATAAAAATACAAAATCTGAAGAATCTGGTGAATTAAAATGATCAATTGAAATACGACGTTGAGAAGATGGAACAGTACCATCTAATCTTTGGAAATTAATTCCTTTAATTGCTAAATAATCACCTAAAATATCCAACATTCTAACCATTTGAGAAAAAATTAAAACTCTATGACCATCTTTTTTCAAACGTGTTAATAATTTATCTAATAAAACCATTTTACCTGAAGACATAATCATTCCTCTTAAAATATCTTCTCTTGAATGGAATGAACCATTATTTGAATTACCAAATTTAGTTAAAACTAAATCTTCTGCATTATCAAATAAATAAGGATGATTTGAAGCTTTTTTCAATTCACTCATAACATTTAATAAAGAAACATTACCACCTTTTGGACCTTGATTTAATGCTGCATAATTTTTAGTTAAAACATTTTTATAATATTGAGTTTGTAAATCAGATAATTCAACTCTTAAAATACGTTCAGTTTTTGATGGTAAAGATTTTTCAACATCTTTTTTCAAACGTCTTAAAATAAATGGTTTTAATTTATTTTGTAAATCTCTAATATAATTTTCTTGATCATTATTTGAACTTTCAAAATCAATTTCTTCATCAATTTCAAATTTACCTGGCATTAAAAAATTAACTAATGCAGCTAATTCTTTAATATTATTTTGTAATGGTGTACCTGTGATTAATAATCTATTATTAACTTTAAAAGAATTTAATGATTCATATAAAGAAGATTCTGAATTTTTCAATCTATGAGCTTCATCAACAGCTAAAAATTGCCATTTTATTGAACCTAATTCATTTGCATCTTTTAAAATATATTCATAAGTTGTTAATAAAACATTAAATTTAATTTTTTTATTATTAAAAAATTCATAATCACGAATTTTTTTCCTTGATTCAGTATTACCTAAATAATAAACACAATTTAAATCTGGTGACCATTTTTCAAAAGTTTCTTGCCATGCAGGTATTGTTGATAATGGTACAACAACTAAATGAGGACCATTTTGTCTTCTTGCATAAATTAACCAACTTAAAAAACTAACAGTTTGAACAGTTTTACCTAATCCCATTTCATCAGCTAATATACCATTTTCATTTCTTGACCATAAAAATGCCATCCAATTTAATCCAGTTAATTGGAAATCTCTTAATTCACCATTTTTAATAAATTTTGGTTGAACAATTAATTTTTCAAATCTTGGACGTTGTGATCCATAACTTGATGATAATGATGGTAAAATTTTTGAATTTAAACGTTGTTGAAATTGTTTAACTTCTTTTGGACCAATTTTAACAATAACATCAGCTAATTCCCAAGTTGCTTCATCATAATTTAATCTTCTCCATTTAACAAAATATTTTAATTCTTCTTCATCATCATCATTTATAAATCTTTCAGAATCAATAACACGTTCAACATTTTTAAATTCAGAAATTTCATCTAATCTTCTATCTTTTTCAATATCCATAGCTTCAATATCTTCTCTTGTTGTTAATGAATCATGTCTTATTTGATAATCTAATATTATAAATTGTTTTATATAATTATCAACTTTTTTAATACCTTTTAAACCAATCATTGAAGAATATTGTTCCCATGTATTATGAATATGAGATTTTCCTTGCCATTTAATTAAAAATTTAAAATCTTTTTTAGATTGTGATAAATCTCTAAAAGAATTTGGTTCATTTTCTAAATTAATTAATTGATGATCAATAACTAAATCAACTCCCATTTCTTGAATTTGATTATTCCCATTATTACTATTATTATCATAATAATAATAATCATCTTCATTTCCATCATCAGATTCTAATAAATCAGCATCATCTTCTTCATCAACTTGATAATTTACCACTCTTGAATTTCTTGAACTGAAACGAACTTCTTCAGGTTGAGAAATTTTTTGCTTTTTATGAACTTTACGTTTCTTCTTTAATTTATTTTTCGATCTTTTTGGAGCACCAAATTCTTCATCATCATCATCATCGTCATCATCATCAATATCATCAATATCATAATTATTATTATTATTTTTATTAATATTACTTTGCTCTTGTTCCACCTCTTCTTCACTATACACTTCTTTTTGTTTCTTCTTTCTTTTATTCTTTGGAATGTCATCTTCATCAGAAAGATCACTTTCTTGAAATGTCATTGGTTTTGTAACATGAGCTCTAGCTGATCTTCTTAACCCATATAATTCTGGGTTTTCTAAAACCTCATCATCAAATTCCGGAGGAGCCATGATTCGATAATAATTAAACCCGTTTGATGATTAGCTATAATGGATGATGATAGGGATTGGACAAGGTTTCAAATACTTTGGTTATTATAATTGTGTTATTAAATATTTAATTTTATTATTATTGTTGTTGTTGTTGTTGTTGTTTAGAATTTTTCAAACCAGTCGATTTTTTGGGAGAAGGAAGGCCCAAAGAAAAAAACAAAAAAAAAATTAAATTAAATTTTGAAACCCGACAACAACAATTAATCTCAATATTCAAAAGGGAGAAATAAAATTTATGAGATGTTTAGACAATTGATATGAATATTGTATTTGAAATAATTTGATTGAATATTGTCACCTTTTTTTTATTATCAAAAACAAAAATAAATCAATAAATTAATATAATAATGATTTATAGATCTGATTTAATGAACGCGATCAATTCTTGAACACAATTGAAACGAGTTTTATACTCTGAATTATCGACTTAATGCGCAACAGTTGTAACTGAATAAAACTGTTAATAATCAACTATTATCCCTAATCTATATTATCGGCCAGTTCAAATCTCAATCACACAGATGATTATGATTTCGATATATATTAATTGACGCGGTTGATACTGATATTGGGACTGTCAAGTTGACTGTCAAGTTGACTGTCAAGTTTGTAAATGAGAGGAAATTTGAACTAATGAGATGATTTAATGTGAAAAATATCAACATGATCATCCCAAAAGAATTTATAAAATATTGGGATTGAACCACATGATTATTGATCTATACAAAGACTGATCTGTATCAAAATCGAACTATATTAAATATCTATAATATGTTGACCTAGCTATATGTTGACCTAGCTATATGTTGACCTACCTTTCAGCCACTACAATCTACAATGTTACTAATGGGAAAACAATGATATAAATATTTTATATAAATATGACAACTTGATGTAGTTGTTTCAACATTCAGCAAACACTGATACACTTTTAATTGATTTACTTTGATTAACTTTTTTTGATTGATTTCTTTAGTTCACTCTATTTACTGGTAAATCAATTTCACCATCAGTAATTAAAGAATTGATGGTACTTAAAACGGAAGTGAAAGCAGCAGTGGAAACATCTTCATGAACGGCGATCCCCCATTTATTTGTTTTAATATTTTCATTATTTAAATAACCTAATTGAATATAAGTTGCAGCTTGAGTTTTTGAACCTGAACCTAAAGAATGTTCAGAATAATTTAAAACTTCAAAACGAATATTTAAATAATTTGAAATTGCATCAATAAATGAAGAAATTGGACCATTACCTAAACCATTTAATTTTAAAATTTCATCATTAATCTTGAAATCACCATTAAAAATTCGATTATCTTTATTATTAACATCACGAATAATTTCATAATTAATTAATTTTATTAAACCATCATTATTAAAATTATATCTTTTTTTAAATAATTTTATAATTTCATCAGATTTTAATTCTTGACCTAAATTATCAGCTTCTTTTTGAACAATTGTACTAAAAGAAATTTGTAAAGGTCTTGGTAAATCTAAACCTAAAGATCTTAAAATAACCCATGCAGCACCACCTTTACCAGATTGAGAATTTACACGAATAACAGCTTCATAATCACGACCAATATCTTTTGGATCTAATGGTAAATAAGGAATTTTCCAAATAAAATCACCATTTTTTTGTCTTTTTGATTGAATTTCAAAACCTTTTTTAATTGCATCTTGATGAGATCCACTAAATGCACAAACAACTAATTCACCACCATATGGAGCTCTTGGAGAAATTTGAATTTTATTACATTTTTCCACAATTTTAATAACACTTTCTAAATCACTAAAATCTAAATTTGGAGAAATTCCTTGAGTATATAAATTTAAAGCAATTGTAACTAAATCAACATTACCAGTTCTTTCACCATTACCGAAAAGACAACCTTCAATACGATCAGCACCAGCTAATAAACCTAATTCACTTGCAGCAACACCACAACCACGATCATTATGACAATGAGTTGAAATACAAATTTTTTCACGTTCAGTTATATGAGTTGCAAAATATTCAATTTGATCAGCATAAATATTTGGAGTTGAAACTTCAACAGTTGCAGGTAAATTAAAAATTATTGGATTTTTAATTGTTGGTTCCCAAATTTTTTTAACTTCTTCACAAATTTCTACAGCAAAATCTGATGGAGTATCACTAAAACATTCAGGAGAAAATTGAAATGACCAATTTGTCTTTGATTGATTTGGATCATCTTTTGTTAATGAACGAACTAATTTTGTTGCCCATTTTGCTTTTTCAATTGCTTCTTTTTGAGACATATTGAAAACCACATTTCTAAATAAATCTGAAGTTGCTAAATAAACATGAATTGTTGCATTTTTAGCACCAGTAACAGATTCAATTGTTCTTCTAATTAAATGTTCTCTTGATTGAACTAAAACTTGAATTTTAACATCATCAGGAGCATTTTCAACTGCATATCTTGTAAAATCGAAATCAGTTTGTGAAGCAGATGGGAATGATACTTCAATTTCTTTAAAACCTAATTCAATTAATTTATGGAAATATTCCTTCTTTTGTTCAAAATTCATTGGATCAGGTAAAGATTGATTACCATCTCTTAAATCAGTTGTTAACCATCTTGGAGCTTTTTTAATTGTATTATTTGGCCATTGTCTATTTGGTAAGTTAATTTGTGGGAATGGTTTATATTTTGTTGATGGATCTTTCAACATATTTTGATATGGTTTTGTTTTTGTTGCTTTTTGAAGCAATGATAGAGATTTTCTAAACATGGTGGGTGTATATATATATATATGATATTTTGTAATATATATAATATAATATAATATAATATAACAACTATAATAATATAATTATGTGACTAAACCAGATGTTATATATAAGTAGAAAGTATGAGTAAGAGTGAAAAATTTGATTAATGATAAAATTTGTGACAGATGGTGCCCGGTTTAGGGATTGTTGCGGGTGAGCCGGTGCAGGCGGGGAGCATTAGGGAGGGAGTTAGACAGGGATTTAGGGAGAGAGTTAGGGAGAGTATTTGGCTGGGAGAATCAGTTAGGCAGAGACTAGAAAGAGAGTTAAACAGAATCAGGTGGCGTTCGGTGGAGACAACAGCTGAGTCATTCACTTTGATTTTTATTTTATTATATTATATTAATTATATTATATTAATTATTATATTATATTATATTAAATTAATTAAATTATTATTAATTCCTGATTACTAACATCAGTGGTTACGATTACATAAGCGATTATTGATTATTGATTATTGATTTATTGATTTATTATATTATTATATTGATTATTATATATATATATATTATATTATTATATTGATTATTATATTGATTATATATATCATTCAGCGGTAATCAACAACACAATTAATTAACAAATAGAATACACAATGCTCAGCATAGGTAACGAACTAAAAGACTCATTCAACCAAACACACAACTGGACTACCAACAACATCAACTTCATATCAGACATTGAACAATTCTACAAACAACGTTCCATCATTGAATCACAATATTCGCAAGATTTATTGAAATTAACAAACGAATTCCAAGTGAAAAGAGCAAATAAATCAATCCAAATAAGTGTAGGTGATGAACCTAAAATAACTCCAGGTTCTTTAGAATCTGCAACTTTATCAACATGGAATGAAATTTTATCACAAACTGAATTAATTTCCCAAAATCATTTAAATTTATCAAATCAATTTAATTCATTTATAATTAATGATTTAATTATATTAAAACAAAAAATAAATAATTTAAATGAAAAAATTTTAAATTTCCATAATAATGATTTAATTAATGGTAAAAATGAATTTTTCAATAACGTTATAAAATCTAAAAAATTATATGATGATTCTTGTAATTCAATGGAACAAATTAGATTAAAAATTGAAAAAAATTCAAATAAATCATCTAAATTAAATGAAAAATTTAATTCAATTCAAATTGAAATGAATAATTTAAAAAATAATTATCTTTTAAATATAAATATAGCAAATAGAATTAAAGATAAATTTTATTATCAAGATTTACCAGAAATTTTAGATTTATTTCAAGATTTAATTGAATTTAAAACTAAAAAATTAAATCAAATTTTAAATAAATCATGTAATTTAGAAATTAATAAAAATTTACAAAATAATGAAAATTTATTAAATTCAATTTCAATTATCAAGGAAAATAATTCGAAATTTGATATTCAAATGTTTATAAATCATAATAAAATTAATAATTGGTTAGATCCAAAAGATTTTTATTTTATTCCTTCATCAATTTGGCATGATGATGAATTATTCACTATAAATAATAATAATGAATTAAATCATTTAAAAACAATATTATTAAAAGCAAATCAATCAATTTCAAAATATGATTCAATATTAGAATCAACAAGAGAAAATTTAAATCAATTACAAATTAAACGTAATGAAATTAAATCTGCAAATGAATTAGATTCATCATCATCATCATCATCATCATCATCATCATCATCATTTGAATTCAATTCCTCAATTGATTTATTAAATAATTATTTAAATATCTTTTCAAAATTCCTTTCAAATGAAAATATTATAATTAAATCTCAAGTTGAAATTGAATCAATTGAAAATAATGCTTCAAATTTTGATCTTTCATTAGATGGTCTTGTTATATCAAAACCTAAAAAGGGGTTTTTGGGTAAATTAACTGGTTCAAAACCAAAAGAAACAATCATTGATACAAATAATAATAACAATACCATCAATACATTTGATGATTCAAATAGTATTCGGTCAAATGTTACAAATAGTTCAACAGGAACACATACAGGGAAATCAAAATTTCATATCCCTTCATTACGTAGACATAAACAAACTCAATCAATTGATAATAATAATGGAAATCATGGAAATCATGGAAACCCAGGTTTTAATGCAATTGTAAATTATTCATATAATGCACAAGATGATGATGAACTTTCAATTTCAATAAATGAAGAATTAGAAATTTTAAATAATGATGATAATGGATGGACTCTTGTTAGGAATTCTAATGGAAATGAAGGTATTGTTCCAACTTCATACATCAAGCAAAAAGACATCACAGACACCACAAGTACAACCACCACAACCAAGAAAAAAGGTCCAATTGTATCACCTAAAAAAAATGGTAAAAAAATTCAATATGTAATTGCAATTTTTGATTTTATTTCAAATAATAATGATGAATTAAATATTAAAAAAGGTGATAAAATTAAAATTTTACAAAATGATGATGGTTCTGGTTGGTCAATGGGTGAAATTAATGGTTATAAAGGTTTATTTCCAACTAGTTATGTTGAGACGTTGAATTAATGAATTAGTTATGGAGAAATCACACTTTATTGAATGAATCAAATACTTATTGATTAATCTACATATATGAGTCATTCATTTATATATCGAAAAGTTCATTTATATATATATTAAGATAAAAGTTATGTAAATTTTGTATAAGTTCAAAGTTATGACAAAATAAATAGTTATATTCAATTTCGCGTAAGTTATTTCAATTGCAAAATATTCAATTGAGACAGTCTTAATTTGTAATTTCGCGTTTTGGTAATATTTAAAAATTAGATTATACGTTTAAACTAAAATGGAAATGGAATTGAGAAACCATAAACATTGAAACAGATATTGGGACACTGTATTGGAACAGATATTGAGATACTGTATTGGGACACTGTATTGGGACACTGTATTGAAGAGGATACACGATAAAGATAGAATAAAGTGGTAGATTGATCAAGATATCAACAACATCAACAACATCAACAACATAAAGATTATAAACATTATAAAATAATTTCAAAATGGGGAATTCAATATCAAAAATAATGGTAAGTCATTTAAATCCAATAATAATAATTCATTATATTAATTCATTATCATAGGGGAAGTTATTCGGTACGAGAGAAATGAAGTAAGTTGATTAAAGATAATTCCTGGTCAATTCCTGGTCAATTCATGGTCAATTCATGGTCAATGATGCAAAATACACTTCCAAGATTTTGAATAAAACTAATTAAGAAATCAGGATATTAATGCTTGGATTAGATTCTGCTGGTAAAACAAGTGAGTTGAAATGATGATGATATAATCGTGAGATATAATACTAATAAATTCAAGCTATTTTATATAAATTAAAATTAAACAAAATGTAAGTATATTATAAACAAAACCTACATTAGTTTAATTATTAATTTTATTGTCTTTTTAATTAGAAAAACAACTGCACCAACAGTAGGGTTTAATGTTGAAACTTTCCAATATAAAAATGTAAAATTTAATATGTGGGACGTTGGTGGACAAGATAGATTAAGACCATTATGGAGACATTATTATCCTAAAACTAATGCATTAATTTATGTTATTGATAGTTGTGATCGTTCAAGATTACAAGAATCAAAACAACAATTATATAAAGTTATGAATGAATTGAATAATACAATAACAGGGACATCAACAACAGGAACAACATCACCATCAAATTTTTTACTTTTGATATTTGCAAATAAACAAGATTTGAAAAATTCAATAAAACCAAAAGAAATTAATGAATTTCTTGAATTAGATAAAAAATTAAATAAAAATCAATTATATGCAGTTATTGGTACAAATGCATTAACTGGTCAAGGTTTAATTGAAGGTTTAAGTTGGATTTCAAATAATTTTGAATCAACAAAAGTATAGATGATTTACTTACATACAATATATCCATTCACTTCGTTTAATCGTTTCATATATTAATAAATTTAATTGTATCATTTATATTGATTGAGTGTATTGTAAGGAACTTATTGAATTATTAATGAGTTGTTGTATCACCATTTTTCGTTCTAACAACAACACTACCATCCTGTTCACCAAAATAAGCTTTATCAGCACAATTTATAAATAATCCAGTATCAACAACACCTGTTAAATTTTTAATTTTATAATGTAAAGATTCTGGATCTTTAATTGGACCAAAATGTGCATCAATTATAAAATTCATATTATCAGTTATAATTGGACCAGCTTTTGATGAACCACCTTGTCTTAATGAAATTATTTGAGCACCTAATTTTTGCAATTCTTTTTGAATATGAATATATGAAATTGGTACAACTTCAATTGGTATACCTTTAACCCATTCAACACCTAAAAAATTTGGAGATTTTTTCCTATAATCTGCAACTAAAATAAATTTTTTTGCAGAATAAGCAACTAATTTTTCTTGAAATAAACATGCTCCACCACCTTTAATTGCATTAACTTGAGTATCAATTTCATCAGCTCCATCAAATGCAATATCTAATTCAGGAAATTGTTCAATTGCACCTAATCTTAATCCATTATCAACAATTAAATTTTTTGATTGAAATCCTGTTGGTATACAAATAAATTCATCTTTATTATCTAATTGAGAAATTCTTTCTGCAACATAAATAACTGTTGAACCTGATCCAATACCAATAACTTTTGCATTTTTAGGAAAATTTTCATCAACTGCTTTATATGCAGATAATCTTTTTGATTCTTCTGTTGGATTTGATAATGGTTCTAATTCTGAATAATTTTTTAATGGCATTTTAAATAATGAATAATTTCTTATATTAATTGATGATATTAATGATTTGGGGAAGAAATTTTTAATCATAAAATAATTATAATAATAATAAGAATAATTAGAAATTAGAATATTAAATATAATCGGTTTTGATTAATCCACAATTTTAAAGGTGTCGGATCGGGGTTGTTTCATTTTATTTCGTATTGATGAAGACCGAAAATGACCTTTAGATCGCGAAACAATTCGCGCAAAACAATTTGTAATTCACTACATACAAATATACCAAAGTTGATATAATAAGAGTGATATATGGATATGTGAGTAAGTAGAAATAACATGATTATGATGTTTAAGATGTGTGTGTGGTATCCCTGTTGCGTTAACATTGTTAGTTTAAAAGTCAATAAAGATGTTGATTGGATTACAATGAAATAAAAAGCGCATTGAATAGAGTGAATAAACTCAAACAAAGATTTATTTGTAATTTGAATATTGTATACATATGAAGTTAAGATACAATATTTTATTGTTAATCTTGTATTATTCAAACAGTGATATCTATTGATTGTGGTTATCTCACATTCCTGTTTAACAAATTTAAATCATCTTTGTAATGCGAAAGTCGAAAAACTACAAATAGATAATGAATTTGAGAATTTGGGGATTGAAATATCTATCACATGATACACAATTAGGGCTGTCTATCACGTGCACATTCTCAACATCAGCACACCATTAACATCCTGTTTAATATTCATTTATTTTTTTATTTTCCCAAAGACACCCGCACACCAGCCACTTTCATTCCCATTTTTTCACACACACACACAAAATAAAATGAAATCACTCACAAATTTCGCACAGCTGCGCTTACGTAACAACAGCACAAAGAATTCTCCCATCACAGTTTCTCACACACATTGTGAAAATTATTGAAAACATTTATTTCATTAATTATTCATTAAACATTTGTATCATAATTATAGCACTATACTATACCATCCATCATCATTGAAAATGTCAGCAGCTGCTAAAATCTTAAGTGAATCACCATCCGAATTGGAATTACAAGTTGCTCAAGCTTTTGTTGATTTGGAATCAAACTCTCCAGATTTAAAAGCTGATTTAAGAACTTTACAATTCAAATCAATCAGAGAAGTATGTATTTAAATCATTACTATTTTCAAGAGAAAAGAGGTCAGAAATATAGTATAGTATAATGTACTATACTATGTGTTTAAATATCTGGGCCAAGGACTATTCAAGTAATTATCTGGGCCAAATCATCATTATTTTATTTCATTATCCTTATCCTTATAATCATTACAATTGTTTAAAGGATAATGGAAAATTGTTTTGATACTAACTTAGTTATTACAAAATAGATGAATCTGAGGCACCACCCGAGAATTAATATATTTCTATTCATTATATATATATATATATATATATGATGATGGGCTTATGTTATATCTCAACTGACCTTTTTGATTCTTGTTTTGGAAGTGGAGGGTCAGCTTTTGGAAAGAAGAAGAGTTTCTTTCTCTTTCATTAGCCCACCCTTTAACCCAAGACTCTATTTAATTTTGAATATGTTTTATACTAACTTTTCCCTCCCTTTTTTAGATTGAAGTTACTGGTGGTAAAAAAGCTATTGCTATCTTTGTTCCAGTTCCATCTTTATCTGCATACCATAAAGTTCAAACTAAATTAACTAGAGAATTGGAAAAAAAATTCCCAGATCGTCATGTTGTCTTCTTAGCTGAACGTCGTATTTTACCAAAACCTGGTCGTCGTTCAAAACAATTACAAAAAAGACCAAGATCAAGAACTTTAACAGCTGTTCATGATAAAATTTTAGAAGATTTAGTTTTCCCAACTGAAATTATTGGTAAAAGAGTTCGTTATTTAGTTGGTGGTAATAAAATTCAAAAAGTTTTATTAGATTCAAAAGATGCTACTTCTGTTGATTATAAATTAGAATCTTTCCAATCCGTTTATAACAAATTAACTGGTAAACAAGTTGTTTTTGAAATCCCAGGTGAAAACTTTTAAATAATTTAATATATATAAAAAAAGGAAGAGAAAGTTATTTTAATATTTGTTCTTTTTTTTTTTTGTAACACAATAAATTCTTGTATTACTAGAAATATAAAATAATAGTTTGGTTGCATTATTGTAGTTGATTCATACATATCGTTATTCATTATGCTATACACATTTTTAACATCATTGTTCCCAATAATCAATGAATGTTTGGGGATACCAGTAAACCTTCTATCTTGTACCTCCCTCCACAAATTTATTATAATTTTCAACTTCTTGATTCTTTCTATATGCAACATTCATAAATCGTTCATAATTATCTTTTGGTCTATCCATTGCTCCTTGAAATTGATCCCATCTTGCCCTTTCATCAATTTGATTTCTTTCTGTAACGTTTTTCAATAATAATTGTTCATTATATCCATCTATATTTTGATTTAATTCAATTACATCTTTCTTCATACTTGGTGTTAAAGAAATTTGTGAATTATTTGTAGTTGAATTTCTTTGTGAAAAACTTGGACGTGGTGATGATTTTTTATTAATATTCCCATTCTTTATTCCAATTGGTTTAAATTTATTTGGTGATGTGGATCTTGAACTATGATTTGATGATGATGTAGATTTAACTTTATATTGAAGTTTTGTATCAAAATGATTTATTCTTGATGTTGTTCCAGGAAATTGATCATCCATTGAATTACTTGTTGCTGTTGTTGTTGTTTGTTTTTTAGGATTGAAAATATATGAAATAATTGCAATAACTAAAATCCATGCCATTAGATGTTTAAATAATCGACATAATAATACAATCCAACTATCTAAATAAATAATTAAAAAAGGTTGAATCATAACAACAATACTTGTTAATATAACACCAATTGCAAATGATTGTAAATGTAATTTACCATCATTTTCTGAATTTATATATTTTGATGATTGTATTTTTTTCCATGTATATAAAATTATTTTTTTAATAAATTCTCCAATCTTACCAATATTTAATCTATCAATAAATTCATCAATACCTTTTAAATCATCATCATCACTACTACTACTACTACTACTACTATTATTATTATTATCACCAACTGTTTGTGGAAAATTTCCCCTTAAGGGACTTTCATAACCATCACTTATAACACTTGGTCTTCTAAATTTTGGACTCTCTTTAATAATTGGTGATATTTTCCCTGTATTTAAATAAATTTGTTCATCTTCTCTGGTTCTTGGTCTTGACAATGAAGTTAATTCACTATTATTACTATTAATACTTGTTGGAATTGAAACATCTGATTTACTGGGGATTGGAGGTGATGGTCTAAATGGTGCAAGATCTGAATCCCTTCTTAAAATTGTTTTCTTCATAAATTTATTTTTAAGCATATTTGAAGTAGTTGAACAATTATTTGTTTCTATTTCATCTTGAATTGCAGACATGTTGGAAAAAGATCAAAAATTAAAATTAATCTTGATATATAATTGATATTTTCCAAAAGCCCCCAAAAAAAAACACTCGTAATGGGGAATTTGATGGATGACTGTTGTTCCTGGTATGAGATTTTGAAATTCCTTGATCTTATCTCTGATCCAAAAAGTTATAAATGGTATGTAATGTATGTAATGTATGTAATGTTAATGGAATGCAAAGTAGTTGTGAATGTAAATTTGATCCCACAGGTAATGAATGTTTGATGAACAGCTTTACACTATTTATATCAAATGAAACTTGGGAAGAGGGGAAATTCTTGAAGTTTCAATTAAAAATATGGAGATAGATCCAAGCCAATGTATCATTTTTTGCAAACCACTAGGATTAATTGGACAAAAGGTACGATATGTTTTCCATCATTGTCAAGATTCAAATTATGCAATTTTCGCGATGTTGGTAATTTATCATTTGTTTACTTTTGGCTTCATTTAGAATTTGCAAAAATTAATTCGCGACAATTATTTTCCATGGTTTGATTTAACCGAGTTTCTGACAGATTATATTTTTATTGAAGAAAGTATATGGAAATTGTTCATTAAGATTAACAAAAGTCAGGTACAAGAGTGAGTAGAAAACGGAAATTTTCCCACAACACTTCTGTTATATGTATATTATATAGATACTTCTACGCCATTCCAATTGTATTTTGAAAAACACCGGAATATAAGAGAGGTTTGATTGAAATTTATACTAGTCTCTATGCAACGTATAATTTAAGATGGTGTAATTACTTTTGAAGAAAAACTGTTGTTCCCTAATAATAATGGAATAGAGCACAAATTCAAAGTTTAAACAATATTTTGAGGAAACCAAAAACATTTGCGATCAATGTGAATCAGTCGAATCGAGATGACACATTGTAATTGAATAATTGAGTGAAAAGGTTCTTTTAAGTTAATTGAATAAACAATCCTGATCATAATTACTAAAATTATATTAAATTTAGACGTATATAATTACTAAAAACTTTAATTATTATAAGAGCACATGAAATCACATCATGTAATTTCACACATTACTCTCAAATCATATTTGAAATCAATGAAGTCATATCAAACAACTTCATCTATATAGATACTTTTAAATTTTCAACCACAACCTTATTTCAATTTCTTACCCAACAATAAGATTTGAGCTTGATCATAAATTGACAAGACTAAAGCAGCTGCAACAGCTCTCAAGATATTAGCACCACAACCTTTAAATAATGATCCAACACCTTCAGTAGCAACAATTTGTCTAAAAGCATCTAAAGAACCAGCATATTTAACAGCTTGACCTGAAGTCATCATCATTCTTCTTCTAACAGTATCTAATGGATAAGAAGCAGTTGAAGCACCAACAGTAACAGCCCAACCTAATGCAAATGAAGCCAAGAAATTACCTTGTAATTTACCAGTTAATAATGCAGGTTTTAAAGTATCATATAACCCAAAATATAAACCACGATAAACAATAATACCTGCAACAGAAGGTAAAAATCCACGATATAAACCACCAATACCATCAGATGCTAAAGTTTTTTTATAAACATCAAATAAACCTTTATATTCACGACCACCACCTTCTTTTGAAACTGATTTTGCATCATTTGCTAATTTAGTTCTTGCATAATCTAAAGAATAAACAAATAATAATGATGTAGCACCAGCTAACCCACCAGATGCTAAATTACCACCAAACCATTTCCAATAACCTTCAGATTTTTTATAACCAAACATTGCTTTATATTTATCTTTAAATGCAAAATTTAAAGCTTGAGTTGGGAAATAACGAATAACATTTGCAGTATTACCTCTCCAAAAAGAGATTAAACCTTCTTCTGCACCAGTACGTTTAAAAGCATCAATAATACCAGAGTATTTATGAGATAATCTACCTTGTTTTAACATTTCATCTTGATTCTGAATTAATAATTTAACACGTTCAATTGGAGCTGCTGCTGTCTTTGAAATTGCAGCAGAAACACCACCCATTAAGAAATCAACAACAAAAGTTGATTTGGTTTCATCACCACTTGAAACTTTGGCAGCTGCGTTAGACATTTTTAAAGATGTAGTTGAATATGATTACGATCTTGTTATCAATCTATATGAATGTATAACAGTTGTAGAAACGTTTATATTCTTGAATAGTTTTTCAATTGTTGAAAGAAAAGGGGATGAGAATTAATAAATGCGGGTTTTCTCCCATGTTATCCAGGAATGTTGGACCCACTATTTCCCTTCTAATTTAGTACTCTGTTTGAAAAGGTGTGTATGGGTTTTCCAAGGAATTGGTGTTTGCTCCATTTTCATTTGCTATTATTGGATCCTTGTTTCTTTTAGCAATTGAAATATTGAGAGTTTAACATTCAATCCGTAGTCCATGTACTAAGTAAGCTGTATTACACATACGTTACAAGTAATCGACTATAGATTGTATTTGAATATAATATACATCAATAAGAGAATGGGTTGATCAATACAACGACAATCCCATTTTTTTTTCACTCCTGAATCCTGAAACATATATAATGGTTATTGTTCGATTATTCCCCATGCTCGTTAAAGTGGCAGAAAACCGTACGCTTGACACGGAGTTAATCTGCACCGACCGGGTCACGAAACCAGACGCATAACAAAATTATAACTAAATCAATTGTATGATTGAATAAAATGCATTGTATTAAATATATTGTCATATATATTTTATAAATCATGTATTATGTTGTATTGTATTACGATTTTTACTCATTAAATTGCACTTTAATGATATATGTAACCAAAAATGGTAAAGAAATTACCAATATAGGATATTGCATCAATAAATATAATGAAGTACAATCCATTTGTGGTCTATCTTCTGCATCTAATGGTGTATAATAAGCTGTAAAATATAATTGTGCAGTCATACTTGGTAATCCCCAACTAATCATTATAACGAATTGTAACATATGATCACTTTTATCAATCCATCCTGCACTAACTAATCTATTAACCCATAATACACCAAGAATTGGCATTATACAAAGTCTCAAAATAATTAATAATAATGATGCACGCCAGAAACCAGGATGGATTTTACCAATTGTTAATTTCCCAATGGAACCTCCTAATAATAATAATGCAAATGGAACAGAAGCAGCTCCAACATATGAAGTATAATCCATTATGAAACTTAAAGGAGGTAATTCATCAGGTGCATTGGGAATATAAACTGTTGTTTTAACGAAAAGTGCCTTGACCCAAGGTATGAATGAAATTGTTAAACTTATAATTAAAGCTAATGCACATGGTCTTAAACAATTCTTGAAAAAAAACAACAAAATACCTAAATGATATTTTTGCATAAATGGAGTTTCTTTTCTATTTAAATCATCATCTAAAATACCAACTTCTGTAGTTAATACTTGTGATAAACTTGGTGGTTCTTGTGGTCCACCTTGTTCCAATCTATCAACTTCTGAATATTCATTAACGATATCATTTGTAGTTTGTGACGGTAAACGACGAAGATCTGATGTTCTCATTCTAGAATAATATGAAAAATTGGATAATTGAGATTGTCCTGTTGGAACTGTTGTTAATGTATTTCTTGAACGGGTTGTTGACGTTGATGAACGACGTCTATTATTAGATGAAGTAGGGATTGGTGTACGTGGTGCTCGGTTTCGTAGTGTAGATAATTGCTGTTGATCTATTGTGTTTCGTTTATGAAGTTGATTTTCATCTGTTAAGGGAATTGGATCATGATTCTTCTGTGAGTGATCGATTGATAATGAATCATCATCTTCTTCTTCATCATCATCATCCTGATCATCATCATCTTCTTCTTCTTCTTCATATTGTAAATTGTTCTCACCATCATCAACAACATTATTTTGTGGATTATGGTATGTAGATTGTGTCTCATCAGATTCAGTTTTATCCTTTTCACCATTTCTATCTTGATTCTGACTTTCTTCATCGACAATAGGTTTCAAGACATCTTTAAAATCATATTCAACCAATCTAAACCCACCAATATGAAATAAACATAATGTAAACATAGTCAAGAAAATACAAACATGAGCAATACCTTTATTACCTTCCTCTTGAGTGAAGACAGTCCCAGTATCTAAAGTTTGTAAATAAGCAATGGGTATATCTGATATATTTGGGAAAATAGCACCACACATTAATCCACCATACCATTTCTTCGGGACAGGACTTGTAAATCTGACAATCATCCCACATAATGCACCAGTTCCAAATATTAATATAGCAGAAAGACAGATAATACCAACATTTTTAATATCTGAATCTTCAATATTTGAAACAACTTTATTGAACACTAAACTTGGTAATAAAATAGTTAACACAATATCTGATATATTTCTTGTTGTTTCCACTGTTAATATATTTCTCTTTGAGAGGAAAATACCTGTACCTATAATTAAATAAATTTTGATTATTGGTTTAACAGCAGACCAAATAACTTGACCTAGTGTAACATGCTGCGACATAATTCATTTCTTTCCTCTATTGCTTTTGAAGGAATAATCATGTAACAACAAAGAGAGTAAGATTCAGTATGTTTATATATATATAATATATATATATATATATATGTATAGTATCAGTATATGAGTCAGTACAGCCTTACGTCCGCCTTCTTGTATGTGACTAATGTTGTGTGAATCCAAGTTTTAGCTTATTATCGCTCAATGGTATTTAGTTTTTTATGTGATTGTGAAAATTTCATCCCACGTAAAGCCCACGGATTAACGAAGGGCTGTTCACGGGGTTTAGGCTGAAAAGAATGAGAAGAGAAGAAGAGAAGAATAGAAGAGTGGGAGACAAAGATAATAGAGTGCAAATTTCCGATAATAGTGAAATATATTGTGGGTCTTATTATTCCACATTCACAATTGTACAACGTCCAGGTCAATTCATTGACTTAATAGAGCTCCAAAGGGCTTTAAAGGGTTCAGTCGGTCAACGGTAAAATGAAAGACTAATTTGTGAAAAGAGACTTTTGGATGTTATAAGATATTTAAACTACATGGTAATTGGTGACATATTGAATTTAAATGACAGGAAATGTCAAAATAGTACTTCTACATCATTATTGTAATCATATGCAGCATATAGTTATTTTGGATCATGTTACAATTGTTATTAGTAATATTGTGCCGGAATCATCGTTTATACACTAGATTTCAGTTGTTGAGTAGATGATAAATGCGTTGGATTGGTGCAGAATAGGTATAGACATGGTTACAAGTCGCCTTACACGTATACTAGATGCTCAAGGAAACAACCAAGAACTTATTAATTCCCAAAGATTCCCCTTTATACCTTCAACTGCTGTTTCAATCCGATATAATCCCATTGTGTACCCGTCTCATCGTGACAGATTCAAAATTTGTTAGAAAATGGAAAGCGAAGAGGGTTCATCAATGTAAACAGAACTGTCACTATTGACAACAACAACGATAAAGACCACCACAAAACCCACACTGTCCATCTCGTACTGAATATAGATACTACACACTTCCATACTGTGCTGATTCCATCAACACTCAGACAGTTCTAGGCCACACATTAGCTTCACCTGCTTCAATCACAGCTCTTGTCCCAGATTGACACATCCGCAAAGTTGTTTATTCTTTACACTAGTCAATCCATAAGGGCTTCTAAAAGCCTGGTGTTCCCTCCAATTCAATTGGTTCAAAAAAGAGATATCAGTTTCAAACCTTTAAAGTCTTTAGCTAAGGCTTCTTTATCTCAATATCTTAAGAAAAAAGCCTGGAAAAATCGTTTAAAGCAATCAAAATTATATCTATACAAGAAAATGACTGATCCAAATAATAGATTCTCTAGAAGACAAAAGTTGTTTGACCTGGTGAAGAATACAAAAGATGTTTATATCCCAACTATATCATCAACAATAACTCAGTTAGCAAGTGAAGCTACAAATAAAGCATTAAATTATAATGAAACTGATGGTGCCATACCCAACAAAAATTATAAAGGCGCCCAAATAGTGTTGTATCCACATTTTACAAGACAAGCTGATGATGGTACAGATTTTTATACCCAAGTACATGGTTGGGTTTATGCTAATGATGGATCTTCGAGAAAGAAAAGAATAATATTGTCATTGGCTAGACAATTATGCAAATCTAATAATCCAATTGTCTCTGATGCAACTGCAGGTCAATTGGATGAACAGCTTAATTCCATACAAGACCAACCAGAATCAGATTCAGCGTCATTAGCATCCTCACAAGGCTCAACAAATGCGACAATACCGCCATCATCATCAGCAGGACCTGGAATTAATAGAACTGCAGTAGGAAATGTTAGTAGAGTTGGTACTGCATCAAGTTCAGGTTCAGGGTCATTTACTGATTCTTCAAGTTCTAATCATCCACCATCATCAGCTAACACGGATACAGATGAGGTCTTGAAAGAACGGATAGCAAATTTTGTTAATAGATCTGTTGGTAACTTAGAATTGAATATTGCAATTGGTGGATCCAAAAGAGATGAAATCAAAACTTTGAAAATATTAACTGATAATAATGGGAATTTCAATCTTGATGTTGTTACTAAATTCAAACCAAGCTATGTTCAAGTTGCAGTTAGTGAAGATGAAAAAATATTCGAGTTTAAAGATGTGTTAATGCCAGGTCAATCTAAATATGCAATAATTAGTGACATTGATGATACTATTAAAGTCACTGGGGTCTGTGGTGATAAGAGAAGTGTTTTTCGAAATACCTTTACGGATGACATGTCTACTTGGGAAGTACCCGGTGTTGCTGATTGGTTTAGATATCTGCATCAAAGATACGATGTTTCATTCTTTTATGTCTCAAATAGTCCATATCAATTATATTCCAACTTGATGAAGTTTTTCAAAATGTTTGATTTCCCACCTGGTGCAATTTATTTGAAAAGATATAGTGGGAATATCTTAAATTCGTTTATGGAACCTTCACATACAAGGAAAAAAGTTCCCTTGGAAAGAATTTTCAGTCAATTTTCCAATAAAAAATTCTTCTTGATTGGTGATACATCTGAACAAGATTTAGAAGCTTATGTTGATATTGCACGTATGCATCCTGAAAAAGTGGCAGGGATTTTTTTAAGAGTAGCACCAAATTCAATAAATTTAGATACTTTAAGATTAGTTTTGGAAATCTTAAATAAAAGAAATGTTACAGAAACTGACAGTAGGTTTACTAAAAAAGTTGAAGACTTAAAAAAGGAAAAAGATTTGATTGATTTAAGAGAAGAAGATGATATAGTTTCAAAAGAACACATTTCTCATGATAATTTAAATAAACTGTCAAATGAATCAGATTTAAAATCAGAAACTATTGTTAGAGATTTAATAGATTTAGATGATGAAAATGATCATCAGCAAGATCATGGCCATGTAATTCAAATTCCAAAATCTCCAACGTCTCCAACGTTTCCAACATCTCCAACGTTTTCAAAATCTGCACCAGCTATCCAGAAAAAACCAAGAAGAAAACTTCCTCCAATAATTCCTAAAAAACCGAGTCTGCTCAGATCCAAACAAACAGGAGAAGACCAATCACCAATAACATCACCAACATCTGCTTGTTCCATGAATTCCATTATTTCATCTTCATCATCTGGGTCATCTCCACCTAAATTACCAGATAGACCTACTAATGTACCACCTCCACCTCCAAGATCAAAACTACATGCCTTAACTTCAAGAACATTGACTGCTGCAAAAAGTTTTAATTCAGAAGTTCCATATAATGAAGAAACAAATGATGAATGGATAAGTAGGATTTTAACATCACTCATTATCTTAAAGAAAGTTGGCAATATTAAATTAAAATTATATAATGATATTGATGAGATCCATGATGATATACAAAAATATCTACAAGAGGAAACAGAACAATGTTAAATTTTTCAACTTATCCAGAAAAATCATAAATTGGATTATCTAAATTTACTGACGTACGTTACGTTACGTTTCGTACGTACACTTACTTATATAATATACATCCTATGAAAATATTTTAGAGAACTAGAGTACTAGCTGTCCTGTAGTCAAAAAGGAAAAAAAAAAAATCTTCAAAAAAAAAAAATGTAATGAGTTGAACTCCGCATTAAAACCATGTTGTTATACAAAGATATTCGTGACAATGTATGATCAGATGGAGAATTGTGAAAAAAAGAATGAGTACTGATTGAATGTAATAATAATAATAATAATAAACAAAGAAATTAACCAAAATTATATGCAAAAATAAATAAATTAAATTATTTTTTTGATGAAGAATAAATGAACAATGAGAGTAGTGAGTGATAACTAGTGAGTTTTGGTAAATTAATTCATCCACTTGCCTCTACTGTTGTAGCTTCTGTTGGTGTATTTGTAATTTCTGTTGTATCTTTCTTTGTTGCATCACCATTCTCCGTTACATGTTCTCCATTTTCTTTAACTTCATCCTTTTTATCACCTTTAATTTCAAAAGTCACATTTTGACCATCACCATAATCTTTAATATTTTCATCTTCAGGTTCTAAAGCTTTACGGAATTGAGATAAATCAAAAGCTTGTTGACCATCATCATCATCTTCAAAGTATTTCTTATCCAAGAATTTCTTTTGAATAACTTCACGACCTGTAAGTTTTTTAGCATCTTTTTCTTTATCATTTAATTTTTTAATTCTATTATTTGCCTTCCATTGAGCAAAAGTTTCAGGTGTGATTGGTGTTAAACCAGTCTTAGGTAATTTATGTCTTTCAGTTTCCAAGAATTCTTCTAATGTGATCTTTGGTTGAGCATCTAATTCCATTTTTTCTAATCTTTTTTGTTCTTTTGTCTTTAAAACAAAACCTTCAGGTAATGAATGTCTATATTTACATTCATTACCACCATTTGGACAAACCCAAAACCAACCATATTTACCATTTTCAACAGCTTCAATGAAAAATTTACAGATTTTATCTGTTGTAGTTTTTGGATTACCATGTTTGGATTTAATGACATCTCTTAATTTTTCTTCATCCCAACTTTCCATTGTATCAGCTTCTTTTGTTGCACGATCATCAGTATATAAATCCTTCTTCGTAGCTCTTTTACCAACATTCATATCATGACTAAATTTACATTTAGCACCTCTTGGACAATTACCATTCTTGAAATTAACACATAAAACAGTTTTTGGATCAACACCAAATGGAACTTTTTGTTCAACTTGACTGTTTAATAATCTAAAAGCTTCAGCTTTTGCAATTTCTGCAGCCTTCTTTTCTTCAGCTTTACGAGCTTGATTGGCAGCTTTCTTCTTTCTTTCTGCCTCACTCATTTGTCCTTCGACTTGTTTGATATACTGTTGGACCTTGGTAGATCTGTTTTTCTATATTCAAGTTAGTACTCCGAAGTTCAGCTACACAATAAACTCTTGTTATTGAGAGGATAATACATTTATAACTTACGTTTTTCATACCGAAGGTTTTATCGACATGTTTTTCCTTCTTTGGTCCTTCTTTTTGTTTTCCTCCTTTCTTTGGTGGCATTTTGAACTAAATTGAATGTATTGTCCTAAACTTTGATGTTAAGAATTTTAATCTTGAATCAATAATTTGAGATACTCGAGTTTTCAAATATATTTCACATTTTTTTTTTTTCATCACTTCACCAACTTTTTCTATGAGACTAAAAAAAAAAATTAAGTTGCTGTTTGGGCCACGAAAAGAGGAAAGTTTTGCAGAACGGATTCGCGGATTCAGTTCAGTTTCCAGATTTCTACAATTATATGTGAGATTATGAATATTTGAGCTATACAGATGTGCTAAATCAAGAGGTTTTCGGTTTACTGTTTCTTTGTGCAATCTTTCTATAGGCTTCCTTGAGCCCAAGCACTCTTATTATCAGAATAGAGTATAGCCAAAATGGCAATATACTACTGAGAAGACGGGCTAAAGTAGCACCTTTACCAATATATGTTGTTTTGAATAAGGTATTTCCTTTAACTGAACTTTCAACTTGATCAACAACTTTCTTTGCAAATTCAGAAGCAGGAGTCTTTTTATCTGAGGTAATGCTCAAAATGTTTTCATCTTCTAAATAGAAAACTGAATCTGGGGATAAAGAACCATCATCACCAATATCTGACGCAACTGCACCTGCTTTGACTGAAAGAACCTTGATTCCAAGATTATTGACTTCAAGAGCCAATGTTTGAGCTAAGAGACTGAATGCACCTTTTGAAGTGGTATATGCAGCTGAAAATGGGATTGGAACTAAGTTTATAACAGAATCAGTAAATGCAACTAAACCTTTGCTTTTTAGCAACATTTCCTTAAAAGCTTTGATAACTTCAATATGACCAAAAAAATTAACATCAAAAACATTACGGACATCATTAGATGTAAGATCAAATACTGGAGACCTAGTGGCGATACCTGCATTATTGAATAATATGTCTAATTTATTACCATTTTCACTAATAATGAGCTGTTTGGCTTTTTCGATTGAGACATTCGAAGTAATATCTAAATGCAATACAGTGACTCCTAATTCTTCTAATGATGCCATTTTAGAAACAGTTCTAGCACCAGCGTAGACCTTGTATCCACCTCTTTTGGCGAATTCTGAAGCAAGTGCATAACCGATACCTGATGAAGCTCCAGTGATGAAGACTGTTTTTAAAGTGGAGGACATGAGTTATTGAAGTTTATGGGAAGAACAGTGATGGGGAATATAGGAATATTAGTTATCTGATTAATATCAAACAACGTTGGTTGACTTTGTAAGATAATTGTTTCTTGGAGATTATACATGGGATCTAACTTGCTCAAAGACAATCAGAAGTTTTTTGAGATAACTGACAAATTGCATTTCCGGCTTTACTGGATTTTGCGGTACGCCGCCGACGAGCGAAAGACAAAAATATAGTCACTAAGTAGGACAGACAGCTAATACTTTTTGATTCTGGTAGGAGTGGGAAATGAGTGCTGGATAGTCTGGCTGCTCTGGAGTCTTTAAATTACAGTGTATTGAATGTTGCGTTGCATGCAGGATCAAACTAGTTACAAATATCTACGTCAGCTAGCTGTCATGTAGTACTAGGATTTTGAATTTTTAAATTTATAATATTATTTATGATATGCCCGCGCATGAGATAATTTATATATATTTCAAATTATTATATTATTAAATAATTTATTTAATATAATACATGAAGTTATAATACAACTAGTACAAGCTGCTGATCGAAATCTGGAGCTCATTCTCTTTTATACATTACTAGTAGCTCTAGAAGCAACGCCTTGACAATAATACACATTTCAGGTCATACCTCTGGAACTTTTGAAATTTTATTTTCACTGCGAAAGGGCACATTATTAGCTAAGTAAGATGATTGGGCGGTCGTAAGCGCTCACACTCAATCTTCAAATAATTTCAAAATACACGACTTTGTAGTTATTGGTTTGTTGGTCCAATGAGTAGAAGTACGTCTTTCTCATTTTATAGCTGCGAAGCCCTCATTGATTAGACAATCAACTAGATTTTCGGTATAACAATATCTATAGTTATAAGTGACCACGAAATCACCTGGTCATATATTGTATAATCAGGAAAAAATACATTACTACGTTACGCTTAAATATTTACGTATATATAATAAACTATGCAATAAAAAACCTAACTTAACGCACAAATTGTCTTTAAAACTATTTTAAACCAAATCAAACTATCCCAAAATCCAAAATCAAACTTCTCCGTAAACCCTATTCAATAATTGACCTCATTTCATTCAATAAACTATCTAAGGATCCCAATACTTCGCCTGTACTTCCACCAGATCCATTGGTATCTCTTGAATAACGACTAGAAGCTTCATCAACAATTTTACTTTCGTGATCATCATCCGTGACTGGTTCCTCAACTTCTTCAGCACTAGTATTATCCTCCTCCACAGTATCTTCACAAGATTTTCGAGGTGGTAACATTGCATTATTCTTCAATAAAGCATTCATGAAAAATCCAGTCTCAACAGAGCTGGACATACTTGGTTTCCTTGGTTGGGATTCTGCTCTCATATGTTCTAATCTCCATGAGATTCTTGCAGCAATAACACGTCGTAGATATAAATTCCATAGACCTTGTACACCATTTCTATTCACAGATTTGGAAGGGTTGGTAGGAAGTGATCTTGTACGTATTAAATTCTGACGTTCTGCTATCGGGTATGTATCATATCTGTTAAAATAAGGACGATCTATCTTGTATTCTGGAAGAACTGGTGTGGCGTTTTTGTTGAATGTAATTGGTGTTCCAAGTTTCAATAACTCTTGATCTAATAGTTGTTCAGCGTCTGAAATTACAGAGTTCTTACCCATAGTTGGACTTGGCGTATATATGATATAATTGTTGTTGGAATCAATGGTGATTGCTTTTGTTGTTTCTTTCAGCTTTGGTTCCATTTTAATTAATTCAGGACATTCAATTTCATAAGCTTTGACTTGTTGGTTTAGACATAAATCTTTCGACATTGAAGAGTCAATATTAACATAATTCATACTCGCATCCAATTCAACACTGTTTCTGAATTTCCCTCTTTTAGATCTTTTCCTTTTCGGTGCTTTAACAGGATAGAAAAATTGATTTCTCAACTCTTTGGAACTAATCATAAATCTTTTCTTCTTCCTTATTTTTGAATGCTGTCTTGTAACTGTTGGTGATATTACTGTTGAAACAATTGTTGGTGCTCTACCTTCAGGTGAGAATAATGGTTCTTCTTCATGATTATCGATTTTTTCTATTGGAGGTTCAAATGCATTTTGCTCATGATATGTTGGATTGAAAGCACCTCTATTTGGAACCTCTTTTATTGTAGGTATTGAAGGATATCTTCGGTGATGTGCTGTTGTATGATTGAAACTTGAAGCAGATGTGTAGATATTACCATCCACGACGACCATTATGTGGCCTATTTATTGATCTAATCTGTTCTTTAAAGAAGTTTATGGGTATTATTTGAATAAGGACTTTCACTTCAAGTGATTGTTAAAAGGTTAAAAATCTGTTTTTTTCATGGCCCAGATCTTGAATGCATCATACATGAAGGAGGAAACGTTGATCCAAGGCACTCCCTCATTCTTACTAGATCAATAGGAACAGCCTTCTAAGAGATTACTTCCCATGAGATCAGAGATGGCTGGTTATAGAATCTATATAGATATTCAGCGGTAGAGCCACTCAAAATCAGATTTTGTTACCCGCCAAATATAATATTTTCTCGATATTTCCTGTTTTCGCGAATGCGTTCTGCAAAACATTTTCAAAACATTCCATTTCCAAAGATTCGGTGTAATTTTGGTACACGTCGTGCTACGAAAACAAAACATTCTTTTTGCCTCCTTTTGATCCATCACTTCTTGTTCATTCCCACCATCAACCCAATCACAACAAGACTTACCAACTATTAAACAATGGATAAATTAAAAGAAGTAAGTTAGGACACATGAGCATTGGAGAGCAATGTTTTATACCAAGCTAGCGCTTTATTTGCAATTGGAGCGCTTTGTTTTATGGTGTTGTGTTGTCAATTAGATCTGAAGTTTATTTGTTCAACAACAACAATAGAAAATTGAAGATCCAAACACAAAAACGCTCTTAAATAAAGCTTAAGACTGGTTAATGAATAGATTACTAATATTTCATTTTTCAATAGAAGCTCGCCAACTTGAAATTAGATGCTGAACAATGGCAAGAAAAACATGATGACTTAGCTAAAAAAGTCAAAGATTTAGAACAAGAATCTCTTGAAAAAGATAATCAAATTCAAGCTTTAACTAGAAAGAATGAAACTTTAGAAGAAAACTTGGAAAAATTAGAAGAACAAGTCACTGAACACAAGACTGCCGCTGAAGAATCTCATTCATTAAAATCACATAATGAAAACTATACCAAAAAGAATCAACAATTAGAAGAAGAACTAGAAGAATCCGATAAAAACTTGAAAGAAACTACTGAAAAATTACGTGAAACTGATTTAAAAGCTGAACAATTAGAACGTAAAGTCACTTCATTAGAATCAGAACGTGAAGAATTAGAAAAGAAATATGAAGAATTATCTGAAAAATACACCAAAGCTAAAGAAGAATTGGATGAAATTTCAGCTCAATTAGAAGCCATCTAACTTGATTCATCCTTTCACCACGAAAATCATCAACAAAACTCAATCACAGGTGATATAATTATGGATAGAAATTTAGGCAATGAATTGCATTTAATATACCACATTATTATTATAACTCTTTTAATGAGATTTTCTTTTACTTTTTTTGTCACATATTCAAATTCATTCAAATTGGGATGGAGATATCTATATGAATTTATCAATTATTTTCTTAACAAAAAACCATAGATTGATTCATTTCCCAAATTTGTTTGAATTTTAATCAAATTCTTCTTTATTTATTGCTTACCTTGAAACCTTTTTTTTCTCATTATTATATTGCTTGTCTCTCTTTAAACTCTTAATATATAGTATAAATGTAAAAAACACTTAGTAGATAGTACACTATACTAACCTCCATCGCTCTGGCTAGTGGATTTATATCCATATATTTTCATCGTACTTTACAACCAAAAACACACTTCACCATGACAACTAAAATTTACCACGATTCGCGAATTTAGCCTGTGCCTGTTTTTACACCGTGTACGCCCGGATGGAGTACTGTTCCACAGTGTAAAACACAGCACTAACAAATATCCAAAGTGGTTTTTTAAGCTCAAGAACATTTTGCCAAAAATTCAGTGTTGTTGTTGTAAGTCGCATTATACACGGTTATAATTATTCACAAACATCGATTTACACGATCTGTTAGTTACCAAACAGACGGGATCTAACGACGTTTGAAAGCCCAAGATCATGACAGATAACTACTGGCTCAACGAGCAGCTGAATCAGGATGATGGGTTTGTGGGTAACACACAATCGCAACAGGATGATCAACTAATGTCTTCCTTTCTCAATTATTTGGATGGTGATAACAATACTACTGGGAACAATAACAATGATATGAATGATGCTAATAACAATCAATTGAGAAACAGAAACATGAGCAATGCCGGCGCTAACATGCAACAACTTAATAACAATAGAAATAATAATTTTAATCAACCTTTAGGGAATGTTGGTGGAGTTGGCGTTACTGAACAAAATAATAGTAATTTAGGAATAAGTCCATCTGCTATATTAAGTCAACAAATGATGCAACAACAGCAACAGCAACAACAACAACAAATGAATCAGATGAACCAGGTGGGTCGTCAGAATCAAATGCCACAACCTTCACCTCAACAACAGATGCAACAACTTCAGCAACAACAACAAGCTCAACATCAACAAAGACCTAGTCAAGATACAAATGCATTGATTCAAAGTTTACTAGGTGAAAGAAACAATAATCCAATGTACCAGCAACAACAACAGCCGCAACAACTACCACAGAATCAAGGTCTACCTCCTGCTGTGTTTTCTCCAAGCACAACTAGTCAAACTATACCTCCTCAAGTTCCACAACAACAACGCCAGACACCTCAATCTCAACCTCAAAGTATTCAAAATCAATCTCAACCTCAGCAACAGACGCCTCAGTTTAATGCTAATGCACCATTGGATAAGGCTGCAATGATTGCTGCTTTGCAACAGAGAAATAGTCAAAATCCTGAACGTTTTCAACAACAATTTTTGCAACAACAATTAATGAATCAACAGCAACAGCAGCAAAATCCTTCAATGTCACCAAGTTTGAACAACCAAGGGCTTTCAAATCAACAGCAACAACAACAGATGTTCCAGCAATTGCAACAGCAACAAGCTTTAAGATTACAACAGCTGAGACAACAACAACAAGCTCAACAGGCACAACAACAAGGTTCAATACCTCCTACTCCACATAATCAAGATAACGGTATGCAATCTCCAATGATATCAAACCAAGTCCCTCAAAATCAATTCAGTCAACAACAGTTTTCAGCACCAAATCAAATAAGTCGAAATGGTACACCATTTCAACAAAATCTGCCACAACAAAGACCTCAACAACAACAACCAATGAGTATGCATCAAACACCTGGTAGTCAACATCCTAGTGTTCCACCAACTCCACAACAACAACCACAACAAGTACCACAATCGCAACCTCAACAGCATCAACAGATGCCAGGTCAAGCACCAACCCCAGCTGCTGTTCCAGGCCAACAACAAAATCTTACGCCAGATCAAATTCAACAAAGAAAGATTCAGCAACAAATCAGTGCTACTCAAATTGAACTATTTATGAAGACTTTGACAGATTTTATGAAGAATAGAGGTACTCCAATAACTTCTGTTCCAATGGTTGCTGATAAGAAAATTCATTTATTCTTCTTTTATGCTATTGTCGCAAGATTAGGCGGATCTGCGTCTGTTTCAAGACAACAACAATGGCCTTTCGTTGCACAAAAGTTAGCTCTACCTGTCGATCAAAATCCTCAATTGGCAAGAGATTTAGCCAAGGCGTATATTGATTATTTATTACCATTTGAACAATATGCATCTACTCCAGAAGGTCAAAGGGACCTGCAAGCTAGAAGACAAGCTATTCAAAAACAACATGAAGCCATTCTTAGACAATTGAAGCAAAGTCAACAACATCAACAACAGCAAATTCCACAACAGATGCACCCACAGCAACAACAATCAATTCCAAATACACAACCAAGTTCAGCTAATGTACCACAACAACACATGTCTCCACAAATTAGACAACAATCTATACCAAATCAACAACTGCAACAACAACCGACTCAAGCCCAAGTTCCAACACCAGTTCCACAATTTCAACAACTTAATAACTTGAGATCAGCTGCTGCTTCAAATGCTGGTAGTCCAATGAATTTACCACAACAACCTCAACAAGCTCAGCAGCAGTTTGCTAACCAACAATTCCAAGCTCAACAAATGCAAAAGCGTAGAAGTCAAGGCTCTCAAAGAGGTTCTAGTGTAAATTCACCATTGATTGGTGTTCAAAATCAACAAATTCCAACTCAACAAGCACCTCAAATGAATTTGCAATCCCAAGTTCCAACTCCAGTACAAGCTCAGCCTCAATCAATTCCAGGTACTATGTCTCCAGCTGCACCACAAGAAGAGGAAGTCGTGAGACCTAATGTCATCAGAAATTACGTTCCTGATCAAAGATTGATTGAACTTCACGCTGGGTACGATATCAAGGCACTTAACCAATTGGGTGAACAAATTGATAGTGCTAAGCCAATATTTTTGTTTGCCCCAGAGCTAGGTGCCATTAATATTCATGCTTTAACTATGAGTTTGGAATCTGGTGTCCTATCTGAAGTTAACACCGCTTTAAATACCGCCTTAGTTACATCTGCTGATAATAATTTGCCAATCCCATTGAGCGAATGTCCTGAGTTTCTTGAAGCTTTGACTACTTTAGGTATAAGAACCTTGGATCAATTAATGACAGGTTCTAATAGTAGAAAAAATATTGGTGTTGAAAATGTTGATTTAGATGATTTGACACCAAAAAATTCAGCAATTGATGATATTTTCAGTAAATATGTTAAAAATGAAGATGATGCTGAAGAATGTGAAATAATCGTTGATTCATTTTCTGCTCAGCCAGTGGAACAAAATCCATCCAATGGTTATAATCGTGATGGTGATATTGAAATTATTGATGCTGATGCTGATGAGGAAAAACCTTCAATTGAAAACTTGGAAGAAACTAGAGCTACAAGTGCTCTACCCGACATTCCAGATCAATATGCGATTCCATCATATTTGGATATGCTGGTTGCCATTCGCTCTGAGAGTGAACATCCATTCAGTAAAATTCATACAAGAACTGCAGATGATCCACAAGTTTTATTAATTGATCAATTGACTACGATTTCAATGGTTTTGAGAAACATTTCATTTTATGATCATAATGCTATTTCATTAGCTACAAGTGATTCCTTGAAGGAATTTATATTCAAGATAATTCATTCAATTGCTATACATCCAGATAAGTTCATCTTCACAAGAAGAAGGTTAGGTTTCCTTAAAGATGCACTAATTATTTTGATGAATATTTCTCATTTGGTTGAATTGAAAACCCATAATGAAGTTTTGGCTGTTTTGGCTTTAGTTTTAGCTTTTGGTTCAGAAGAGCAGAGTGATGGCAAGTTACTATTATCAGAATATTCACCTTCTGCACATAAATACCAAAGTCATGGTGTTGATGTATTGGCCAAATTACTTGTTCGTGATCCACCAAATAGATCATTATTCCAAGCTGTCTTGACTGGTAGTTATGATTCAAATCTACCGTTCACTGAAGTGGAGGAACATAAAAAATTGGTCGCTTTATACGTTGGTGAAAAAGAGCCTCATTTGACTTTGTTATCAAAAGTTTTTAAGTATCTGGTATCAATTATACCATTGACAAGTTTAGGTTTGACTGCCATTATTCAAGAAAGAGATGCTGCCATTTTACAGTCATTGATTGCTTCGATCTTAGTTACTGATATGATTCCAACGGAATCAATTTCTGAAAATTATGCGTCGAAATGGTTAAGTAGTAGAGAATGTGTTGGAAATGGTTTAATTAGATTAGGTTTGGTGTTGGCTGCTGTTGCAGCAAAACCAACTGACAGTGATACCGCAAGATTAATTTCTGCTAGATCATTTACCTTGGTGAACTCTTTAGTTAAAAAGGCTTTGGAATATATTGAACTTCATGGTGGTGAATTTTCTGAGTTCAATGATGCCAAATTATTTTTACCATCAGATGCTGTGCTAGGTGCATTATTGACATCAATTGATCCTTCAATTTTGAATCAAATATTAACATTAGCTGGCTATTTAAAGAAAATTAATACTGGAGCTGTCAAACAAGCCCCTCAAAATTAGAACAGGTTTTACTATTTTTTTTCTTGTTTGTATTTATATTTTTGTACTATATAACTAATGATACAGGTTTGGACAAAGTCTATTGTTACTTTTTGTTGTAGTTTGATTCGTAAAGTCATCTATTTTAATATTATTCATTATAGTTTGCTTGAACATGTTCATAAATCTTTTCACCCAAGTCTTCCCCAACTGTCTGTATGAGTTCATCTCTTGACATTGCGACTAGCTTACTGGTATCTTTCACTTTCTTCATTATAGAGTAAAAATCAACATTTGTAACACCAGGAATATTTTGCAACAATGTAACTATATTGGTGTTTAGCGCATCATTGACGTTTTGTTTCTCCTCTTTTAAGCCAGCATTAACAGCTTTTACAATATCAGGTTCTTCTCTTGATGCTTTCAATTCCATAATCAACTCCGTAGTCTGATAAGGCGATGATGACCATAATATCTTCATTTTTGGGTACTTCAAGACTAGAGCAGCTAAATTCATTTGTATCTCATCTTGCATTCTACCAGAGGACGCTGGATGTGGAGCCTGGACAGAGTTTGGTCTTATTCTTGTTTCTGAAAATGGTTCTAATGAAAATGATTGATTGTTATCAAATTCAATGAGTAATGCTGGTAGCTCATAATATTTGGACATACGTTCACATTGTTCATATAGTCTACCACTTTTAAAACTTCCAATTAAATCAGGAATTGACTTTCTTTCAATACAGATTCTGGGTGTGATAATATAATCACCAACTGTAAGCATGCAAGGTACAACTCTTAGACCAATGCGATATAATAATCCTGGTAACGGAGCCCTAAATTCCCTAGTATCCACAATAACCCTAGCCTCATCTCCTGGAGTTCTGAAATCAGCACCACCTGCTATTCTAGTATTCATTACTTGAGATTTCCTAATGGTAAATTTTGAGAAATCTTCCTCAGTTTCAAAATGTGAAGCAAGTCCAGATTTTTCTCTAATGAGCTTTGTGAATGCTTCTTTCTCCTTTTTAATTGCAGTTAAATGTTTTTGTTCTTCCACGGAATCACTATAATACATAAAATACGTCTTTGCAGGGTTATCTTTATTATTTGCTTGATGAACTTCTACTCTTCGTATAAATGACAAGTCTGGTTCATACATGATGATATATGACGGCATTAACTCTTGAAGGATCAGATCATCTGTCTTGTGGTGGTACCTTTCGATGATCACTTGATTTTCTCTATCAATGTATTCAAAGTATTTAGTTTGTGTTTGTTCCTTCAATATTTCCACATCATCCATGGTTTCTTGTCTTTCCTCTTCAATATAATCTTCAACATCACTAGCGTCGAGCTCAAACAATTCCATTTCCACATCATCTTTATTCATCTTGGCCTCGATATCGTCACCTGGTATAGGTGCACTTAGTAATCTACCCACAGCAGCCACAGCAGCACCACCCCTTGTTCTTCTTCTCTTGGATGTAACAGGACCCCTTGCAAAAGCTCTAGAAATATTCAATGCTTGATCCTCACTTTCCTTTGATTTAGCTTCTTGGATCTTTGTAGTGACTTCTGCTTTAGTTTCTTTAGAATCTAGATATGTTTGAAGTTTATCAACCATAATTTTTCTCGCAGAATATGATCTTGGTGTCTCTTTCGATTCTTTCATTGTGGAGAGGAACCGCTTCAGCTGGAAACATACTTTAGCATCTGAGCACATAATCAACACCGGACCATCCTTATGTGGATTATGTGCACGTTCCAACACAATGTCATCCAATAGTATAGCTAATTGTTCCCATTTTGGAGATTGTTCCAACACGTATTCATCGTTTTCATAAACTCTCTTCTTTGCATATGTTATAACTGCCTGAGATTCATCAGCCATTAGCCACGGTGATTCAGTATTTCTTTTATCAACAGAAGGTTTATTAGCCTCCAAAACTAATTGAATCATTTCATAGAAATCAACAGCATCGTATGATATCAAACACCTTAGTAGGTCTTTTAATAGCTTTATATCCTTCACTAATTGTTTCGAGTCATATGAGATTCTATGCCAATTTGGATCTAAAATCATATGAATGGTACCCAAGAAACTTGGATCTAGTGCATTTTCGATATTCCAATACTCAATGGCTAACGACGGATTCTTTCTTTTCAACTCTTCAATACATTTCTGTAGACATGCAAGAAGACCAATCTGTAAATGCTTCATTGATTCAGTCATTGTAACTCTAATTTCAGTGACAGTTTTGGTATCTTTATTCAACAATGACGATGAAACTTCAATATGAAATCTAGGCCATAGGAGCACTTTCTTTAACCTAAGATCTTTCAACTTTCTGTGTAAAGGTGAAAATCCAGTTGCAAATTCCTCTGGTGCATCAGATAGTGCTTTAATGAAACCCCATTTGTTTTTTTGCCTGTACATATGTACAATGAAAGATTCATTAGATAGATCATTAACACGTTCAGCATGTAACACCACAATACCCGTAATTTTTGAAGGATTCACTATTCCTGATAACACATCAACAATGAAGATTCTTGTAGTCACTGACATGATACCACCATTCTGATACAATTTTTGACGCTTATCGGAAGAGTATTGTTCACTTCTTATCACAACGAATGGTCTTTTACTATCTTCGGTATTATCATCATCTAGCCACGAAAGTTCAGTTAATTCTTCAGATATCTTTTCATTCTCTTCATCATCTGCTCCAAGGACTATCACCAAACTTCTTTTGGTCACATTTGCAATAGTAGCTGGTGCACTTAGTGTATGGAGTAAATTAGCCGCAATTGGTTCCAAACCTAAGCCTTTACCCAATATCAATAGCGAGTCATCCGATACCAAGTCCTCTAAAATCAATTGTTGGAACTTCAAAGGCAGAGTTAAGCTAATATTTACGGGCTCAAGCTGATCTATCAAATCTTCATCTTCTTTCTCAATCAATGGATATTCAACTTGATCTTCTTTATTAGTTTGCTCTTGTGGAGGTGCATTGTCATCCCTAACATCGTTCAAATTCAGCAAGATTTGATCATCATCATCCTCATCTTCTTTGACGAACAAAGACATTCCCAATTGAAGGAGATTTTGACTACTTGAGATCAGTTCTTATCAAGTTAAAGCTTTCAAATTTATTATTTATGGCAATACTGTTTATACACTTTAAACGAAATACGAGGACCAAAAAAGATCACATGACTTCGAGGCCTCGGAAAAAAGAGAAGTGCAGTTTTTGGATTTTTGCCCATATGCACATTTCTGACTCTGATGAAGATTGAGTTGAAGAGCAGCATCAAAAATACTCACGAAGAATATTGATTCATTACCATAATAACGATGTCTACTATTAAAGAGAAGATCCAAAGTTTGAACGATGATCAAGTCTTTTTGTCCTTAGAGTTTTTTCCACCAAAAACCGAATCTGTATGTGAATAGATGATAATTATTGAGTCCGAATGATTCACTAACTTTTATAACTTTAGGGTATTCGTAACTTGTTGGCTCGTATGGAGCGTATGTCTGCTTTGAATCCATTGTTTGTTACAATCACTTGGGGTGCTGGTGGCTCAACTGCAGAAAAAACATTGTCATTGGTGCAAACATGTCAGAAAGAATTAGATTTTACCACATGTATGCATTTAACTTGTACCAATACTGATAAGTCCATCATTGATAATGCGTTAGCTAAAGCCAAAGAAGCTGGTATCAGAAATATTTTGGCTTTGAGAGGTGATCCTCCAAGAGGTGAAGAATACTTGGTGTCTAATGCCGCTGATTTCAATTATGCTGTTGATTTGGTTAAATATATTAGAGAACAACATGGTGATTATTTCAGTATTGGTGTTGCAGCTTATCCAGATGGTCATTGTGAAGGTGCTGATAGTTCCGACCAAGATGTGAATAAAGATATACCTTTCTTGAAAGAAAAAATTGATGCTGGTGCTGACTTCATCATCACACAATTGTTTTACGATGTCGAAAAATTCCTGAAATTTGAAGAACTGGTTAGAGATAAAATCAGTAAAGAAATTCCAATTTTACCAGGGCTAATGCCAATTAACACTTATCAGCTGTTCCATAGAGCTGCTAAGTTAAGTCATGCTTCAATTCCACAAGAAATTTTGGATAAGTTCCCGGAAGCTATCCAAAATGATGATGATAAAGTTAAATCAGTTGGTGTTGAAATATTGCGTGATATGATCCATTCGATTTATTCAAGAACTAATGGAAGGGTTAAAGGGTTTCATTTCTATACTTTGAATTTAGAAAAATCTATTGCTCAAATTGTTGAAAAATCAAGTTTGTTGAATAGTGTATTGGAAGATAATAAAGATAATGATGTTGTAATGAGTGATGATGAAGAACATGATGCCGGTCAAGCAAACCAAGTCATTACACATAAAAAATCAAGAAGAAGCTCAAGTATAAATACTTCAAACAAAGTACTTGTTGATAAAATTAGAAAAGATTCACAAGATTTTGAAGATGTTAATAATTTTAAATTTATTTCACCAAGCAAAAAGGATATCGTTGCAATCTCTTCAGGTGAAGGTACTTTAGGTCGTGATGCTACATGGGATGATTTTCCAAACGGTAGATTTGGTGATTCTAGATCTCCAGCATATGGTGAAATTGATGGTTATGGTCCATCTTTGAAAATCGCTACAAAGAAAGCATATGAGTTATGGGGTTATCCGGTTGATATTAAAGATATTTCAAAAGTTTTTATCAACTATTTAGAGGGTAAAATCGATGCGTTACCATGGTCTGAGTTAGGTTTAAGTCCAGAAACTGCAATCATTCAAGAAGAATTGATTCAATTAAATGAACGTGGATTTTTCTCATTAGCTTCTCAACCTGCAACTGATGGTGCTAAAAGTGAAGATAAAATTTTTGGTTGGGGTCCAAAAGGTGGATATGTTTATCAGAAGGCTTTTGTTGAATTGTTTGTTAGCAAAGAAGACTGGGAAACAAAATTGAAACCAAAAATTACATCAACTTCAAAAGCCAGTTATTATATTGGTGATTCTAAAGGATTTTTTGAAAGTTCATTGCAAAAAGGTTCATCAAACGCAGTTACATGGGGTGTTTTCCCAGATCGTGAAATTCTGCAAACAACAATCATTGAAGAGGAATCTTTCAAAGCTTGGAGAGATGAAGCTTATAGTATTTGGTTAGAATGGGCAAAATTATACAAGAAGAACACACCAACTTGGAACTTAATTCATTCTATTCATGATGATTATTATTTGGTTTCCATTGTTTGTCATGATTATCGTAATGAAGCTGGTCTATGGGAATTAATTTTAAACTAGACTTGTATAATGAAATGTTTCTAAAATGATTACCGCATTAGCACTCAGATGGAACTTGTAGTGATTATCAATCAATCTCTTAATCTTCACTATCCAGTTTTTGTTTCTCTAATTCATTTTTTAAATATGCCATATGCTTCTTTGCCAAATCAATATTCCAAGCCGGAACAACGCCACTTAAAAACTCGGTATTTGAAGGTTTCAGTAATAAAACACCATGTACAATATCTGCATTATTGATTAAGATTTTGGAACCTAATTGTGTAGGAAATCCACTTTTAAAATTTTGTGTCTTTAAGAATTGTAATTTTTCAATTTCAATGCCATATACAAGAGTTCCACCACAGTCTTGTAATGTCAGCTTGAAATAATTACTTGCATTGGAGCCAGAACCGGCCATCCCAGATTGTTGATTAGCACCACCATCATTCTGACCATTGTTATTTTCTTGACCTTGAAGATCAATATTTCTGATGATTCTTGGTTGTCTACCACGCAACCTATCAGCACCAACAGCGTCCATATCATCGTTAGCCAGTAACTCATCGAGCTTATTGGTTTTAGATTGTGATATATTCTCTAGTGTTACTATTTGAAATAATGTTTCTTTGGTGATTTTATCAGAATTTACATCTATTCTATTTCTTGAGGCTCTCTGAGCTCTTTGTGATTTTTCGTCCCCTGGAAATTCCAAACTGTCATATGCTGTATTAGCTAGGTCTGCAGTAAGATATCGTATCAGCTGGGTCATTATGGATATGGATCAAACAACAATAGTTTCCCAAAATGTTGATGATGGTTTCACTGTCAAAGCTCAAAGGTGAAGAGGAAAGTCGCGAAAAATTCAAGATCTCCCTTTTGAAAAATATCAACAAACTTCAAATCAAATCAACGAAGCTCACAATAACGAGAGAGAGTGTGTGAGAAACAGCCATCGAGAAAATTGAAGATCAATAACCCAAGAATAACCCAATGACAGTATACTCACTTTATATTATAAACAAAGCCGGTGGTTTAATATACCAAAATGATATAAACCCAGGATTATCGCGTCTATCAGCAAATGAATACTTGGTTTTAGCAGGTACGGTACATGGTGTATTTGCAATAGCATCTAGATTAACGCCTACAGCTTTGAAAGTCAGCACGCCATCAATCGGATCCAGTAACACTAGCTCAATAACATCATCCAGTAATAGTATATCACAATTGAATTCCAATTCTACGATACTGTCAAATTATTCAAAAGGTGCAATGAATGCTGTATCGAATTCAAATACATCAGGGTTAAAATCTGTTGAAACCAAATATTTCTCAATGTATATTTTTCAAACTTTAACAGGGTTGAAATTGATATTAATCACTTCTCCAAATGGGATAAGTAATACTGGTGGTGATTTGAATAGAAATACAGAATTAGCAGAAAGTGTACTAAGGAGAATATATTCAATTTATTCAGATTATGTTATGAAAAATCCGTTTTATTCTCTGGATATGCCTATTAGAGTGGATTTATTTGATCAAAAAGTTACAGAGTTGATAAAGACTTTTTCATAGAATTTCAATAGGAGCTTTTCGCATTTTAATTTGATTTACCCCTGTAGTATTTAGACGTTATTGATTAGTAGAACTAGTATTAATCTACAGTAAAGTTGTGTCTAGGTAGAATAAATTAAACCAAATTGTACTTTCATATACACCGTGAGACCCTTAAATACGCTTTAAGCCGTCAAGATTATAATTTTGGATCAGTAGTAACTCTAGTAATATATTTACCAGTGTTATGACCTTTGAACAAACCAGTCCATAATTCAGGAACCTTAGAGAAATTATCACCTGAGCCATCAACAACAGTTTCTTTAATGTTTGAAGCATCGATTTTACCTGTTTTGATCAAGTTTGCTAAACCACCAATAACTTGAGGAATTTCAGCGGCATCATCAATAATAACAAAACCTTGAATACTTAATCTTTTAGTAACAACCAATGGATAGTTTTTGAAATACATCTTTGTTGGATCGTTATAACCTGCAATAGTACCAACTTGTACGATTCTACCATGAACTTTCATATGTTCAGCAGCGATATCTAATAATTCACCACCAACTTGATCAACGAAAACATCAATTTGATCATCACCTAAAGCTTTTGCGAAATCTTCACTATAGGTCTTGGAGCGATAATCTAAACCAACAACATTACCATTACCTAAACTTTCAACAAATTTAACTTTTTCTGGACCACCTGCAACAGCAATAACTTTTTTTGCACCAAAGACCTTTGAGAAGATTTGTGTAGCAACCGAACCAACAGCACCTGCAGCACCAGTAACTAAAAAAACTTTACCTTGAGCTTCTTCAGGTTTTGGTAATTGAGAATATTTAAAACATGCTAAATAAGCAGTAATTGAAGTAGTACCAAAAACACTGATGAATTTTGATAATTTATCAAAAGTTGAAGGATCAACTTTAGTGAAACCAAAACCTGAATCTTTGATAATAGCATGTGTAGTCCAACCAACTGCACATGAAATGATATCATTTTCTTTGAATTTATCAGAATTTGATTTTATAACTTTAGCTAACCCACGAGCTGGGGCTGGTGCATTTAATGGAGAAACTGGTACATAAGATGCAGTTGGAGAAAACCAACCTTTTTGAGCTGGATCATTTGACAAGTATAAAGTTTCAATTAAAACTTCACCTTTTTGTAATAAATTTGGATCATCAAGATCATATTTAACATCAATTAATTTAAATGTTGAATCTTTTGAATTTGAATCCCATGAAACGTGTTTATCATAGGTAACGTGGTTGTTTAATAACCATTGTTTAGCATTGATGACGTTGGACATTTTGATTGATTGGAATATTGAGCTGTTTGCAGTTATGCAACTGTGATTTCAATCGAGGATATAATTGAAGTAATGTGGATTGATAAGTCTAACAACTTCTTACTTAGATAGATCCAAGTGGCATAATGAGTTTGACATATTCCATCATTTATATAAATTTTCATCATTTTCCAGAACTTTGCGCTTCATTAATAAGTGAATTGCGATGAGCGCCGAATCAGGACACAAACCACCGAGCACCATCGGGGATAAAAATACCATTATTGCCGAGTTCAGTAATGCATTGTGCCAAATGGCATAAATAGCTGCGGATTTAGCGCAACGGTTATTTGTAAGACAGAACTGAATTATTATGCGGAAATTGAAAATCTACGTACAAAAAGGTTTCTAGGTTTTCTCCTCGGTTCGATAAAGATTGCAAAATTTGCGAAAATTGCAAAACTCGTGGAAATGGCGCAACATTTATGGAGATTTTGCGAAAAACTTTAACAATCTTCACCAACATCACCACAAAACGACTATTTAATGAATAATACGTGTATTTCTAATCAGTAGTGAGATGATAATTCAACCCAAGGAAGGTGATTCTAAAGTGATTAGAATACAGACAGGTTTACTGGAGCACTCAAGATCATTATCAGCCGTTGAATCAAGTTCGTATAAGTATTACAGCTAGTCCTACAATATTTGTTCAATTCTACAATTCTAAACCACATTGCTTTAGCTATAATGTTGCTTTAGTTATAGTGTTGAACCGTATAGATTAGGATAGGGGCGAGTTAAGATTGTTCGTTTGACTCGTTTCAATTTCGAATTCGCATACAAGCTTCCGTTGTTTTCAAAAAGTTGTCAGATTTATCAGAGATATGTAGCCTATGGGTCAAAAGACCAACTTCCAAGTAAATCAAGCTGACGATAAGGTTAAAGTTGTACACGATATATTGAGTTAGAATCTAGATGGGTCTGTATCCCCTATATGTGATGTTTCAAAGCCCTTCATAAGATGTTTTTTCAAAACTGATACTTGTTGGTTCTTGTGTTGATAGCTCAACCATATCTTGTTGAGACTTAGAACCATAGAGGATGGAACCAAGAAGAACAGTTTCTCAGCAGGTCCAAGGTCATCGATAATCCTCCCGTCGCTATGAAATACTTTCTGAGAGTCCATAAATCCCACGAATATCAACGCCAAATAGTTCCATAGTCTATTTGCTATTGTTTAATGTAGTGAAGCTCTAAATAAATCTCACCATTTTTTGGTTTCTTTTTCAGATTTGTGACATGTTGAAATTTTGAAACCAGTCGACATCAGCCCAGTACAGAAAACACCAGTAAAAACAGCTAGAAACTCACAAACAAAGCACTATATCACTAAGGAAGACTACAGTAGAACATGACATCTCCCCAATACTATGGTACTCCCAAAAATCTCTCGAGAAATCTCAGTTCTCTAAGCTTATTTCATCCTTTTCCTTGATTGTTGGCCTATATTCGCGTCTTCAAATCACTCCACTGTTTTGAATCAGTAAATCCACCGAAAAGGGTTTAAACGAGGGACTTAAACAAAAACTTGGTGGAAGACTGCTCAGATGCTGTTGAAAGGACATTGGAACCATCGATCAGAGGCACTGTATACCATTGTAGTTCCACAGTTTTATAGGGGTGACATTCCTGCCAAAAAGTGAGCAAATTTGAGCCAATTCCCACCTTTTTTTTTTCGGCCTGGGTGTTGAGTGGAGTTCTTGTTGAGCATCTCGGGCATCATGCAATTTTTAGGTACCAGAGTATCAACTTATGATAATGTCAAACTGGTCTTATACTTTTGATAGAAACCACACAGTGCTTCATGACTGATCTTTCTTCTATGGGTGGGCTTCGTTTACTTCGAGGTATATATATCTTGACACATGTCCATGGGCTGGTTAGCCTCTCCATATGTTTGGTACTCATCAAGAGAATAAACTACTGAAAGATTAATATATTACTACAAACTATAATGACGGTACTGAAAGCTGTAAATGGTTCAATAATCAATGATTATGAATTCATCAAAGAAATTGGTTCTGGTGCTTATGGTATAGTATATTCTGCTAAACATATAGTAACAGGTCAAAAAGTTGCAATCAAATGTCTATCCAAGATTATTACAAAACCATTAAAACATGGTGAAAAGCAAAGTGATTTGCTTTCAAAACAATTATCCAATTATTTTGTGGATAATGATTATAATGTTCAAGGCTTAAATTCTTTAAATTTAAAACTACTGAGTGAATTTAGTGCTACAAATTCAGGTGTTAAATGTTGTTCATTTATCAAAGAAATATCTATCCATTTGAAAGTTCATGATCATCCTAATGTGATAACAATCCATAAGATCATTGACTCCCCAGTTGCTTTGTTCATAGTGATGGACTACTTTCCGGAAGGTGACCTATTTATAAACATAGTGGATCGTTCAAAATATTCAAGTGATCCAATGCTGATCAAAAAAGTCTTTATCCAACTTATTGATGTCATTTCATATTGTCATTCTAAAAACATTTATCATTGTGATATAAAACCGGAAAATATAATGTGTGCTCAAAATGGTACCAATTTATGTATTGGTGATTTTGGACTAGCTGTGGAATCTTCATTAATTAATGCAAAAACATGTATTGGATCTTCTTATTATATGCCACCTGAAAGACTCATTTCAATGCAGAATGATAAACAAGTTACCAGAATGAAAACAACAACTACTGGCGGTGGGTGTCCTTTTAATCATGGTAATGCTACAAGGGGAACAGCAGTTGATAAACTTCCATCTGACCTTTCTGCTCAATCGTTCCCTGCAGAAGCTGGTGATTTATGGTCATTGGCTATAATTTTAATCAACTTAACATGCACAAGAAATCCATGGATGAAGGCATGTTCAATGGATAATACATATAGTGCTTTTCTGAAAAACAAGCATGTCCTTAAAGAGATTTTACCAATAAGTGATGAATTATATGAAATATTATGTCTTTGTTTAGAAAGAGATCCATTCAAAAGAATAACATTATTTCAATTACGTGAATTAGTTATCCAATGTCAAAGTTTTACCACCACAGGTCCATTAAGTCTATGCTCTACAAACATGAGTGATTTCATAAAAGATACATGTGATGTCCCAGATTTAAACAAATCAGAAGAAATCAAAGCAGAAGATATAGTAACACTTCAAGATATCCTACCCGTGAATCATATTCCTATTGATTTTGGTAAATTTCAACAAGACCTAACTACCACTTCAGGTGATGTGGTGAGTCCATTAGGTGGTGATGATACTAGTCCTTTAACTGCTGGTGTTGATGCTGTTGATGGAACGGATAATATTGAAGGTGGTTACCATGTTGATTTTATCAATAATAGTAATTGGGTTCAACATCTGGAATTGTTTGATAATTGTTCTGTTATGACGAATGTTTCGTTTAATATGAATTGTGACATGATTGACACTGGATTGTATTAAAGATGAAAAATCAAAGACAGTATAAATGAGGTCAGATACTTACATTATTTATTGAAATGGAAAATTATGAGAAATTATTTAAAAAGATCAAAAAGATCAAAAAAAAAAAAAAAAAAAAAAGCTACATTGGATATAATCAATATTGAAAGTTATAGTTAGTTAATTAATACATACATATACACTTATAAATAGTTTGATTTGAATAGTTTGGGGTTAACAGGTTTTAGATAGAGTTTAATTACAATGATATTTACTTAATAAATCTTTCGAGATTGGATAATACACAACGATTTTTATTAATATATAGGATTGAAAGTGTAGCTTATACAATTTGATAATGCAATTTTCTAATTAGCATATTACAAGGATGATATAAAATGTGCAATATAAGATGGGATTAGCAATAAATAATTAAAGGTTGATCGAAGAGAATACATTATCATCTGCTTATAAAGCAATGTGTTCACTTGATAATTTTTCAATAACAATTGAAGAAGCACCACCACCACCATTACAAATACCAGCAACACCAATCTTACCATTTTCTTGTTGTAAAACATTAGCTAAAGTAACAATGATTCTGGCACCTGAGCAACCTAATGGATGACCAATAGCAACAGCACCACCATAAACATTTAATTTTGATTCTTCAATACCCAAGATTTTTTGATTTGATAAACCAACAACTGAAAATGCTTCATTCAATTCAAAGAAATCAACATCTTTAATATCAATACCTGCATGTTTTAAAGCTTTTGGAACAGCTAATGAAGGAGCAGTAGTGAAATCTTCTGGATTTTGAGCAGCTTCACCCCAACCTAAGATTCTTGCAATTGGTTTTAGACCTAATTCAACTAATTTTTTATGGGAAACTAAAACCAAAGCAGCACCACCATCATTAATTGGGGAAGCATTAGCAGCGGTAACAGTACCATTTTCTTTTTGGAAAACAGTTCTTGCACTTCTTAATTTGTCAATGTTTAATTTATAACTTTCTTCATCAACTTCAACTTGAGTTGATGGTTTACCTCTAAAACCTGGAATAGTAATTGAAGAGATTTCATTTTTAAATTTACCAGATTCATGAGCAGCTTGAGCTTTTTGATAAGATTTAATAGCAAAATTGTCTTGATCTTCTCTTGAGAATTGATGATCTCTTGCACATTTTTCAGCAGCGACACCCATAGCGGTACCATCATAAGCATCAGCTAAACCATCACGTTGTAAACCATCAATTAAGACTGAATCACCATATCTTGCACCAGATCTAGCAGCTGGGACATAATATGGAGCATTAGACATAGATTCAGCACCACCGGCAACAACAATATCAGCATTACCTAACAAGATTGATTGAGCCGCAATTATGGTAGCTTTTAGACCTGAAGCACAAACTTTATTAACAGTAGTTGCAACGGTATCAACACCTAATTCAGATTTCATAGCGACTTGTCTTGCTGGGTTTTGTCCAACATTTGCTTGAATAACATTACCAAAGACGATTTCTTCAACTTCTTGTGGCTTAATTTCTGGAACTTTAGCTAAAGCAGATTTAACAGCATGAGCACCAAGATCAACGTAGTTTAATGAAGATAAACCACCTTGGAATGAACCAATTGGGGTTCTTGAGGTGGCAACGATGTAAACAGAGTTTTCAGACATTATATTAGAGTATTCCAAGAAATCTTAATGATTATCTATGAGTTGGTCAATGGGAATATAGGACTTGTTCTTGTTAAAAGTACTTTATAAACTTGAAATCGTTTAGATTTGATTTTGTTGACAATTGCACAAATAAACGAATCGAGAAAACTCCAACAGAATGCGAATTTGGCGGGGCAACACGGACGCGAAACTTCAGTGAATAAGCAGAAATTTGGAAAGCTTTGGAGAGCCTTGAAGAGACTGCACAGTGGTTTGAAGATCTTTAAGAATAGTGATGGAAGAAGGAGAGTATCTTTTGGTACTATATTTGAGTTGGGGGTTTTTTGTTTTGGCCTAAATTCAAGCTCAGTTGTTTATTATATTACAATTCTATTGTTGGGCGTGACTTCTGCCTCCGTAAAGATCTTATATCGCCTTCGATCAGCTGTCAACAGTTAGACAAGGTTATTTGTAGTTTTTGACACATGGGAATGCACCAAACCAAAAAAAAACACTTTGAAAATTATAGAGAGATGTAAGGGTTACTAGTTTTCTCTCACGTTAAATAATGGACTATAATATAGCATAAAATGCAATGGCTTACATTTATAGAAGACGTCCGAGGGCTGTCACCTGATAGCTCACATGACGCATATACTTTCCATTTGATTTCCGGTCGCTCTTCACGTCTCGAGTTTTTGATAAATAAAGCGCTTTAATGACATAGAAAACAACAGTGAAGAACAGCACCGTCAGGCTCAACATCCACTCCACAAACGTCCTATTTGAAACACAATCACCATGAGTGGTAAGCTCAGGATATTCGAGACAAACAACCTGGACAGCTTGTACTCCATTGCCTTCAACCTGTGGTCCAAAAAGGTGTTTGACTATTATCTAACTAATCAACAATTACTGGTGTTGGATCAGATATTTAAAGACTCTAAGAATAAAAAAGAATTGTTTAAAGCATTCTTAGACTCCAAAGTATATCTAAAATTCATAGAACCAGAGAAATCAATTACGAAAAGTGATGGTGATTCAAAAGACAAGGAATCGGAAATTTCAAAAGATCAACAATCCGAGAACAATAATACCCCAATCCCAAAGGATAAAGGTCAAGATGATACTCAACAATCCAACGAAGAAGCTGGAATGAATGAGTCCACAATTGCTAATGGTGTTGAATCAGCTAGAGCGCTTTCATTGAAAGTTAGGTATATTTTGTGGGAAAAAGCTATAGACATTTATTATGATAATAATGGTGAAAATACAGATGATTATGAGATCTTTGAAGATCAAGAAGCTGAAAAACACAAACCACTAGAGAAGGAACCAAAGCCTAAGGATACTGATAAAGTTAGAAAAATTGATGAAGACGAAGATTATGATGATGATGAAGAGGAGGAAGATGAAGGTAAGAAGGAAGTCATTCCTGATGAATCAGAATCAACCACCGCAGAACCCCAAGAAATTTTACAAGGGAAAGATCATGATGATAAAGAAAACATAATATTGGAAGTACCCATTGCTCAAAATGAAACGAGTCAACTGGATAATAAAATTCTCATTGATAATTTCAATAAAATTTATCATAGCTTTGAAAATGATCGTGAAACTTTGATTAAAAGAAGAAAATTGGAGGAAAATGATAAATTATTACTGGATGATCAAAACTCTGGAAGTTTGAAAGATACTTTTGCAATCAATTTGGGCGCTGCTAATCTTTCGTTAAAACATTTACTTCATTCAATTGATGAGAATAAAGAAAAATTAAATCTTCAGGATAATGAATTACGTCAATTGATTATGGATGTTCGTAAAAATAGATCTAAATGGGCTTCGGATGATAAAATCGGTCAAGAGGAATTATATGAAGCCTGTGAGAAAGTTGTTATGGAATTAAGAGGTTATACTGAGCATTCTACTGCATTTTTGAATAAGGTTAGTAAAAGGGAAGCTCCAAATTATGCACAAATCATCAAGAAACCAATGGATTTGAATACCATTTTGAAGAAATTGAAAAACTTTCAGTACAAGTCCAAAACTGAATTTGTTGATGATGTGATGTTAATTTGGAAAAACTGTCTAACATATAATTCTGATCCAAAACATTTCTTAAGAGCACATGCTATTGCAATGCAGAAAAAGGCTTTAACCTTGATTCCACTAATACCTGATATTACGATTAGAGATAGATCTGAAGTTGAAGCAGAAACGGAGGAAACATCAACACCTGTTCCATCTGGTGCTCTTTCAAGTAAGACAACTTCCAAAAAGGGTAAAAAGAGAACAAGAACTGGAGAGGAAAAAGTTGAGGACGAAAGTAGAGTCTCTACTCCTGCTGCTGCCGCTACTGGTACAAGTGGTCAACAGGTCTCTTCAAAAGCTCCACCAGCAACTGCTACTTCCAATTTGAATGGTGTACCATCATCTGCCTTACCAACAAGTAATGCATCCACACCTGCACCTAATCAATCAGCCCCTCAAGATACTGAAAATACTTCACAACTGAATCCTGCAGATATGACAGAAATGGATGAAGAGGATCAAGGAGATTCAAATGAATATTTAAATCAGGAAGATAATGATAAAGATGATTTAGAAATTCAAACTTGGAAAAATTTAACTGCGAAATCAAGAGCTGATTTATGTATGAAAAGATCTGACCTATTTAAAGAAAATAAAATCAATTCAGAGAGTGAAGCTATTTTGAGAGATTCCAAGAAAATGAATAACTTCCAATCTTATTTGAAAAATTATTCAGAAAATAAAAAACATGTCAAAAGTTCCCATCATAGAAGTCTAGAAGAAGATCCATATTTGATTGAATACGATGTTACTGGTGGACTACCTTCTATTCCATATCACGGTGTTGATGAAGACCAAATTGAACGTCATGAATCTAAATTAGTTGATAATGTCATTAAAGAGGGTTTAAAACCATCGGAATTTGCACCAGTGGATGGTGGATTAAACAAAATCATTAATGATAATATCGAACAAATGCAAGAAATAAGGAAAATTTGTTTCAAAATATCATTGATTAGACAAATGCAGCAACAACAATTCGTTCATCATACACAGTTGAAACCACCAGAAATCGAAAAAATTGACGATACAGTGGATATTGATCCCGTATCAAGATTAGAAAATCATGATAAATTTAATAAAGATTTGATCTATTTTGTTTTAAGAAAAAGAATTGCTAAAATTGCAATGCAAAATGGATTCGAATCAACTGAATTATTTGCTGTGGATACACTGACACAAATTGCTGGTGATTATATGGATAATTTGGTCAAATCGATAAAAACTCATCTCGAAACTCCAAGTATCAATAAGGATCAAAAGCAGAAGAATGTATTACTGTTATCATTATTACAAAATGGGATCAATAAACCCGATGAGCTACATACTTATGTCACTGAAAATGTTTTAAAACAAAGTGGGAAACTAAAAGATCTGAAAGTTAAGTTATCAGGATTTTTAAAATCATTATTAAGACCAGCTATTGAAATGACTGAAAAAAATTTTAATGATAATAGTGAGCAATTCATTTCAGGTGATTTTTCAAATGAAATTGGTGATGATTTCTTTGGGTTCAAAGAATTAGGTCTTGATAAAGAATTCAATATGTTGGGAAATTCAATACCATTACATTTATTACAATCCAAATTAAGTGAAACAAGTCATAGTGACGATCCAAAGAAAATTTATCGTGAAGAATTTGAAAACGCTCCATTTAAAAGATTATCACAAGATGATATTGAAAATGAGATCAAGCTTTTCCAACCATTGTTACGTGATTGTCTTGCGAAAACCAAACATTACCATAGTAAACAATTAAAATCCAAAAAGGAAGTTAATGAATATATGAATGAAGCTAAAGGTGTTATAATCATGGACGATGAAGATTATCCAAAGAAACAAACAAAACCTAAATTACCACCAACTGGTAAGATTACACCTTCAAAGAGAAAAGTTACATCACAAGTTTATTTCCTGCCTGAAGATGATGATGCTAATAAAGCTGAAGTTAAATCAGAATTCGGTGTGTCTGTGAATGGATTATCCCCAATTGCCGAGACCAACGGGGTGTAATTATGAGTGCTAAAAAGCAACCATATATATATCTCTTTATAAATTTATGACCTGTATTATTAGTGAATGACATGATGTGTAAGAACTCGATAAATTGATTCAAATGCTTTTATTGATTATTATTGATTGTTAATCAAAACTTTGGTACCACGGTCGCGAATGTGTTCTGTGAATTGCGTCTGCGCTGATTTTTGATTTCGAAACACTTGATAAGTCAGAAACAGAAGAAAGCATCATCATCACAATATTGACAAACCACTCAACTAATTAGATTCGACAAAGAAAATAACCCACAAGATCGAGAAGATTTGCAAGACTTATATTTTCAAAGACAATACAAAAACCTTACACCTCAAAAATAGTTTTTGAAAGATCACATAATGTATCCCAATCAATCAAGACAGCATCAAAATACAACACAGCTGCAAAGAGAATATTTACTGAGACTGCAACAACAACAAAGAGTACAGGCCAATGGTGGTTTGAGTGCGACACAGAAGAAGCAATTTCAACAAGTGCAACAACTACAACAACAGCAACAATTACAACAAAGTCAACAACAGGCAACGTATCAGAATAGACCCGCACTTATGGCGAATAATAATGTATTCACTTTATTACCTTATAAGACAAGAAAAGATGCCATAAGGAAATCAGTATTACAGAAGTATGATATAGTGGGATATATTGCATCAGGTACTTATGGGAGAGTTTATAAAGCAAAATCGAAGGAACCTAAAAATAGTGGATTGTTCGCTATAAAGAAGTTTAAGGCGGATAAAGAAGGAGAAGTTGTTTATTATACCGGTATATCACAGTCTGCATCAAGAGAAATGGCATTATGTCGAGAGTTAAATAATAAAAACATCACCAAATTAATTGAAATCATATTAGAGAATAAATGTATTTATATGGTTTTTGAATTCGCTGAACATGATTTATTACAAATCATTCATTTCCATTCACATCCTGACTCAAAAGCAATACCTGAACAGACAGTGAAATCTATAATGTGGCAAGTATTGAATGGTGTTTCATATCTACATCAAAACTGGGTTCTCCATAGAGATTTAAAACCTGCAAATATTATGGTAACAGGTGAAGGTGTTGTTAAAATCGGTGATTTAGGTCTAGCCAGAAAATTTAATAATCCGTTACAATCATTGTATAATGGTGATAAAGTTGTTGTTACTATTTGGTATAGAGCGCCCGAATTATTATTAGGAGGAAGACATTATACACCAGCTATTGATTTATGGGCCGTTGGGTGTATATTGGCAGAATTATTGGCATTAAGACCAATTTTCAAAGGTGAAGAAGCTAAAATGGATAACAAAAAGACCGTACCATTCCAAAAGAACCAAATGCAAAAAATAGTGGAAATATTAGGAACTCCTTCAAGAGAAAAATGGCCATCACTACCAAAATATCCAGAATATCCATCCTTGCAACAGTTTAAACAATTTCCATCCAACTTACAAGCTTGGTATCAATCGATAGGTGCTTCAAACAAGAGAGGTTTACAACTCTTGGGAAGCTTGTTAGATTATGATCCAGCAAAGAGAATGACTGCATTCGATGCATTATTGCATCCTTATTTCTTGGAAAATCCAAGGGTTTCAGAGAATATATTTGAAGGTCAACAATTTAAATATCCTCTTAGAAGAATTCAAACTGATGATAGTGATATCACTTCAGTTGCTCCTACAATGAAAAGAGGTTTGAATTCTGATCATGATCCATTGCATGCTAGAAAAAGACAGAAATAAAAAAGTCAATAGAGTGACTGTTTAGAGTTTGCGAGCCATTATATTTAATGATTAATGTTTTCCATGGATATGAATATTCCAATAAGTTACCTTTGTAGTTCAAATCAAGAGAAACTTGTGTACTCGTTCTTCATTTCTTAGGTCTCGTATGGTTCTTTGGTGGATGAAGTCTTTTCAGTTAAATATACATACTAAAGCAACGCAAAACGGGTTGAACCTTAAGTGTGAAAAACTGAAATATTTACTTGCACTTACCTAGCTTAGAATTATCACAATCATTCACTCAAAAACTTCTTCTATTAAACTGTTAAAATGTCAAACGTTAAGATCCATTCTGCTTTATCTAGAAGAGGACCGCGAAAACCTCGACACCACCGAATTTTTTCAGTAACCTCATCAGATTAACTATACAAAATATCAATTAATATTAAGACCTTTGATTCACAACTTGCTCCAAAGATGTTACCGAGGAGCAGCAGCAATATAGTGAGGTATGTGATACCCAGAAGTTTCACATGCTTCAGACAACAACACCTGCGGTTTCTTTCCAAGGTTAAAAAAAACAATCTAGGTAAAGTTACACGATATAGAGATAATAATTGGATAGGGTCTTCGAACAATGGTTCTAAATCAGCCAGATATAATGATAATGCTGCATACCAGCATGATCTGAAGATAGAGGGGAGCGTCGCCAGCAAAGATCAGGAATTTAAACAGTTGCTCCAGGAAGTGTTTAATCATTTAAAGCAAAGTATTTCAATGAATCGGTTTTTATATGAAAGTTATGAAAGTGTTTCTATTTCTCAAACTGCTGAAGAAGCTTTAGATACTTTCAGAGTGAAGCTTGAAGTGTCCTTAAAACGTTTTGGAGGAACTGGAAAGAATGCGATTACACTTGACCAACTGATTAGCCCGAATGTTGAGATGACACCGTCATTAATTTATCACACCTTAAAATCACACCCAACAGCGCAGAGGTATTTTGAAAAACAAGGTATATCAGATCCAGTAGAGAAGGCATATCAAATCATAGAGAAATCATATCATGAACTACTATTTACATTTCTTTCAGCAAATTTACCAGCAAGAAAGTTGGGTGTTGATATTTCAAATCCAGCAGAATGGTTCCCCGAAGCTCGTAAATTAAGAAGAAAATTAATTTTACATGTCGGTCCAACAAATTCTGGTAAGACATATCATGCACTCAAGAGATTGAAAGAAGCAAATGATGGGTACTATGCAGGTCCATTAAGATTATTAGCTAGAGAAATCTATGAAAGATTTCAATCTGAAGGTGTTCGTTGTAATTTGATCACAGGTGAAGAAGTTATAAATGATTTAGATGAATACGGTATGGCCGCTCCATTATCAAGTGGTACTGTGGAAATGGTTAGTACAACTAAGAAATTCGAAGTTGTTGTTTTGGATGAAATCCAAATGATGGGAGATCTAGATAGAGGCTGGGCATGGACTAATGCTCTTTTAGGTGTTCAAGCCAAAGAAGTTCATCTTTGTGGTGAGGAAAGTGTGATACCGTTAATCAAAAAAATTGCTAGTATCACAGGAGATGAGGTGTACATTAATAAATATACCAGATTGGGGAAATTGGAACTAGAAGAAGATATTGTAAAAGATGGTCTTTTCGGTTTGAAAAAAGGTGATTGTATTGTTGCATTCAGTAAAAAGAGAATTTGGGCTTATAAAGAGGAGATTCAATCAAAGACAGATCTGAAATGTGGTGTTATCTATGGTGCTTTACCTGCTGAGGTTAGAAGTACGGAAGCCAATAAATTTAATTCTGGTGAATATGATGTCTTGGTAGCTTCTGATGCTATTGGTATGGGGTTGAACTTGAGTATCAATCGTGTGATATTCGATTCTCACACAAAATTCAATGGTACAAGTATGGAAGAATTAGAAAGTCCAATTGTCAAACAAATTGGTGGTAGAGCTGGTCGTTTCAAAGTTGCACCAGCTTCAGGTTCTGTAAAAGCTGTTTCTCCAAAAGACGCCGTTGATCCACAAGAAGCAAAAAAGTCATCCATTGGATATGTTGGTGCCTTTTCCCCTAAAACTTTGGAATTTGTCAGTGAAAATATTGGTAAACCAACCATCTTTTTAGAAAAAGCATTTATTTGGCCAAGTGATGAAATATGGACAAGATATACTAGTGAATTTCCATCAAATACCCCATTTACTAAAGTTATCGAAGCTTTTGAGCAAGAAGTTAAAAGTGCCCCATTATATGATATTTCAAGTACAAGAGATAGGGTTAATATGGGTAAAGTTTTCATTAAAATCAATAATTTATTAATTGATGATCAATTACGTATCGGTACTGCACCACTTGGTACTTACTTACCTTTATTTGCCGAGGTGATTCATGCATATAGTGAAACAATTGCAAGAGGACTCACGAAATCAGTTTTAGATTTTGATATTTTACCATTCAAAATTTTGAACGATAAAGGTCAAGATAAATTACAAGGATTAGAAGAATTACATAAATATGTCTTGTTATTCTTATGGATGAATAATAGATATCCAACTTTTTTCGTTAATAGAGAATCAGCAGTTGATATCAAAACTTTATTAGAATCTAAGATAGAAAAGATTTTGAGAACTGTCAAGACTGTTGGTATTGGTGGGGGTAAAAAGAATGCGAGATACAGAAAAAGGAGGAGGTATGGTAAAGTAGAAAAGCCAGTCTATTAATTTTATGATTTAAATACTTTGTTTGCATTGGAAAGTCATCTTGATCTCGAATTTTGTATATAGTGTATATAGTTTAAGGGAGGACTTTTCATACATCAAAACTTGTATAAATAAATCAGAGTTGACATTGATATTATTCTATATATATGGTGCTCTTTATACCTGAATGTAGTATAGTATGTATCTTATTTAATGAATTTTTGAGTAAACTGATAAGCTTCTTCGATCACTTGGTCAATGTTTTTTCCTGTATCATCTATTAATTCTGCATTGGGTTCATCTCCGCCTTCAGGCGTCTCCATGATGGCGAATTGACTTTCCAACATGCTTGACTTCATATAGTGATTCAATCTCATCTGAGTTCTCCTAACTAGCTCCTCCATTGTGGCATACAAGAATACAAACACAAATTGTGTATCTTTTGATTTTTCCTGGATATATTCTCTATAGACTTTTTTCAATGCAGAACATGAGACCACTGATACTTTTGAGTCAGCTTGAGAAGCAGCTTTAGAAGATTGTAATGAAATTTGTTTCAACCAATCCCATCTATCATCGTCGGTCAATGGTATGTTGTTTGACATCTTTGCAACGTTCTAAAGATAGTCAGTATGCTGAATCCACAGTGTCGCAATTATGAGACACTCACTTCTTTTGAATGTAAAGAATCACCTTCGATAAATTCTGTATTATACTTTTTTGCGATCTCAACCCCCACTGTGGACTTCCCTGTACCAGCTGTACCGGCAATTACTATGACTGTTTGATTTGACATACTCGGTATTTTCTATGTATTCTATCCCTTATATTATCTGTCTAATGATCCACTCTTAGTTGATCTAGATTTTTGGTGACAACAAGGGTGTGAACGAACTCTCCAAAGTGAAAAGTTGTTGATGTTTGTTGATCTCTCGATACTTCCGGAGAATTTAGTGGAGAAATCTGCCAAAGTTATACGGGCCAGAAAATAAACACATTGTTGAGATTTCAAGCTACTACACATCCATAAGGATATTCTCTTCATATGTATTGTAGAACAAGCAGCACCTCGTGTATTATGCGTCGAATATGATATTGATGTTCTTTACTCCTTTGTGTCTTCTTGGAGTATATAATCTATATAGGACCCGTCTCGTCAACCGTCTAAGATGTCTTCCCTCCATTTTGGAAATGGGCAATTGATCTCTTTTGCGTGTAGCATGAAATTGCACATTTGCACCAGGAAAATGATTTTGTAAATCATTGCCTTCATCGACCGAAATATCTGGTATTCTTGACTTGGGGTGTGATCTTTTGAACCATGTTCTTGGGCCATACCTTTTGGGCAGTTTCACTTTGTACTTTCTGCTTGATAAATGAAAGGGAGTTCTTCTTCTTTTCACTAATAAACTTTTTCTCTTGGAGAAAATAAATTGAAATGATAGGATTCTGTAAACTTTGTGAAGAAGCCTTTTTAGAGCTCTAGCCCTTGATCTTCTTGGTTGAGGTAACGCTCTCATTTATGATTAAGAGTGATCTAAATTTTTTGAAACTGAAACAGCTTGTAAAGGATGCTAGAGTATAGGAAACAAAAGACGAGCTCGGAGTTTCAATAAGCAGCAGATGATGTGAGATGAGTTGTTCTTTGTGCTCAATAGTGAATATGATATGAAGACAGAAGCAGAAAATTTAATAGTAGCTTGGTTGTAGTCAATCCAGTAAACCTTGATAGTGAGAGAGAAGGTTAACAAGACAGTTAAAGCATAAGGCTAAAGCTGGCCAGGTAGATAGAAACTATGTCGGGGTCACAAAATACTCTATGCTAATCTTCATATTTGAATTTGAAATGTTTTTGACACAAAAACGTAACCAAAATATCCGGTGTCAAACAAAACATGACTCCTGAACATCATTGTAAGATAGTGGCATTGAAAGGCCTGAGAGTCGAGCCAGTACATATATTATTGTATTCAAAACTTAACCACGCTCTCCGCCAGAACTGTCTTCATCGTAGTGTGCTAGTAAAGATCTATACCTAAGTTCAAAATCTCTTGAAAAACCAAGGTCGCGAACTTTTTTCAAGCTAAAAGTTTAACTTCGGTGGTACATTTTAAACTCGATGCGCCCCATAAACGTTACAGTTTACGAGAAGTAAGCGGTGGACTACGCTATCACCACTAGTTAGCGTACCTTTATACTCATAGGTCATGGATGTTCAATCTGATACCAACTTTTTGCTCACAAGGTTCTCAATCCTGCTACTGATATATTCACTATCCGTCCAAGTTTTCCCAGGTTCAAAATTACCAATTGCTGTATTCTTACTAGGTATGGCTTCCTCCATTTATAAAACCAATGCGTTTTCATGGTTGGTTAAGAAGTTTATTCAGCAAGACTTATCATCAGACAGACAGGAGCTGGTGAATGCCGTTGCAAGTTTCAGAAACTATAGAGCAAAAGCATTAGCATGGAATAATAGAAAGATTAAAAACTTGAAGAGAGTTAGTTTCCAGGACTATAAACAAGCAAAAGAGATTGGTTATTACGCTCATATTCAAAATATTGATAAAGCTATAGAAACAAATTCCAAACTGGCTAATAGAATTGCAGATGAAGTCACCACCAAATATGGAGTGACAGACATTGAACAAAGAAGCGCATTATATAAAGATAATTCTAGAGTTATTGAATCTTTATGTCATTTTGCTAGGGATTGGACAGAATTGGGTGATCCAGAATTGAAACCATTGTTTGAATATATCAATTCTAATCTTGACAAGAACATTACAACTGATAATGAAAGATCCAAAACCTGCGTGATTGTTCCAGGGTCCGGATTGGGTAGAATTGCCCATGAAATAGCATGCTCTACACCATCTTTTGCTGAGGTTCATTCAGTTGAGTTTTCTCATCTGATGTATCTCTGTAATGAATTCATTTACTCTTCAAAATCAGAAAGTTTCAAACTTCATCCATTCATTCATACTTATTCTCATCATGTCTCAGAGGAAAACCAATTAAGGGCTGCAACATTTAAAAGAATTACCAAAAAGCCTGAAAATCTAATTAACAATTATGGGGATTTTAGGAAATTTCAAGTCCAAAATATGGATCAATTTGAAAATGTTGTTATAGTTACTGCATTTTTCATTGATACAGCGCAAAATTTATTTGAATATTTTGATGGAATTGAAAGATTAATTGGTGACAAAAAAGGTATTTGGATAAATATTGGACCCTTGAAATATGGCACTGCGCCAAAAGTTGAATTTTCTCTTGAAGAATTAAGAAAGCTTCGTAAAATTAGAGGTTGGAAAGATCTAAATGAACCAAAACCTTATGGATCTGAAATATCTGGGTACTTAACAGATACAAAGGGCTTATGGCAAGGTTATTATGGATTAGGAAGATGGACATCATCATTTACAAAGGGTAAAAAATGATATTTTAAGGTACCCATGATTCATTAAGTAATATACAGCATCATGCATTTTATTGGAAGTCTATTTAGAAATGTAACTAATTCTATTTTGTAAGTTGAGTACCCGTATTAATTTGTATTTTCTTATCTTGACCACCACTTATAATACCAGTTGGTACCCAAGAAACAGCAAAGACTTTATCTTGACCTTTTGGAGCACCAGATTCTCTTGTTATGGTGTATAATGCCTTTTGAGCTCTAATATCCCAAACTTTAACAGTACCATCATGAGAAGCTGAAGAAAACATATAATCGCTATCAGGACTAGCAGCTAAAGAAACAACAAAATTTGTATGACCAATCAATTGAGACTGTGTAACTGTTGTTGCAGAAGCTCTTGGATCATGTAACGTTATATGACGAGCTGATGAACCACATGCTAGTAAATTTAATTTTGGTAATGCTGTTATTGATAATAATGAAAAACCAGTAGTTCTTGTATCTACCGGACGTGCTGTGACTAAATCCCATGTCTTAATGGTATGATCTTGTGAAACTGAATATGCAACGGTTGAATCAGTTGGAGCAAATATTATATCTTCAACCGGTTGTGAATGACCTTCCAAAAACGATAATGGAGCTCTACGTCTTATGGAAGCATCTTGTAATGCTAATTTTCTTCTCTTTTTAGCTGCTGTGGATGTGACATTATTATTTGGATCAGCTAATGGGTCAATATTAATCATTTCCTTATAGTTTGTTGACCATAACCCAATTGCATTATCATAACCTGCAGATAAAATTCTATTGTCATTAACAGCTAATGAGCTAACTGCAGCTTTATGACCTTCCAAGATGGCTAAAGTTTTACCTTCTTCTGGCTCTTCTTCATCTTCGTCTTCTAAATCTTTGATACCATTTGAATCAGTCGCGCTTGTTTTCCATAGACGAATTTGTCTATCATTACCAGCAGTTGCAACTCTGGTCTCTGAAACCCATTTAACTGCTTTAATAGCTCCTGAATGACCACTGTATTGTTTTTGAACTTTCCCAGATAAATCCCAAGTACGAACGATACCATCATAAGACCCTGATAAAATTTGATTATAATTGACATCAAGAGATGAAACCCAATCCTCGTTATTAAATGAAGCTAAAAATGATGGTGGTAAAACTGATCTAGTATATTCTAATGAAAGGAAAGCTTCACTCGATAATGCATTTTGAGTTAGATATTCTTCAATGGATGTACGTAGCAAGGTTCCATTAATCAAGAAATCAAAAGGAATTGGATTCTCATTTTCTAATAAATGGTTAACAATTTCTGATAAACCGTATCTCTTTAAAGAAATTGGGACATATAATGGGTTTTCATTAACGTGTAAGGACTCATCCTCCTCACGTGTAAAGAACTTGATCTTGACTTGTGATTTATCAGTCATCTTCCACTCTATAATCAACTTTAACTCGGTGTATCCAACAACTGATCTAACGCATCTTTATACAATTTTTGTTTATACCACTTTGAAATTTTTTTTTTCCATCCTCATCGCACCCTCGAATCTGAAAAGCTCGATCACCTGAACATGTGCCCGGAAATCAATTTCCATTATATTTTCTACACAAACGATACAAAGTTAAACGATTTGAAGCGTTTTGTTGGTTTGTTGAAATTCTAGAGACTAACGCTTCAACACTTAAAGAAAGACCAAGGTGTCTTTGGCTCTTAATTTCAAGCAATATCATTGCCACACTCGCTCAGCACCCTTCTTCACATATGAGAACAGGCTTCTCTCACCATCATCCCAGTTAAAGAAAGAAAAGATTACCATATTTTCAACAATAGTCAAGAGAAAGCCGCTCAAGAATAAATATTAGCCAGATTATACTTCAAAGCTACAATTCTCATCTCTCATTCATCCCATAGTATAGATTCCATTATAGCGACCTTCATATTATGACACTCAGTCCTCCTTTCATTGTTTCAGCTCCAGGGAAAGTTATCATCTTTGGTGAACATGCTGCTGTTTTTGGTAAAGTAAGTTGTTGTTTGCTCTTGTTGTGTGCTTATGTGAAATTCCCGGCATGACTGTTCATTTGAAATGTACTAACATTGTTATCTTCTTTTAGCCCGCCATAGCCGCTGCTGTATCGTTAAGAACATACCTTTTAGTTTCTCCAAGTGATAGTAAAAATGATATTGTATTAGACTTCCCAGATATCGGATTATATCAATCATGGAAAAGTGAAGACTTACCATGGGCTGTTGCAGAGAAATATAAGACTGACAGACCGCAACCAACAGATGAACTAGTACCAGAAATTGTTTCAGAGATATCCAAGATGTTGACGGGTTTGGATAAAACTATTTACTATGCAGCTGCTAGCTCTTTCTTATATCTATATGTTAACTTATGTAATAGAAATTCTGAAGGTTTGAAATTCACTGTTCGCTCGACATTACCTATTGGTGCTGGCTTAGGGTCTTCTGCATCAATTTCTGTTTGTTTGACTGCTGCTTTAGCTCTGTTGGGAAATCATATTAAAACTGCATCTTTCAAGAAGGATGATTTAACTGCAGATAACGAAGATTCAATGTTTATTGATTCTTGGGCTTTTATGGGTGAAAAATGTATACATGGTAATCCATCAGGTATTGATAATGCAGTTGCTACTCATGGTGGTGCTGTTATGTTTCAAAGAATGCAAAGTTCCATACCAAGTGTTCGTACAACAATGAGAAATTTCCCATCATTAAAATTATTGTTAACAAATACTACACATCCAAGAAGAACTGCAGAACTTGTTGCAAATGTTACAAGATTAACAAATGAATACCCTAAAACTAGCTCTAATATTTTAGACGCTATAGAAGCATTGACTAGAGAAGCATATGCCATCATGATTAGACCTTTTTTCGATGAAGCTGCTAGAAATAGGTTAAGAGAATTATTCCAAATAAACCATGGTTTATTAGTAGCCTTAGGTGTTAGTCATCCGACTTTAGAAAGAGCTAGAATGTTGACAGATGAATTAAATGTCGGCAAAACCAAATTAACTGGTGCAGGGGGTGGTGGTTGTGCCATTACTTTATTGAATGATGAAGTTGATGAATTAATTTTAAGGGATCTGATTAAGCAATATGATGCTCTTGGTTATGAAACTTATGAAACATCATTAGGTGGTAAAGGTGTTGGCTACTTACCTCTGAATACTGGGTTTTCCTTTAAACCTGAGGATTTTAAAAACTTTAAGAATCGTGATGAAATTGAAATAACACTTGGTGTGGGAAATGTTGATGGTTGGCGATTTTGGTGATCTTTTTGTCTTCATTTTTCATGTTATTCACACAAAAAAGGCCACAGGTTTTATCATGTGCATGTGGTTGTATTGTTACAATTAGCTATTGTTGTATTTTACTTACTCCTATTTTTTGTTTTTTTTTTTTTTTTTTCATTGCATTTTTGTATCCTTAATAATTTGTTTTTTCGCTTTTATTGTTTTTTAAGTCTTTGCATTCATCATTTAATACCATTAAAGACCAAAATTCATTGTTGTTCCAGGAGGAAAGACCATTTGCTATATTTTATTTAATTCAAGTTATTTATATTTAATCTTTAATATTATAGAATCACAATGGATGTAACACATGAGCATTATATGATGATCTAAGCGTATTTACTACGTCTTAATTGACCTTATCGTAACAGAAGTCTATATTCAGCCATACCGTCGGTCAGTGCTATACAATATGTACAAGTTTCAGCTTTCTAAATACCTCTGTTGAAGTAAACAGTTTCTATTTCATTACCATCTTTATCTTTCTTACCAACTAGTGAAGTTTCTAACTTAGAGACATTTATACCTTGATATTGTGGGAAAACAGCTAAAGCAAACGGTAGTGCAACTAAAGAGGTAGTGAAAATTAAACCCAAGTTTGTTAAAGTTTGGATTCCAACACCTTTACCTTTTAAGAAACCTTTTTGTAATCTAACTAACAATAAAGGTGGTAAAACCATAATTGGAGTAGCATTAATAACTCTTGATGCAGCAGTTTCACCAACAGCATATTTTGCAGCAGTTTTGGAGATACCAACTTCATCCCCATTTTTATCGTAAACAGTAATACCTTTTTTAATTTCTTCACTTCTCATTGCGAAAACATTAACGATACCTGCTGAAACAACAGCAGCAAATGGGACTAATCTACCTAAAATCAATCTAGTATTTGATGATAAAGATTTTAATTTAGGAACAATTGAATTCAAACCTAAAGCAACACCGCAAGAAGCAGTAACGGCAACTGTATAGTTTTGAATCAATTGTGATGTTGATAATGGATGTGATTTATTTGCATTTGAAATATTAATTGCAACATTTAATGATTGATTAGCAACTTGCCAAAATAAAGTCCCTGCGGTACCTAAACCTGGTGTCAACATACCTGCTGTAACAACCAAATTAGATAAAACACAACATGACATTCTGAAAGGTAATAAAACAGTTTCACCAGTATCTGGATGAACAGTTGAATCCAACACTTTTTTGGCATGCCATAGTTCTGGGGTCATTTTTGGTTGTAAACCATTTCTATATTCTGAAATCATTTTTTTAGCTTGATCTAATGAAGCACTTGTATTTAATAACATTGAAGGATCTGAGATCTCAGCACAATGACGAACACGTCCCCAATATGTTGATAAATCATATTTGGATTCTGGTAATGCAACTGGACCAGGAACTGATGATGCCATTCTGGAATTGAAATGTATTGTCTCTAACCTATGGATCCACCTGGGATTAATAAACTATGTATATGAGTGTTAGAAGAGAGAATAACAAAGATGTCCTCTATCAAATTGTTGGAAGTGAATAAATAGATGTAAAACAGAATGAACAATAATTTTTCAACTGATGTAGAAGATGAGTAAACTAATTTTTTTTCAGCCGTCAGATTCTCGAGAAAGATTTTTTTTTTCTGATTTTTCAACGGAGATAAAAAATGTAAAGGAAATTTAAAGAGACGTCAATTTTAAACGAGTGGTGAAGGTTCGAAAGATAACAAGAATTGATAATTGATTATTATGAGTCGAATCTTAGGTGTTGGTACTGATATAGTGAAACTAGGAAGGATAAGGAAGATAATACTGAAAGATGGGCTTCAAAGTAAGCATACAAACACATTTGCAAAGAAGATACTGAATACCGAACATGAATTACCGTTATTTAATAAACAAGTTGATGCAGATAATTTGGAACAAAGCTTAAGGATACTTGCAGGTAGTTGGGCTGTGAAAGAAGCTGTCTTCAAATGTCTTGATGATAAGGATCAACGGTGTCAGTTGTTCAAAGATTGGTACAAATATAATACATCAAATGGTCGACCAATGATTGGTGGTGAATATCTCAAAAATAATCCTAATGAAGAATTTCTACTTTCAATATCTCATGACGATGATACATTAATAGCAACGGTATTACGACAATGGAGTTCAAAATTAACAAAACTATAACAATGCAATATACAAAATATATCTAAAATAAAAGAATTTAGAGAAAAGAGAAGAAAGAATAAAAATATAATCTATTCCCATTCAACAGTAGCTGGAGGTTTTGAAGTGATATCATAAGTAACACGAGCAACACCATCAACTTCATTAACAATTCTTGAAGAAACTTTTTTCAAGAATGAAGCATCAAAACAATACCAATCAGCAGTCATGAAATCAGTAGTTTCAATAGCTCTCAATGCAATAACTTGTTCATATGTACGTTGATCACCCATGACACCAACAGATTTAACAGGTAATAAACAAGCAAAAGCTTGAGAAATATTTTTGTATAAACCAGCTTTTTTAATTTCTTCAATATAAATATGATCAGCTCTTCTTGCAATTTCAACTTGAGATCTAGTAACTTCACCCAAGACTCTAATAGCAATACCTGGACCAGGGAATGGATGTCTCCAAACTAAATCATGAGGGATTCCTAATAATTCACCTAAATGACGAACTTCATCTTTGAATAATTCTCTTAATGGTTCGATTAATTTTAATTTCATGTTTTCTAATAAACCACCAACATTATGATGAGTTTTAATAGTTTGAGATGGACCTTTGAAAGAAATGGATTCAATAACATCTGGATATAAAGTACCTTGTAATAAAAATTCAATTTCTTTACCATTTTTTGGTTTAATACCATTAGCAACTTCTTCAAAAACATGAATAAAAGTATTACCAATGATTTTACGTTTCTTTTCTGGATCAGTAACACCAGCTAAACCATCTAAGAATCTATCAGATGCATCAACAACAGTTAAATTAATGCCTAAACCTTTAGTTAAAGTTTCTTTAACGATTTTAGCTTCATTTAATCTTAAAACACCATTATCAACCATAATAGCATGGAAACGATCACCGATAGCTTCAGTCATTAATTTAGCAGCGACAGTAGAGTCAACACCACCGGAAACAGCACCGATAACTTCAGCAGTTGGACCAACTAAAGTTCTAATTCTATTAATTTCAGTATCAATGAAATTTTCCATAGTCCAATTTTGTTGAACTTTACAAATATCAACAGCAAAATTTTTCAGGATGAATTTACCCTTTTCAGAATGAGTAACTTCAGGATGGAATTGGATACCATAAATTGGTTCAGTTTCATGAGCAACACCACAGTATGGAGAATTATCGGAAGTTGCAATAACTTTATAACCTGATGGTAAACCATTTAATTTATCACCATGAGACATCCAAACTTTTGAATGATCAACATCTTTGAATAATGGAGATAAAGCATCAACAACATTTAAGGTAGCTGGTCCATATTCACGTTTTTCACCTCTAGCAACACCTTTACCATTAATCCAAGCTAATTCTTGCATACCATAACAGATACCTAAAATTGGGACACCTAATTTAAAGACATCGTGATCAACATGTGGAGCATCTTCAGCATAAACAGAGTATGGACCACCTGAAAGAATGACACCTTTTGGTTTCCAGTTCAATTCAGAGATTTTTTGAGTACATGGTAACATTTCAGCATAAATATTGAATTCACGAAGACGACGAGTGATTAAATGTGAATATTGAGAGCCAAAATCCAAGACCAAGATGGTCTCAAAGACACTTGAGACTGGTGCAACTGATTCAGCCATGATGAGTAGTTAGAATTGAATATAAGGATAAGGATGAGTTGTTCACCAAATAAAAGAGAAAAGTACGTAAAAGTTCAACTATTTACACTATTTTAAAATTTTCCTTTTAATTACAGTAAAATTGGTGATGATTTTTTTTTTTTTTTCAACCTGTTACCCTTCGCGATGACTTTGAAATCCGCGGCCCACTAGCCGTAGGTCTGAATGTTTAGATGAGCTTGAGCCCATGCTGGTAGTGATTTGAGTGGATAGCGGTAGATAGATAGCTACATGGTGCATTGATAGATAGTGGTGTGCTGTATTGGGAAAAGGGTATAGGAAAAAGGGACGATATGTGGGAATGTAAAAGGAATTTATGACCGCTTAATTCAATGACACTAGGTCTCTTTTTAAACGGAGATACATCCTTTAAACTCTCTCTATCATACATCAAAACAGACCTGGTGCCATTGAGTGAGGACGGAACCCACTAGCCTATGGCTCCAGCGCATAGGGCATCGAACCCGAGGAATGGATGGTTCTTTGGGTGACGCCTTATGGATGTATGAATGATTAGAGAGCAGGAGTTTGTAGAAGTTGAAGTGTTGAAGAGCTGTGAATTTTTTTCATCGACTGTGGAAATTTGTTTGGTGAGGATTTCGCGAATTTTATAGTTTGTTAGTTTAGGGTAATTTTTAGTTCTGTCGTTGTTTGGGCTTTATACAAGAACAGTTTGAAGTGGGAGAAAGTCAGAGAGAGAGGATGATAGCATAAGTTAGGCAAGTAGGATGAATGGATTAGAGTGTGGACGGCACCCTAATTAAGGAAAATTTCAGTCTATGGAATGATGTTGTATGTGTTCGTTTGATCTCTAAATATTCATTTAGACCTCAAATTCACCAAAGATCCAGCATCATTAACATCTAGCGCGTCATTGGAACCAATATAAATACCAGTTGGAGCGTATATTAAGAATAATGGCTGTGGTATTGAACTTGAGCCACAAGAACTCAAGTTCGCCTCTCTTTGTGATAGACTGATTTGAATATTCAAGGTTGGATGAGATTGCAGCCAACGTTTTACTTTCTTATCTATAAGTAAGTTAGTTTCACGAGAATATCTCCAACTCACAAGAGAAGCCAAGACTAATCAAAGGGTGTCTATTTGTTAACTTAATTTTAAGATCTCGTCCTCTACGATCGAGGACTACAGTTAATTTTCTGATCTAGTATCATTAGGCCCTGTCCTTTCAATTGATTCATGAAAAATTGATACGACACACACCCAATATTAGTTTATTATCTACAGCTCGTTGTCTATAAGTAGTAATACCCTTTAAAGTATCATCCTATGTAGTCCAATTCAGGGGCAGATGACTAGCTGATGCTATAGGTACTTGATTAATCTAAACTAGTTTAAATTAATCTATACATTTTGAGTAATAGCCGTCTAATTATTTTTGATCGAGCGTATACATTCGACAATAAGCCCTGAACCCTGAATCGGTCACTTCGATTTATCCCTAACTTGACATATTTGTGAACCATGTAACTTACTAATACATTATCACTCAGTCTGTCATTCGATTGAGCAGTCCTTTGGAGGAATTCTCCTAAATCCAGTAAGAAAGGGGTCTTGTGCAAATCAAAATCCTTCATAGAGATGGACCCTTGGTCTGACACCCTGAACACCTTACGGCAATATCGAAGCAAAACCCTACACCACAAATTGTACCATCAATTATATAGTTAAATTAATAATATAGTATACTTGCCCTAAATAGAACCTATTCAATTGTGGCTTCGACAACTCTGTTTCATGAATTTCTCACCTTCCTTCGCTTGGCTCTTATCCTACATTATGATTGATCAATATTTGTTTATCAATAAATTCGAGAATTTTGTTGAACGGACTTTAATTTAATCAACGAATCTTTAACATTTACTTAATTTATTTTTTAACAAAGGAAGGTCGTTCATTGGTTTAATTGATCTTGGTACGGATATATACCCTTTTAGTTACATGAGATGCATATTACAGGATGGATTGATAATCTGCTGATGGTGGTGTAAATCTTATCCAATTAGAGGTTCTCGAGGGAATGATTAGGTACTATTCATCAAGAGTGATGAGATGGACCATGTGTTTTGAGAGACGAATTAGCTCTGAAAAATGTATAAAAGGGGAATATGATCCAGAAATTCAAATCGTAATAAATCAATATTTGAGAAATCATCAATTAATTATCATCAATTCAAGAACACATTCATTAAAATGCAAATTTCCAAAACTTTATTAACATCAATTGCCCTTTCATTGATAACTTATGTCTCATCAGCTCCTGTGGATTTATACACCAGGGATGATTCAACCTTCAATTCTTCATTACCAAGTGTGAAAATATTTGGTACGGGTGGTACAATTGCATCTAAAGGTGATACAGCATCCACTACTGCAGGATATCATGTTGGATTAACTGTTGATGACTTAATTGATGCAGTTCCATCATTAAAAGAAGTTGCAAACCTAGATTACTTACAAGTTTCCAACATTGGTTCTAATTCATTGAACTATACACATTTAATACCATTACATCATAATATTAGTTCAACTTTACAAAGTGATGAATTTGATGGTGCTGTTGTTACACATGGTACTGATACTATGGAAGAGACTGCATTTTTCCTTGAGATGACAATTTCTTCAGAAAAACCAATATGTATAGCTGGTGCAATGAGACCTTCTACAGCTACATCTGCAGATGGTCCAATGAATTTATATCAAGCTGTCTCTGTTTGTTCAAATGAAAGGGCAAAAGGTCGTGGTACTATGATTACAATGAATGATCGTATTGCTTCAGGATTTTGGACTACAAAGACAAATGCAAATACTTTGGATACTTTCAAAGCTGAAGAACAAGGTTATTTGGGTACTTTCATTAATAATGATGTTGAATTTTATTATCCTCCTGCAAGACCTGAAGGATTTCAATATTTTGATATTTCAAACGTCACAGATCCATCGGAAATCCCAGAAGTCATGATATTATATTCTTATCAAGGTGCGCAACCTGACTTGATTGAATATGCAATCACTAAATTGGGTGCTAAAGGTATTGTTCTTGCTGGATCAGGTGCTGGATCATGGCCAGAAAATGGTGAAACTGTTAATAAAGAAATGTTTGAAAAATATGGGACACCAATAGTTCATTCAAGAAGAACAATGGATGGCTCAGTTCCAAAAGATGATGCACCAGAATATGCTATTGCTTCTGGGTTCTTGAATCCTCAGAAGGCTAGAATTTTATTACAATTGTGTTTATATTCTGGTTATAGTTTAGAACAAACAAGAACTGCTTTTAGTAGTGTCTATGGTGGTTAGGTCGGCAATTGACCATTCAAGATATATCACCACTTCATTTCATATACGTTATCAACTACTTTGATCACCAATACTTCTATTCTATTGGTTCAGATCCATCTTTTTTTGCCATAGAGACTTTTCCATATACATTTAATGACATTCTTCAAAATGACAGACGTAGCTGAATTCTCAGTGCTTCGTAACCTCTTTTCCAAAACTTTTCTTCATCAAGCCGCGAAAGCATAAATAATAAATCCCATCACCGGTCTAAAATTAGCCAATTCGAGAGAGCAAGAAACTCGCTTAATTCCCAAGAAGCTTTTAATAATGAATTTTAATTGTATTGAAGAAATTAATGAACATTAAGTGTGAAAAGGAACCAAGCTTAACCAAAAAAAAATTACAATCGAATCTGATCAAATACATTTGTCTAGTAAATAATCAATCATCAACGACGTAGAAGAATTCAATTATATTAATAATATTCTGTCAGACTTGCATTTGCTAGAAAGTAATAGATACCTAATATTTTTTCACCAAAAGCTCAAAGAGTCGAGTTTCAAACACACTTTCAAGCCTCTTTTGCTAATGATTCGATATCGTTTAGTCTGTTGATCAAAGACTGAGGCGCCAAATGAAACGAGATAAAGTACCAAGTTGATACACAGTTGCTCAACATGTTTTATATCTTCAAATGTACAACTTTTCAGAGCCAAGTACAGCCCACCTGATCAGCGTTTTCTTATGAAAAGTTCTGCGTAGTTGTCCACCCAAGAGAGACCCTTCCAGCAGAGGTGAGGTCAGCGAATAGGCAGAAAGCTGGAAGGAACAGAGGAAGCTACGCGGACGGGATCCCAAATTCTGGGGAGAACCCGAACAGTGCCCTCCGTCTGGCTAGAAAACCTCTGTCTAGGGAGAATTCCACAATTGCCGATTCCGATCAAGAACAGGACAAATCGAGACACTTGACAGCTGAATACCATCAGGAACAGACTATGATTCTTGAAGCGGATGTCTTGGGTAATGACTTCAATGACAACAAGAACAGTCCATCATAGAGTAGTACTGTAAGTATATGAATCTTATAAAACACACTTCAATACCATAGCTTTTTTCTCCATCACTTATATTACAACTACTCTATTTGTCCAGTATCCCTACTGATTTGACCCAATTTCCGGATCTCATTCTGAGCCAAAACGGACACGGACAAATCGAATCTAAACTCAGCTCAAATTCAATTCAATTCTTCATTCAACAAACCGAAGCTGAAACTGAATCTACAAAAGTATTCGTCCCATTTACACTTGCAACCTTGACCTTATATCTTCCACCACTTGGACACACTAGAGAGTAACATATAGCTCAAACATTCCCAAAACTTCCACGTTTGAATTTATCATTCTCCAACTGCATTTCTAGCGCTTCAAGGCTCAATCCATTAATTGATTTCGCAGAAAAAAGATTCGGCAACTTTTTTTTGTCAGGTACATCACCATCTTCGAGATTGAAAATTAAATACATCAAAAAAACCACAACCACCACCACCACAAGTTATTACAACAAAAGTGGGCGCTTCAGAAGAGGAAACTGCTATCCATTCGTTTTCCACTCCATATTCCAAACCAGTTGGTGTTACTGTCTTCCCAAAATAGACTACAATCATGAGTAGTCGTTTAAACGTGTTGACCGGTGAGTTTTATATCCCCTTTGTTCCCGTTGATTCCAGCGCTTAAGATGAAAGCTTCAAATACTAACCCCTTTTGTCTTTAGTTGGTTCACATCCCAATTTATTATACTACTCTTGGAAGTTAAATAATACTGGTGATTTCAAACTCCATCTCTTGAATGAAGAAATTGATCCTTCTCAAGAAATCATTATATCAAATTTGGATTCAAATGATTCTGTTGTTTTCAAACCTGATAACATCTATAAGGAGTTCCAAAATCTGTCACTTCAGACCAAATATGATATCATTTTATTAAGTTCCAAATCATTACAAGATATTTCAAACGTATCATCTAATTTATCACCTTTTTTAAAGAAAAATTCAATAATATTGATTGAATCAACTGGGTTTGTTAATTTGGAACCTTTTTTGAAAAACTGTTTACCATCTTCAGGTGCTGGAACTTCTATTTTTTCATTATTATCGACATTAGATGTCCGTAAATTTGATCAAAATCAATATTTAATAAATAATATTCAATCTCAAGTCATTCCAGAAATCTTAATTGGGGAATCTAGTACAAATAATGTTAAATATCAATCAACAACTTTAACTAATTTGGTTACAATCTCCAAGATTTTCAAATCTTCAATGGATATTAAAATTACTGTGAAAAACACATATTTGGAATTTTTAACTGAGCAATGGAAATTAGCAATACCACAAATTTGTTTTGATCCACTATTGATCCTTTTTGAAGAATCAAAACCTGAAACTTTACAAAATCAGATCTTAGCAAAACCTTTATTAAGTGGGTTAGTTACAGAATTGATCACCGTGGCAAAGACAATGGGATGTAGGTTACCAATTGGTTATGATAATGAATCAAATTTCTTCAAGAGATGGTGTGATTTATATCCAAATTCATCTTCATCAAATTCAACATCAAGTATCAAATACCTTGGATCACCAAGCTTTTTCTATAATTTTTTTTACAAGTATAATTTGGACATTGATATGTTATTATTACAACCAATATTATTAGCTGATGATTATGGTATCAAGACACCATATTTAGAATTTCTTTATGCCACTATTTGTCAATTTGCTAAATTTAATAATTCAAATGATGATTCAATTTTTTTCAAGAGATCAGATGATTCAAAATTAATTGCATTAACGCAATCACATGAAGAATTACAAGGTAAGTTATCATCAAGAGAGGCTGAATTAGGCCAATTAAGTAATAAATATAGAGAATTATCAATGTTACAACAAAATCAAAAAGAAAGAGAGTTATCTTTTAAACAATCTGCGAAAGACAAAGAACTACAATATAATCAATTGGTTAGCTCAATGGAAGGTTTGAAAATACAGAATCAAAACTTACAACAACAATTACAAAAACGTATCGTACAACAACAAAATCAACCTCAACCACAGCAAAAAGAAGCTCAACAATATGAAGCACCACCTGTTTCACAACAATCACAATATTCAAGTGATAGATCAATGAATCAAGCAGTTGATTCAACTCCAGTTCATAATCCTCACAATAGTGTACAATATAATGGTGCCATTAAAAATTCAATTGAAGGTACTCCTGATTTAAGAGATTTAACAGATGTTGCATTGTTAAGTGCTCAAATGGAGTCTCCTGTTAAAAACAATAAAGATACTTCAATGCCACAACAAGTGCCACCTTCTTTACCAAATGGTGGTGAAGCCAACGGTTATGGAAATGTTAATGGAAATGGTATCCCTCAACCACAACCACAATCACAACAGAACGGTGGTGTTAATAAGGAGTTAGAATTACAAAAGAAGGAACAATTATTGTATTCAAAAGAAATGGAATTAAATAAGAAATTATCACAATTACAAAGACAACAACCTCCACAACAACCACAATTTCAACAATCTGGTCCTGGTGTTCCATATCAACAAGGAGGACAACCGCAACATCCACATCATCAACATCATGGATCACATCAATCCCATCATCATGGAGGTCATCATTTACAAAATGGTGGCTCATTACATCATCCTTCACCTTTATATTCAATGACAAATAGTTCAAGAAATCAAGTTATTCCTGGCCCTAATGGTTTGCAACAACAAAATCAATCTCAATTAACTAATGGTTTACCGAATGGTGTAGGTTCAGTAGGTGCTATGGGAGGTATGAGTGGTATGGGAGCTATGGCTACTGGATATGGATTACAACAACCATTACAATCTCTACCACAACAACCTCAAGCACGTCGTGTTTCAACAATGCCAACTTTGGATTCAAATGATATGTTTGCAAATCCTCAATTCAAGAAAACTTCAAGAAAGAATAGAAAATCAAGTTTCCCATTGGTTACACCTGGTATGGATGATAACTATGGTATGCCAATGCCAACTAATTTGAATAATAGATTAGCAAGAAACCATAATCAGTTTTCTGGTGTTCAATCTCAGCAACCACAACCTCAAGGTCAACTTCAACAACAGATGCAACCACAACCACTTGCACAATCATCTACACAATCCATTCCCCAAGTTGCACAACCTCAATCTCAACAATCTCAACCATATAGACCAAACCCAACAAAAGCATTTACTTCACCAACTATTCCTACTGAAAACCCATATAGTACATCAAATTCAGCATCCAACTCAAATAGTGCAAGCTCAAATGAGTTAGGTACTAATACAGGTGCTCCACAAGAAGATGCAAAACCATTAGGTATCGTTGGTGGGGCTCCAAAATCTGAGGAGAAAAAGAAGAAGAAAGGTTTATTTAGAAAGAAATGAGTCACAGGAGAATAGTAATGTTTAATTTTGTATAAAAGAACAATGTATTTATGTATTGATTAATTTGATATTGTAGTTCAAATATGCGGTTATTGACGCTTGAACGATGAATAATTCTACGGTGAAACTCAAAGACTATTTTTTCTCAAAATATTATATGGGTTATATTGTTGTTCGACGTATGTAATCGATGATTATATACCAAGTATTGCAATAATTTTCTACACAATGCTCATCATGGCTATTGTAATGTTCCTTTTCCGGAGTACTTAAATTGTACGACCGAAAATATTCGAATTAGTGAATTTTTATTTTTTGCACGATCGTATTGACAGACTTGAAGTGAGTTGAGTTTTTTTTTTTTTTTTTATCTCATCGGATATCTAGAACATCAAATGAATAAGGATGGAAGAAAATATGGACTCAGGAAATGAGATAAAATACATATTCTGAGATAGTTAATTATGATTGCTATAATGGTTTTTTCTGAAAATGACTGAAATTAACTGTGTGCTAGCGATATATACTGTCCGACACGTACGATTTTCTGTTCAATACTTAATTTTAATCGTGAGATGTTTCAATGCTTCACCTTATTTAAGAGACGGTTTAAGATCAAAAACAATTTGTAATGATGAAGTTATAATGTCAGTATTGAAAAATGATAATAAAATTTGTTCCAAACAAAAGTCTAAAAGACAAGAAACTAAATCGAGAAAAAGCTCTGACGGTCCAAGGGTATCATATATTGGTACTACCGATTGAACTAATTAATCGGATTTTGCACTTCTTACCCAGTAAGGATATACAAACAGTGTTGAAGACTTCGAAGAGTTTACAAAAGAAATTGCAAGGGTGGTTCCATATACTATATGATGATACTTCATATGAAAGCTATTGTTTAAGCCAAACGTTTAGTTATAACGTTTTTACTAATTTATGTGCTGCTTCGGAAAAAAACTATGGTATTACCAGGTACACAGGAACATTTTTGATTGATCTTCGTGTGTTTGATAAGTTTTCTGCTAATGGGATTATTAAGTTTTTACGGGAAGGAGCCAGTAGTTGGTCAAAATCTCTATTAACATTGAAGTGTTGCTGGAACGATCTTTATATTAATTCATTGATGGCTAAAGAACTATTTGAGATTTCAGCAGAAAGAGGGAATATTAAGCAATTAGAGATCAGCAAGCGTAATTCAAAATTTATGTTCTTTGATATTCCCTTGATAGATTTTTCAATAATTTGTCTAAAAGATATAGATCACTTGATTATTGATAGCTGTCGTTACAAAAATCTCCTTGGTGAAACTACAGCGAAAAAAGAGGAAATAGTGGGATCTTTAAAGAGCTTAAAACTAAATGGTAGATGGGTTATGGATGCACTCAAGGCTATTGAGCTACCAGAACACACTATTATAGAAAACAACCGTACTTATTATGTGCCTCAAGAGCCAGATATGAGAAGTGAGTTCATTTGTGTTGAAAACTTGACACCAACTAAGCTTTTCAAACTTTCTGTCATCAACAGCAGTATAGATGGTATTAAGAACTGCTCATTCCCTGTATTAGAACAACTTTCCATTTCAGACTCTTTTCTTAGATCAATTCAAAATATAAGTTCCCCAAACCTGGTTGAGCTTAAAATTGATACAAAGAAAGACAATGGACTTCTGTTATTGAAGAACCTTGACCTTCCAAAAGTTAAGAATATTAAAATTTATTGCGATTCACTGTGTTCAGACAGTAGTGATATGAATTGCACATCATTACGTGAGCTTTCAATGACCACTTCAGAGCAAGATCTTAATTTTCAAGTTCAATTCAAAAGATTGTTTAAAGATGTTGAAAAAGTGAAGGAGAATCTTTGTGAACTTTCATTGAGATCTCCAAATGTGAAATTTACCCCTGATTTCAATTTCAAAAACTTGAGAAGCTTGTCGATAGACACGTTGACTTTTGATCTTCATAGACTTGGAGACAAACTTGATGAACTTCCATTATTGGAAAATTTTTATTTCAACATGAATATTCCTTCTCGTCCTGCTCCTTACCCTTTTTATGAAGAAGTTGAATTTCCAGATCTAACAAATACATCGCTAACTGCATTAGGTTTACATTTACCATTAAGAAGACTTGATCAGAGTAATTTTACACGTTTTACAAACCTTAAATATTTATATTTAAAAGGTGTCAAATCTCCAGTTATTACTTCTTTAGCCTTACCAAATTTGAAAATCTTGGATATTCGTGTTGCTGGATATTCACCACCGGTGATGAAAGATTGTCAGTTTTTGAACTTGACAATTTTAAAGCTTTCAAATGATGCAAGGAAGCATTCCAGATTGAATTCAACAGGTTGTATTGGCTTTGATGTCTATGCTCCGAGATTGGAAGAATTGTTCATACCAAATGTTGTCATTGAAGAGGAATTTGACATTTCAAAATACATAAAGTTGAAGGTTTTAGAAGCACCTAAATCTAAGGAAATCATAATTAGTGAGGTTAATAGTGAATTGAGGGAGCTATGTCTTTATAAAAGTCAGGTAAAGAAGCTCTATTTAGGGAAGCTTCCAAAACTTAATAAGTTAACTTTACCCCCTGGTCATCTTTCAGCACTAGATAAATATTTAGGTATTTCAATGTTAACAGTAAAAGATGGTATTTCTCATTGTGATCACAGTCAAAGATGTTTAGAGGAAAGCAGCAGGATCAAACGTATGACAGTGGGGTTGATAGATCTTGATCTTGGTATTTGGCCAGAAATATCTTAATGAACTATGGCAATGTGACATTTATCGCTCGCTTTTTTGAACATACTAGCGAGAGTTCCTAAATAATCTATTATATAATTAATTAATACAGCCTTATAAACTATAATGAAAGATTTGGCATTGTAGTATTCGCACTCTTCAAAATGGGATCATGATTTGGTTTATTTCAACCTTTTTTATTCTTTTGAAAAGAAAAAGTTTGTCTTTCTATATTTGTTTGACTAGAATGATGAGTTCGAGTTGAAAAAGAGTTATTTAAAATAAATTAAGTCGATGCATGGATTTTCGATTTTCAATACCAGAAACTCAACTTGTTTGAAGGCTAATAGCTAGTATTAATACTCACATTATGTGCTCTTCTTTAAATGAAATGCAGAGACATTTCGTGGTTCATATATATAAATATAACATATATAAATATAACAGCTATTGCTGAGTAATATGTTCATGGGTTCGGAAATTGCTTTGCAAAGGAAATTTTGAAGTAGACATCTTTCAAATCAATTATAAAATGGGCTGTTCAATAAAGGAAGCTTCTGTTAGGGTGACTTGAAGCAAAAAATGATGCTTTAATATAATTTTAAAGAAATAATTAAACTATAAAAATAGGGTTGAGTTGCAGTCGTTCAAATTATAGCCAATACAAATTATTTTATTTTAAATGAGATATTGCCAATATAAAAGTTAATTTTTTTGGAGGCCCTGCCTTAACCAAATCGATCATATATATATATATATAATTACATTAAATAATAATTAATCTATTCACCATACCACTCTTTTCCCAACAGCAACAACTAAATATCATTTATTATACAAATTAATAGATTGTAAGATTTAGTCGTTGGCCGACTCATTCCGAATATTGTCGCGAAACTTCTAATTTGGCCTCAAATCTCCGTACAATATATAAACGAACAGCTGAGTAAGAAGCTCCATCTGATTAACTATTTTTATTAAGGTTGGATAATTTATTTGTAGATTAATTAGTATCAGTTTACCAATTCATTTTTTTAATGTTCCCACGTTGTGTCTTCACTAACTCTTCTTTAAATGATAGAATTAGATTGTGTGCTCCCCTTTTTCACAAATTACTTCATCGGGAAAGTCGAAGCAGATTTCTTGAGCATCTGAAGCATTTGAACAATTGGAGTATTTGACATACATTAATTAATATACTATATACTATATGTGTTGTGGATAGCATCAACAACGATGATGAGAATGAACATCACGGTCTAACGTTATGGTTGAAGCTATATTCATTCAATATTTCTCTATATAATTCCATATTGAGCTTGCAAAATCTTATCAGTTTTGCAAATTAATTACTTCGGATTCCAAAATGATAATCTCCATATAATTTACAAAGCTGATAACAATTTTATTACAATCAATTATGAATTCTGAAGCCGACTCATGTTTTCCATTAATCAATGTAAGTTTCATCAATATATAACTATACCTTCATTCTTACTGGTAATTGATGAACTTTATCTAATCAATTTTAATCGTTATACATGCCTTTTCAAAATTGATGCCTTAAACCAGCTCTCAAATCTCAAATCTCAAATCTTACCCACAATACTCACAATTTAAGAAATCATACATCAACCACATGTCAGCTTCATAACCCATATGGTTATTATATCAGGATATGTGATTGTAAGCTGTTTCATCTCTCCAGACCATGTATGTGATCTTGTACCAGAAGTACTCTACACTATTGAATTTCCCATCTTTAAGCATTGGATATAAATATTTGTATTAGTAGTTAATAATTCACATGTAACTATCCCTCCATCCATGTATAGTTCGAGTTTATTACATCTATGAAAACATTATCATGAATTTCAATCACGATACAAATTCGGCGTCATTTCAATTCACCATCACCATCACCTCCACCATCATCTTCATTATCTTATCAATAATTCAATTATCAAAATTATTCATCAATCAATCAATCAATTACAATATTTCGCCGAGGATTCAAGATTTTCAATCCCAATTAACAGCGGGAAAATTTCATTCACCTGTCAAAAATTCAACAATCAGTACAACATATATAATTATAATATTGAATCATAATTGATAATTTTGATTATTGGGTAAATTTACACGAGCTGTGTTGAGTTTGGTGCAATCACGGATGATTTACATGACCATAGACATGACCATAGACATGAGCGTAGGCATGACCATAGATAGATGGATAAATTGTATAAGCAAGAACTCGGAACGTCATTGATATGGGATTAGGATACCATGATGTAGTTGGATGGACATAAAGTGGACATTTTAGTATATAAGATTGATAAGACCCTGATATTGAAATTTGTTAATGAAAGTTCACATTATGGATGAACATAAATGTGAATATTCATGAATGTGATTATGATTATGATTATGATTATGATTATGTTGGTTTAATTGATGGATATCAGTTTATCATGACTCGTTTAGACTTTCTTGAAATTAATAAATTTGCTCTAACCCCCAACCAAAAAACATTGATTAAGAATTCATACTAAAATGAGCAAATTAATAAGGCCGGTTGTTTAATCATAAATGTGGCTTCAAACTTGTGATTTCATATATACAATACACTTACCTGTTAATACCCTTCCTTCCATATCATGATATATAAGAACTAAAACTCATCTACAAATATAACAATCATAGTATCTAAAGAATATTGATTAATTTAAACAAAGAAATAAACAAGAAGAAAATCAACACAGAAAAAAAATCAAAAGTCAAAAAAAAGAAGAGAAAGACCAAAAAAACATAAAGATGGTTACAATTATAAATAAAACTCCAATAATATACCTAATACCAACCTAATAAATCAATGAATGAATAAATGAGTGAATGAATGAATGAAATAATAAAAAGAAAGAGAATGTGATGAATGAATTGAAATGATGAAATTAGAGACCCAAATTATTGATTATAATGATGGATAATGGTGATTATAATGATGGATAATGGTGATTTAATGATGATGACGATGACGATCATAATCCCAGTTTTAACCAATCATAATCATCCCCATGATTCATAAATCCTAAATCATTATTAAATTGATGATGTCTATCATGATTTTCATTCATTTCAATATCATTTGTATTAATTAAATTATTTCCATAATTTTCATGATTTCCATTATTTCCATGAGTTCCATAAACTTCATGATTTCCATCATGTTTATTTGTTAATTGAGTAAAATTTGACTCTAATTCATCTAATGCTTTTAAATCAATCATTGATTCTAATTGATCCATATTAAAATCTGTATCCATTGATGACATTGAACTTATTGTTGGTGGTGATATATAATTATTAGTTGATGATGGAGTTTGATATTTATTATTGGTGTTATTTGAATTCATGGAATTTTGTTGAGATAATTGAAGAGAATCTTGAGCTTGTTGTTGTTGTTGTTGTTGTTGTAATAATTGTTGATTTTGTTGTTGTAATTGTTGTTGTAATAATTGTTGATTTTGTTGTTGATGATGATGATGATTAGTTGATTGTTTTTGAATTGGATTATGCTTTACAGGTCTTATAACACCATGTAACTTATAAAATAATCCACATGCATTACATAAAACATCACCATTACTTGATCTTCTCCAAAGTGGTGTTGTATTTGTATTACAATTTGAACAACTTATTAATTTTGAATTTGGATCAGCTTCAATAAAATTAGTGGAATTGTTATTATTATTATTATGGTTATTATTATTCTGGTTATTTGTTATATTAATTGAAGATAATGAAGAAGTTAATAAAGAAGAATTTAAATTTGAAGTTGTTGTTATAGAATTTGAATTTGAATTTGATGAAGGGAAATATTCTTCTTGTGAAATTTTCTTTATATGAGCAACATAATCAAAATCATCACCAATTGGATCAATTTTATTATTATTTGTATTTGTTGTTATTGATCTTCTTATTGGTTTTGATATTTTAGAATTATTTAAATTTGATGAAATTGAAGAAGCTGCTGATAATGATGATGATGATGATGATGAAATATTTGAAGTGAATGAAGTTATTGAAGAAGAAGAAGATTTTGTTCTTTTTTTATTGTTATAATCATTTTCAATAGATGAAATTGATGAAGAAGGTTTTGAATTTTTAGATTTTAATCTTTTTTTAGTTTCATTTATTGAATTTAATCTCCAAGTTAAATTTTTAATACGTTCATTATTTGGTAATGATTTAAATTCTTGTTTATTATACATTTTAAAGATTGAATCATTAATTGATGAATCTTTTTGTAAATTTGATAATTTTGATGATGAATTGATTATAGGATTGGATAATGAATCATTATTATTATTATTATTATTGTTATTATTATTATAATTATTATTATTATTGTTAATTGGATGTTTTTGATTAGCTAATTTTCCAGCTTTTGAATTGTAGATGTTGTTGATATAGAAGGATATATCATTATCAAAGTCCATTTCTGTGGCTTGATGATGATGATGATCAATTGATTGATTGACTGATGAGAAGGATACTTTTTTATAGATTAATTATTATTGGGGGAGGGGGTGAGTAGTTGCCTAAAAGAATTTTTTCTTCTTTTATGTATTATGGGATATAGAATGTGTAAGAAACAGCTTAAATGTGTATGGATATGGATCTATGAGATAAGCGCTGTGTTTGATGATGGTTGTAGTGTATGGATAGATGTGTGTAGTGTGTAGTGTGTGGTTTGTGCTATGAAATGGATGGATGTATTGTGAATAGCCCTTGATTGAATATGGGAAAGTTGATGTATTAATTTCCCAATTGATGATAATCCATGAAATCAGTCAGAATTTGAAGATTGAAATCGATAAACGAATGGAGATCTCAATTTGGTCATTTCCGGTTGTTGGGAGAAATGGCTGCCAATTTAAAGTTTGTGTTTGTGCTGGGAGGGGAGCTAGGCGGAGAGCCAGGCGGAGCGAACTGTTCTCTCCAGACAGAGCTAGACAGAGAGCTAGATAGAGTGCTAGACGGGGAGTGCTGTTCTCTCTAGCCGGGAGGGGTCCATTAAGGTTTAGTGTCGTTGGGCAAAGTCGTGTTCCCAATTTGTGTTCCCAATTTGTGTTCCCAATTTGTGTCCGCTTGTGCTTGGAAGAGTCAGCGCGCCTGCGTCGGCGTTGATTGTTGGAACCATTGCAAAATTTCTTACCCGATGTGTCCCGGTGGACAGAAACTTTGAGAACGTTGGAAACACACACATCATCATCACGTGCACAATCACATGACAATCATTCGCTTAGCTAATGAGACAATGTCTCTTCGGCAAGTGGGCGTAACCATTTTCAATTCAATTCAATTAAATTTTCAATTCAATTTCCATTTCGTGTACCGATCACTTTCCCATGAGTCACAAGTAATAACAAGATACTAACAATATATAATATATAATATATAATATATATAATTAATACAACACGGCCCCATTGGCACAATTAACCGTTATAAATGCCTTCCATAATGCCTTCCATAACATCTTCCCTACCGTTCCTATCCACACAAACACCATCCATTCCATGTAGGAAATCGCATTCTTTTGGCGTATGAGTGTGATTTGTAAACTGCCCTCTACTCAAACGGCAACTCATAACACATATTTACACACTTTCTCTTTCCCATGAATAAATTAAATTAATATATAAAAATATTTTTGGTGGGTAAGAAAAGTGCATCAGTCAGTGCTTACATAACCCACATACTAACACATATCTTCAAGACATGTTGTGAATCATACTTTTATTCAATTCTTTATTCACTTGTATATCTTCACTACTAGTAGACATTCTATTCTATCTTGTTTGTTCTTTACACCATTCATCAGGATAACAAATCTATAGTCTCATCCATCACTCAATCAAACTCATCAATCATACATCATTTGGAATAAAAGTCTCTGAAGAGATCCAAAAGTACCCCATCAATTATTAGTCATTGGTTCTTAACACTGGTTCAACACTGGTTCAACACTGGTTTAACACTTTTAAAAATAACTTCAACAAGTTATCAATCAATATACTTCAATCTAATAATCATCATTCAATAGCATCTTATTACTCACCAAGACTTATCCCTTTCCCTTCCCTTCCTTCCTTCTTCCATCTACTCTTATTTTTAAGAAGATTATTAAAATGTCTGTCATCTATACAGAAAACATGAATATGAACTCACCATTAAACCAAACTTCATTATTTGGTACAACAACAACAACAACATCATCATCATCAACATCCACAACATCCACAACAACAACAACATCCACTACAACAACAAGTACACAACAAACTAATTTTGAAAAAACACTTGTATTCAAATATTTAATTAATCATTCATTTAATTTATTAATTACAAATTTTGAAAAAAAATTTAAAAATTTAAATTTAATAAATTTAAATAAATTTATACAAATTTTATTTCAAAGATTAAAATTAAACATTATAGATTTTCAAAATTTATTAATAATTATTATACGATATCTTGATAAAAAAATTTTTACAAATCTTTCAATAAAACAAATAATTCTTGGTTGTTTAATTAAAAAAATTGGAATTAATTCTAAAAATTGGTGTCTATTGACAGGTTTATCAATGCAAAATTTAATCATTTTAAATAATTGTATTAATTTAAATGAAAATGAATTGATTGTGGAAAATTGGGAATTACAAGAATTAAATATGAAAATGAAGCAAGTTATTTATGAAAAATTTGAAATTGTTTAACAATTTGTCGGTTTTAACTTATTGATTCTGGGTTCGTAGTTATTGGATCCTCTTATAATGTCCTGCTGGTTTCTAATTCACTTCCAGTATCTCTCATCACAAGAGAATTTATCTCAAAAAGTGAAGCAATGATAATGAAAAAGATAATGAACGGAGATATATACTATATATATATATATATCTATATATATATTGAATTATATTGAAATATTACATGTTTTAATGTTACAAACAATATTTGAACTCATGTAGAATATGGAAACAGACCCGCTATTTAATAATAATTATACACATATATATATACTTCATTTCACTTATCTATTCTTACATCTCTTCATGGAAATCATAAATCATGTCCTTGTCTTTTAGCTTCATTTAATATACTCTCTACATCACCACCACTACTTAATAATTTTTCTCTATTCCTTTTACATGTTAAAGTATCACTATGTCTTTTCAATGCATCTTTCCTTGCAAATCCTTTACCACACATCTTACAAATATGTGGTAATATTGGTAAATGTGCCCTTTGATGTCTTCTTAAATCTGATGATCTACGAAATGATAATGAACAATCTTGACATATAAATGGTTTAATATCATTTGAATTTATTGAATTTTTAGATTCTATTGAACCATTTGATCCATGTGAATATGATTCAATTGGTGAAGTAATATTGGATTGTGTTGTGGAATTGGATTGTAAAGACCATGTCTTATCTTGTGATGTTATATTAGAACTTGTCATATTGGTAGGTCCAATTGATTCTTCATGATTTTTTGATATATTGTTATTACTATTACTATTACCATTATTATTATTTTGTTCAGCTAAATTTTCAAAATAATTTAAATTAAATGTTGGAAAATGATGAGAATTTTTAGCAGGATTTATTAATGATTTTGAATTTGTTGAATTTATTGAATTTATTGAATTTATTGAATTCATTCTTGTGGAATTCGTATTTGTTGATTCATCTATGAAATTATTTATTGCATTTGATGATGTACCAATATGTCCATTTTGTCTTTGTTGTAATGGATTTATTGTATTAACTTCACCACCACCTCCACCACCACCACTTGTTGTAGCTCCACCAGGATTTGGTGCATTAGCATATTGAATCCTCCTTAATAACTCTAATATCGTTGGATCAATTTCATTATTCATTGAAGTTGCAACTATAGCTTCAGCTGCAGCTCTAAGAAATTTCCTATCTTCATCTTCTTGATCATTATTTATTAAATTATTTATTGATGTTATATTATTTGATGACATTGTTATTTTATTTAATATTGTACTTATAATATAATTGATTTCTGTAATTAACTTGTTAATAATTGATATCTTTATTTTGGTATTTATAAGACTAACCATTTTGTTCTCCCTGTCGACTTTCTTTTAAATTCATAAACATATTTCAAAATTATTAATATGTTCACCATCTAAATAAAAGAAGACAAAAACACAAATCCATCATGAAGAAAACCCAAATACTTACGTTCAAATCCCAAGCTATTGAAAGTTGTAAAACACTATTGTTTATTTCAATTTTTTGTAAACTTTGGAAAACTTGATATGGCTGCCTTAACAAATTTGCCGTATACCTTAAGCCCTAGTAATGGTTGTACCTGATTTTGACACCACAGTTCTTAATTCAAGCTCCTTCTTTATTTTAATGTTTTTTTTTTCTTTTGCTTTTAAGGAAAGTTGATGTGATAATTTATTGAAATGATCTAATAATACAAACCAAAAACAACTAAAATGGAACTGTTAATTGATCTCTCTCTAATGGAAAGCTTGTATTGGAGTGTAAATAATAATGTTAAACCAGTTTTTTCAAATAAATACGAATAAGAATGATACGCCACAAAGTTTCAATATCACGTTTCTCAAACTTCAATCATTCAAATCACAAAGACCAACTGTGTATACATATATTTGATTAATTTTGATCTTTTAATGATTATAAACCGGACTGTATGATTGTATTATGATAATGCAACAGTAAAATAAATAATGAAAAGTTTCCAAATTGTGGATACTTAATCTATGATAAACCTTTTGATTATAATCAAATTGATCTCCAATCAATGATTTAATGTTTTAAACAAACAACGATTCAATCTTCCGTAAAAACAAAAATAGCTACTTATTTCACTTATTCTTTGAAGCACCAGTCTTTCAGTTGTAAAGGGATATTTAATCTTGATGAATTGTTGATAAATGTGGATCCACAGTTTTTCTTATATATAATCAGTACCGCCAAATACCTAACAATTAGTTTAGCAAAAAAAAATCCAAATCCACAGTTTGACACAAGCAGCGCTTAAATTAAACCAAATAAATAAAATAAACACGTACAACCAGACTAAAATATCAGTTTAAACTTTTCAAATAGACAATAAAAACCCAAGTAATTATATCTTTGATTTATTTGCTATCCACAGTGATCAACTTGATCTAATCAACTTATAATCAATTTCTCCGAGATACCAAAAACCTCTTTAGCAAAAAACAACACTTTTTTAAGAACAGAATATAACTATGGAATATAAAATATCAACAGGAGCAAGTTATCAATCCTTCAATAACATATGGACTAAAGTTTTAAACCATCGATAAAGTTCATTCACACCAATGTACAATTCTATATAGAGTTGTAATATTTCTCTGGGTTTAAACAATTATTCATCATAATAATGTCAAGTCACGTGCAATTGGCGTTGAAAAGTGTGGCGCTTAACGGAAAATGCAGTTATGGCTTTCCAAGTGACAGATTTGATGCGAAACTATACGGAGATGGATTGAAATCATTATACTGGTTGCATCGTGGTACAAGCAGCATTCAATTTGGGGATACACTTGACAGTTTTAGGACATGAATGTAATGAGTGATGACCAATGTGAGTTGTGAAAGACGGAGATTATAGGAAAAATTAGAAAGGAAAGGACTACCTTTGATCAAGTAAAAGAGTTTATATTCACGGTTATTTCAAACAGTTTTTATAAATAAGAATGAGAAAATGAAATGAATGTGAAGAATTGAAAAGTGGGATCTTGAGAAGACGACGAAAGGTCAAGATAGTATCGTCAAACTTAATCAACAAGTACCTTTAAAAGTACCATGATGTTTTTCTTTATGTTGTTGTTTCTTTTCATGACTATTGATATCTTCTTCACCACCACTTGCAATTGAAGTTAATAAATCATAAATATATTTACTTCTTTCACCTTCATCTTGAGTTTTTGCACTTTTTTCATACAACTCAGCTGATTTAATTAAAGTTTGAGTTGTTTTCAAAATATCACCAATTAATCTAAATAATAAATCATCAGTTAATTCATATCTAACAACAACTCTCAAGATTTCAATATCTTGTTCATTTGGTGGTAATGGATAATTTGGAATGATCCATCCTCTTTTTCTTAATAATGTTGATAATAAAGCTTGTGGAATGTTTGGATATTGTTCTTTAAATTCATCAGTAAATTTAAAAGCAACAACTGGTAAACCTTTATTATAATAATTATCTTCATTATCTTCATTTTCTATTTCTTCTTCTTTTTTCTTTGGATCATATGTAATTTGACCTTGTTTTCTATGAATATTTGAAATACATTCAAAATATTGAGTCTTTTCCAAAAAATTAGCTAAAACTCTTGCATTTTTTAAAGATCTATGATGAACTTCTTTATAACCTTTAAAACCTAAATGTAAGAAATTATAATATTGATGAATTGATTGATAACCTGGTCTTGAAAAATTTAAATTATAACTTTCTTCAACACTACCTAAATATCTTAATTTAAAAATCAATTCTTCAGGTAAATGTTTTTGATCTCTCCAAATAACCCAACCTAAACCAGCAGTAGTTAAACCAAATTTATGACCTGAAGTATTAATTGAAACAACTCTTGGAATTCTAAAATCCCATTTTAATTCAGGATAAAGAAATGGAGCAACAAATGCACCGGAAGCACCATCAACATGAATTGGAACATCAAACCCTTTTTCTTTATGAATTTTATCTAAAAGTTTGGAAATTCCTTCAACATCTTCAAAAGCACCAGTATAAGTACTACCTAAGATAATAAAGATACCAATTGTATTTTCATCAACATTTTCTTCAACTTTTCTTGGATCTAAAACATAATTTGATTCTTTACTAACTGGAATTAATCTTGCTTCAACATCAAAATAACGTGCAAATTTTTCTAATGCAACTTGAGCATTAGCACCCATAATAATATTTGGTTTATAAAAATCTTTACCTGCAGATTTTCTTTTTGATTGCCAAACTTTCTTCATAGCTAACCCACCAAGCATAATAGCTTCACTTGAACCAGTTGTTGCAGTACCAACAGGTTCTTCACCTTGACGATTCCACAATTTACCCAAGATGGAAACATTACGTTGTGTCAAATCCATCAAAGTTGGATATTCATCTGCATCTGCTAAATTCTTTACAATGTTTTCCTTGGCTAATTCCTTGGCAGTTTCTGTGGAGAATGTATTAACAAAAGAAGCCAAGTTTAATGTTGGATTACCATCCAATGATAGGTCATTATGCAATAATTGATATGTTAATTTTTCAGATAGACCATTTGATGGAATTTGATACTTGTTTTGTGAAAGGAATTCAGTATCATCTTTACGATTGTTTGGATTGTGATAATGAGAATTGGAAAGGATAGTGTCCTCTAATTTCTCAGGATCGATTAGTTTATTCAACATTGTGATAGTATGTAATTGAATGCAATTGTATGACTGGATCAATGATTCTTCAATTGTAAGGGAAAAAGGAGGTTACACCTAATTTATATAATTTTCCAATTAAATATTATTCACCCCAATTCAATTGTTATTTCAATCTCGGGCTGAAAGTGGTGGGGCATCCGATTGACTAGTTAAGCCGCTTCGTGATTGCTATAAGATTATGAATAATTTGCTGGCGAAGCCATACAATCAGCTATTATTATAATTATGACAATGCAGTTTACAAAGAGCTATTGTCCAATTGGAAGCATACACCTTGATATTCCATCCCAGTCATAGCAATGACAAATGCTGATCCTTTGTGCCTAAGTTCCAGTGGTTACACTGGTTTCACATGTTGCTTCTGTTTCGTTTCTCGTTTCATGGAGATTAATCTGGCTCTCTGTTTAAAATTGAGCTTTGACATAAACCAGGAGCGTAGACTTCCCAAAGCGGAAATCAAAGCGCAGTGGGTGGGATAATAATTGTGCGCGGCTTAGAACTTGTATGGAATTGTATCAACATTCAAGGTTACAACGTACAACTACAAAATACCGATGTCATTAAATGTTTATTCATTCTCCTTATGACGGGTTTCTCCTATTAACCTTGTTTTTTTCTTTTTGATTTGGTTTTTTCTAGTATGCCAGTGGAATAAAATTAATTAATTTATTCAACGTGAGATTCAAAGTTTTCACCTTCAACTAAGTCTGGGATTTCATCATCACCTTCAGTTTTACCTTCTGGGTTGGCAGCTTTTTGTTGTTGTAATTGAGCAGCTAATTTAGATAAGATATCTAAGTTTTCAGCACCTAATTGAGGAATGATGTTTGGAATTAATTCAGTAATTTCCTTTTCTTGTGGAATACCATAGAAACCATGGGTGTTATGTTGGTTAGCTGATTGAACACCAACTCTGTTGAAATGTAAAACTTTACCATCATCTTTGAAGAAGTTAGCTTCTTCAACACCATCTAAAGTTTGAACATTTAATTTTTGTAAAGTAGCTTGTAATTTTGAATCATCAGCTGAAGGTTTTTGAGATGGTTTCTTAGCTTTTCTTCTAATACCACCAACTTTGTTGTTGCTTTGTTTTTGTAATTTAGCTAATTTTTCTTGATCAATTGGCATTTTGAAATAATATTATGTATAGATAATAAAGTCTTAATAAGAACTTGTGATTGTAAATAGCATATAATATCACTTTTTTTTTCAACGTCGACGCTTTTTTTTTTCACCAAAAATTTTCAGCGAAATCTGTAAACGCGGTGGTGTCGGGATGTAAAATCAGTATACCAAAAGAATAATAGAGAATTAGATCAAAACCGAATTGTGCTAAATGGAGCTTGGTTAAAAGTGTTGGAAGTAGTCAGGTTGCTGGTTCAAGATGCCAATCACCAAGATACAGAGGAGATTTTACTCTGATATCGCACATAAATACTCCAAGACCTTGAAACTACCACAAACTCAGTTCCCTAAAAGATCCAATTACGAGACAACAATAAATGATTTGATACCTAGATCATCACAAGAATTATACAAATTACAACTAAAAAAATCTCCAATAAAGAATGATGTGTTCATATTGCATGATGGTCCCCCATATGCCAATGGTGACTTACATTTAGGTCATGCTTTAAATAAAATCTTGAAAGATTTTATCAATAGATTCCAATTGATGATGGGTAAACAAGTTTATTATAAAGCAGGTTGGGATTGTCATGGTTTACCAATTGAATTGAAAGCTTTAGAAACTATTACTAAAAAATTGAAAAAAGATGCTTCAATGTCATTATCAGTGAAGGAAATTCGTGATATGGCAAGAAATCATGCTACCAAAACAGTAGAATCTCAATTAGAAAGTTTTAAACAATATGCAATATTAACTGATTTTTCTGATAATTATAAAACAATGAACCATAAATTTGAAATCAATCAATTGAAGATTTTTCAAAATATGTTGTCTAAAAACCTTATAACGAGACAGAAAAAACCAGTTTTCTGGGGTTGTGAAACTCATACTGCTTTAGCTGAAGGGGAATTAGAATATAATGATAAGCATAGATCCACTGCTGCGTATTTGTCATTCCCAATTGTTCAATGTTCTTCAGAAGTACTTGGTGACTTCTTATTGAAAAATTCATTATTAGATCTTTCAGTATTAATATGGACTTCTACACCATGGACTATTGCTTCCAATCGGGCAATTTCGATCAACGAAAATTTCACATATACCATAATCAAATCATCAACACAAGCATTAATAGTTGCTAAAAACTTAGCATCTAACTTGGTTAAAATCAATCCTGACTTCACACAGACAGACGTTGAAATTCCAGGTTCTTCATTAGTCAATTCCCAATATATGAACCCAATCAGTAATGAAACACACCCAATCATACATGGAGATCATGTTATAGATAGCGCTGGTACAGGTCTCGTTCATACTGCTCCTGGGCATGGTAATGAAGATTATTTTGCATGTCTGAAAAAAGGTATTGATGCATATTCACCTGTTGATAATTTTGGGAAATATACCAAAGATGTTCCACAAGGGTTTGAATCTTTAGTAGGAAAAAGAGTTCTTGGTGAAGGTGGTAAAATAATGCTTGAATTGCTGAAACAAGCTAATATGACGTTCCATATTGATCCAAACTATATTCATTCATATCCTTATGACTGGAGATCCAAAAAGCCAATCATTATCAGAGCCACTCCTCAATGGTTTGCTAACGTTGGTAAGATCAAAGAATCTGCAAGCAAATCATTGAATGATGTTAACTTTTATCCGAAACATGGTATGAATAGGTTATTATCTTTTATCAGAAATAGAAATGAATGGTGTATTTCCAGACAAAGATCATGGGGTGTTCCAATTCCTGCATTATATTCCAAGACTGATGAAAATGTTGTTTTATTAGACGAAGAATCAGTGACGCATATCATTAAGAAAATTGATGAGTTGGGTACTGATGCTTGGTTCGAAGAGGAAGCTAATGTGGAAAGATGGTTACCGGAATCATATCGTGGTCAAGGTTCTAATTTCTATAAAGGAAAAGATACAATGGATGTGTGGTTTGATAGTGGATCGAGTTGGAATGAAATTGATTCATTCATTAAAGAAAACGGATTAAACAGAGACTATTTAGCTGATGTTTACCTAGAAGGTTCTGATCAACATAGAGGTTGGTTCCAATCTTCGTTATTGACCAAAATAGCAACAGATTCTGAGACACCAAAAGCTCCATACAAAAACATTGTTACACATGGGTTCACATTAGATGAAAAGGGACAGAAAATGTCAAAATCAGTGGGAAATACCGTTGCGCCAGAACATGTTATCACCGGAAAGAATGGATTACCAGCTTTAGGGGTTGATGGGTTAAGATTATGGGCTGCACAAGCTGATTATACTCATGATATGGCCATTGGTCCAAAAATTTTAAAGCATGTTGGTGATTCATTGAAGAAGATTAGAATCACTTTTACATTTTTATTGGGAAATTTGAATGATATAAACGCCAATGAAGTTGTTCCTTATGAAAGTTTGAGACCAGTTGATAAATATGCTTTGTCTAAGCTTTTCAAGCTTAATGAAGAAATATTGGAGCAGTATAATAATTTTAACTATAACAGGGTTACTCAACTTTTGAATTATCATTTGAATACCGAACTATCTGCAACTTATTTTGATATTGTTAAAGACAGATTATACACTGATAAAGAAACTGGTCTATCACGTCGTTCTGTTCAATCGGTATTATTGGAGATTCATCAAACATATTTATCAATACTTGCACCAATTTTACCAGTTGTTACTCAAGAAGTTTGGGATCATACTTTACCATGGATCAAATCAAATGAAGCATCGCCATTTTTAAAAGGTTGGAAACAATTGGACCCTCGTTATAAAAACCCTCAATTAGAAAAAGATTTTGAACTGATATGGAAAATCAAGAATGAAATTAAACAATTAGCTGAACAGGGTCGTAAAAATGATAAAACAATAAGGAACTCGTTAGAAACTGATGTTTATTTGAATATTAACAAACAAGATTCAAACTTGCAAAGGCTTTTACACGAACATGCTGAATACTTGGCTGATTACTTTTTAGTTTCTCATGTCCATATTAACAAGGAGCTACCACAAAACTTGAAGTACAATTATACAAGTCATATTTCGGTTGGAGATTCTGAAGTGTCAATCAGTAATGTTCCATCATTGAAGGAAAAATGTCCAAGATGCTGGAAATACACTTCAACTAGTAATGAAGACTTATGCCAAAGATGTGACGACGTTCTTCATTAATGTAATGAAAGTCAAGAAACGCTTATATATACCATATGAATCAACTAGAATAAATAGAAGCTGTAAATAGTCATTGAAATTTTGTGTCGTGTGTAGAATTTGAATTTCATAGTGTGATTTTTTACGGGGTGCACTAAGCCTGAAAAAAAAGCTCTTCGGGATATTGGCAACTTTAGATTTCCATCAACAACAACACTAATCTTCACATAACTTGTCAAAGAAGAAAATGTTTGTAGCTAAAATAGCGCCAATTGGGATCAGAGGCCCATTGAGGTACTCTTCATTCAGATTTTTGTCCACATCAAGATCTTTTCTGCAAGAACAACTGAACAAATCAAAAACTCCATCATCCTTGAAAGATGTTAATTTAGAATCACCAGAATATCAGAACCATCCAATCATTAAGAGACTGCCTAATTCTATGAAGAAGTACGGGAAAAGATTTGTTAATGCACCAGTATCACATCTTACTGCTTTTGTTATTCTTCATGAACTAACTGCCCTAGTTCCTTTCTTGGGATTATGGTATGCATTCCATAATTTTGGGTTCTTACCTGCTGATATACCTTCATGGGTTTTACTTAAAGGTTCATCTGTTATTGAGACTATTGTGAGTTGCTTCTGAGCTAATTTTATGGTTGATTAGAAAAAACACTAACGTTTGTTGTAGTTGGGTGATACAGCTCAAGATTGGTCTGTTCAAGATAGAACAAAATTAATAATTGAAGGTGCTACAGCATATGGTATTGTCAAAGTGAGTAAATATAAAGTGAATTACAACCATCACTAGAAATATACTAACAACAAACAGGCGTCGTTTCCAGTACGAGTCTTTGTTTCATTATTCATGACCCCATGGTTCGCTCGTGCTTTCGTTTTACCAATGAAAAATCTTTTCACCGTCACTTTACCAACTCTTTTCAAATACCTATTTGGGAAGAAGCAAGGACCTGTAAGTGAGCTTAAACCAACTGTCAAGAGAAAGGAGCTTCCTAATGATAAACCAAAGTTATGATGATGTCGATATAGATCTGAATACATTTATTTATTTATTGAGACTTGAGGTAAGTAAAATCTGACGCTTTTTTTTGAAAGAAAAGATATTACATAAACCGACACCCTAAAACTCCCGAAATTGTCTTCATACAGTTTCTCATGGAACTATTATTTCTATAATTAATGTATTTCCAATTCTTAAATACCACCTTATATGACATGGTTATGTATCCCTGTTCTCCGGCCTTAATGATTTTTTTTGGAATGATTTTATATCAAAGGGATCAAATTTCTGATACTTAAACTCAATTTCACTGTTTTAGTTAGTGCTGACACTTGTTGAGCTACTGAAGAGCTGCTTCGCAGGTTTTGTCATTGAGTGTATTATTTGAAAAGCTCATTGATTTGAACATTGAAATTGTACAAGCCTTTTCCACATCTTATCTATCTTCACAACACAAGATACACTTGCTTTATCTTTTACCCCATACCACAGTGGCGTTTGAGCTGGAAACTATTCACATTCAGAAAAAAAATGGCACATTTCAAAAGTAATCATGTTCAGTTTTCGTTTGTCAGCTCCAAAAGATACTATCAGCTATATTTCTGTCGGAATTTTCAGGTCGTTACGAACGTTAACGCAATTTATAGGAATAATCATCAGCTAAAGAAGTCAATCCATACAACTCAATCTTCAAAACAACGTTGGGATGGTGACAAAGGAAATACTGCTGAAGCTGATGATTATGAGCTGGACTTGATAACATTGACAAGAAGAAAGAAGCAAAAGAAGACCGAACCTGAGAGTGAAGTGAAATCAGATGATAAGGTCATGAATAACGAGATGGATTCATCTAATGTGCGCTTTGATGATCATTTGAGCAAACCTAACAGAACAATCCCACCATATTTACATAGTGAAAATGCGAGGGCTGATGATGATTTAGTAAATTTATCTTCAAAGGATCTTGAGCGAGCTGAGCTCAAAAAACGTATTAAAGAGGAAACTGCTCCAAATTTGTCACCACTGCTTGAGCGTATTGAGACAAACAAAGATTCTAGTTCCAAAAATATAAGTTTCTCCAAAGAAGAGATCGACAAGTTTGATCAAGACCTGAAAGAAAATTTGACCAGCAAGTTGAACGAAGAATTTGATAAAACTAGTTTCAAAAAAAAATCCAAGGTGAATAACATACTCAATATCGTCTCTGGGAAAAATAACAAAACAAAAAGAGGTAATGGAAACATAGTACAAAAGGATATTGCTGAAATCAACAATGACAGTAAATTGGATCAGGCGCTGGCTAAAACCAAGACAGATAATTTCTTCAGAGATGCTTTAACTACTGAAGATACTCTGGATTATGGCTCAAATGCAAAGTTGGATAATGATTTAATTTCAAAAAATGTTGTTGATAAAAATAGTTTGAAATCTGTTGAAAATAGTAAAGATACTAAAAGTGATGATTGTTTGGTACCGGAAGATACTGGAAAGGTTCTTGAATCCCATGAAGAAAAGTCAAGAAGTTCTGGAAGTGAGGATAAAACACCTAAACTCGGCGCTGAAGCACATGACGATAATGCAAGAAAGGCTCAGGGAGCTTTAGAGTACTTGAAACATAGAGATGACCTCTCAACACATAATAAATCAGCAGCTCAAACCCAAACAAATCAACCAAAAGAAGATGAAGTTGTCAACCTTCACAAACCTTCAGCTGAAGTACAAGAATTCACGGAATCTCCATATGGTTTTGGTATCCGATACAACAAAGAGGCTCCTAAAATTGATGAATTAAATGAAATTGTTAATGTTTCAAGACCTTTCAAACCATCCAAATCTGAAACAAGACGTTTAAAGAAACGCAACAAATCAATGATTTCAGAATTGACACAATTGAGTCCACACGAAAGAATTGATAAAATCGATGATATTATGAGACTACTAGAAAGTGAAATTCCAAAACTATCCAAACAAAAGACTCTAAGTGAAACAAAAATCAATGAAAAATCCGATAGAATCAAAACTTTAAGAGAAAGATTGAATAATGTCTCAAGTGCTAAACCATCAAAGTCTTTCGACAATGTTGATATATCGTTGACTGATCTTGAAGGTTTCTTGGAAGATGCTAAAAAGAAGCAAGACATCAGGGAAGAAGAAAACTTCAGAGAGGAAAGAGCCTACGAATATTCAAAATTAGTGAATGACAAAAATTCAAAGAGTTTCGATAAAAAGAATTTCTTCTCTCCAGTTGATGAATCATTATATAAGAGAATCATGAAACCGTTTGAACTAAAACCAAGCATTGAAACTTCAAGTGATGAGTTATTTTTTCCAAGACTTCAATCTAAGAAACATCTGTCTCATGAGTTCATGATTTGGACAAATCGAAAGAAGATTATTACCGATGAAAATCCACTGGGTGATGACTACTATCCTCAGGATCTTTTCACAATTTTTAGAAATTTAGGCGATCCAGAAAAATACTTGAAACAAATCAACAAATTTGAAAAGCATGGTGGTTGGAAGCTAATAGGATCTGGCGGTGATACAAACAAAATTTTAATTTTTGAAAGATATGTTGATAAGGAACAAGAAAAGAAAGATTTACGTAAACAACGATTTAGAAGATTTGCTTGGTCATTCACCTCTGTCTTCATGATACTTTATGGATTCGGCTCGTATTTTGAACATGAACAGAATTCACAATCACAATACAAAGTTGATGAAATAAGTGGGAAGATTGTGAAGGCTAAATAATGAACTTTTCGGGTCTCTGCAATCATTTTATGTGATTTTTTGGTAACATTATATATTTCAAACGTCTACAACTTTGATATGTCACTTTTAATGCATTATATTTATACCCTAATACTCAAACCCGAAATCATTCTAATGTACATGTAGCTAATATTATCTAATGGAGACTTATTCTTGCATTTTTTCATCTTGTTTTGATGGTAGCTCAGTGGTACCTTTAGCAACATGAACATATTTGAAAATACCTGCACCACCAGAAGTACCATTCCAATTTCTCAATAGTTCAACTGTAAGTTTATCAGTCAAGTCCGGTACTAAATAACCAGAAAGATATTCCTGAGCTTCATGTTTCTTCTTATTTTCCAATAAAAGCTGTCTATTAGTTGGTGGTCTACCTTTACGTCTTTCAGCTTTTAATTTATCCAATTCTTCATCATCTCTAGTCAAAAAAGCTTCAATGAATAGTTTGATTTCATCCAATGAGAAAGTTTCTTGACCTTCTCTATTAGTGATAGCTTCTTGCAAGAACTTCACTCTCAATAATTCGAATTCTTTCTTTTCAACATGTTGCATCTTTTTATCAGCAATTTTTTGTTCCCTTAAAGTAGCTCTGTTTAGTTGTTTAAACTTTCTCCCCTTGGGATGCATCGCACCCTTGGATTTCTGGATGGTCTTCTGCACTTTACTTAAACTGTGTTGGATAGGCATTTTCAATAGTTAATTTAATGTCAATGAAAGAGTAGTATATTCTGGGTTTATACAAGATCAGTTAAGCTCATCTCATCTCCATATATTTTTAAATTTTTCAACGGTTACCCAGAATTCAGAATTCTCAAATTTTTTTTTGCAGCTTCGAAAAACTCAACGAGCGAGACATAAAGTGAAAAAAGCTATCACATTGAAGCTGTATAGAGTTGAAGGAAACTGTGCTTGAAAGAAGTTTGTTTGTGAAATTCAATTGCATATCACTACCCAAGAGATAAACTATATTTTACAATGCCAAAATACCAAATTGAAGAATTGATTCAACTACGTGAAACCGCTCACGTCCCAACTTCTTTTGACTTCGCAGAATTCACTAGAGCTATTCTAGAGCAAAGAGAAAAACAAACTCAAGCGTATGTATTTAATGGATATTATGGCTTTCTTAACCAGGCCGTCATAGACTTCATATCTTGCCATGTTTTTTTTAAAAGGCTTTGGTCATTCATGGTGTAAAATGCCTCTCGTGTGACCGATATGGAATCTCATACTCAAAAGAATGAAGAACAATAAACTAACGCGTTTTAATTTTAGTGAAGAAGAAGCTGGCTTCCAAGGTGGTCGTAGAAGATCTTCAGTCGGTGTCAGACCAAAATTCAAAACCAACCGTCCAAAACGTGCTCCAGCTCCACAACCAGATGCTGATGGTTGGGTTACTTTAGATAAACAAAAGAAGAAATCTTTCGGTAGTGAAGAACTTTCAGAAAAACAAAAATTCAAAGAATCTTTAAAAGATACACAAGTTAAAGTTCGTCCAAATAATAAAAACATTGGTTCAAGTAAACCAGCTGATGCCCGTGATATTGCTGATGTTCCAAAAGCTACATTCAACGCTTTCGCCGCATTAGGTGATGAAGACGATGAAGAAAGTGAGGAGGAGGATGAAGAATGAACTAAACATTCATAGAGCTGAGTTAGACTACTGTGTTTATTTCTATTTTTCATTATGAATCAGAACTCAAGAATAGGACCCCGATTATATCCCATTTTCTTGATTTTCTAGACATTGTTTTTATCGTTTTTATCATTTGTATATGTATATGAAGTTGTGTTGACGTTTTTTAAGTATAGTTTTTAAAGATGAATATAAGTATAATTATATTTCATTATGTTTGTTTTCAATTCATTTACTTTATAAGCTTTTGATTACCATCAAATTATAATTATACAATGGGGGAAGAATAAAAGTTTCATTAATCATTCAAAGCGTGACCCGAGCTCATGGTTAGTAAAGAAACTTTTAATATCGATATGTTAAAGAACCTTTATCTTCAAAAGTTGATTCTAAATCTAAATCTTGAAGCAATGAACCCACATCTGTCTTTTGAACAGATCCATTGTTCATTGTATGTGCTGAAGCTGCTTTCAAAGCATTACCAGAGATGGCTTTTCTCAATTCTTGAACTTTTGGTGCATGTAATCTACCATTCAATAAAGATCTAGCAGATAATGGAGCAGATCTAATACTATGGTTTTCACTAGGTGATGGAAACAGTGGAAACGAAAGGTTTGGTGCGCCTGATTGTGAAATGAATGAATTATCTGGTTCAACTTCATCCAAGGAATCGTCCTTCATATCAGCTGATTGATACTTGTAATGACTATTGAATATAAGATCATGATATTTCGGTGATAAACTGTTTTGAATAAACTTAGCAGCATCATCCTTAGTAAATATGAATTGACTCTTTAATGAACTTGTTTCATTTGGCATATCTGATGATAGTGCCCATAATCCACTAGCTTTACGATAATCAATTCTGGCTAAAACTTGTGATCTAAATTCATCGTCACCTAAGTAATTGGATGCAAAATATGCCAACAAGTACCCAATGTTGTCTTGCTGAAGAAGGCCAATTTCACCAACATTTTCATCTGTTAATTGCCATTCAAAGAAAAATGGTAACAGATTTACAACGGCATTAATACCAAACTTTTGAACAATTAATTCTAAAAAGACTGATAATGCATCATAGTTTTGATACTTCTTAATCCTGGCAACAACCTCCAATTCTTCATAGAGGATATTGATGACACTGTTTTTCGAATTGGTGATTAATGAATTATGATCCTCTAGCTCTGAATCTTTCGAATGCGAATATTCCAATTGTAACACCGTGATCAACACATCTGTGTATTTGGATTGGATTTTGAATAAATCAACATCAGTGTATAACTTGTAGTCAGCAAATGATAATAGTTCAAATGTATCTTCAAACATGTCTAGTGGAACAGTTTCCCTTTGAACAGTACTATTTGAACTTGCAGTGATGATGACATTTTTAACGTTATCCAGCATAACAAATATCAAAGTTTTGAATTTTTTGGCTTTATTAGCGTTTCTGATATTTGCACTGTTTAGATATTCTTTGACTCTGATTAACAACTCACCGATCATATCCACGATCTGGTTTTGATAATATATATGGGTTGCAAGTGAGCTAATAGCTTCCGAATACGCCAATATTAATTGTTGAGTATCTGTTTCTGAATCTGTGATTAAATGTGTTTGTAATTCCACTAATTGACGTAAATTATCAATGACCGATAATCCAACCATATTAACAGATGATGACAGTAAACTGGTGATTGTATGTACATAAATCAACTGTTCATTGACTCTTCCTTGTTTGTCCAAATGATTTGTTAAGATATTAAGTACAACAAATCTCAGCTGCACTGGAACCCAAGTTGTAATCATTTCCACCAATACTGAAGCCCAATCACGATCAACGTTTGAAGTGATCAAATAATGACATATTGCTCTAGTGCACGAAGATAACCTACTTGAAGAACTGGAGCTGAAGAAAGCTTTTAAAGCATTGATTGCTAATTCATCTGTCGCAATTTCTGTTGCAGCTTGGGCATCAACTTTTGGAGCGTTTGATCTTGCCGTATTGTATCTTGATAAGTCATGCTCGGAGCCATGAGATTTGACCTCTGACAGTAATTGATCCTTGGTAAAATCAGCATGAATTTCTGAAACAACAAATGGAATGATTGTCTTGACGATATAATTTCCGTGTCCTCTTGAAATATTTTGACAATTGGCTAAATCACGAGCAGCATTAAGACCAATAGCCTTCCATTCAGTTGAGTTAGTTGATGGAACCTTGATGCCACAATTCACGAATGATTCTGCTAACTTGGTAAAATCATCGACAAACTTGAAATCACCAGTAAACAATTCACCATCTAGGTTACTGCAAAAAACATTGAATACCGGTTCAGCATGTTGACACAATCCAAGATCATTGGTAGTTAAAACTGAAGCCAAGATGGAATTGACATTATGGGCAAACACATTTAAGTCATCTGGACATTTCTTTATCAATGAATTAATGATTTCAAGAGTAACTTGGACATTTCCTGTACGATTGCGGCTAATATCGACAGCATTCTTCTTTTCTAAAAATTTACCAACTTTTTCAAGCTTAACACGACGCGTTGATGCATAGTAAAGTAGATAGCTCAATTCTGACGAGTTTGGCTTCTTATCAAATCCTCTTCCAGGTGGATAACATTGAAGTATTAATTTTTGATGTTTGGGTTGAAATATTGGCATTATGGAAGAACCCTTTTCAGAATGCTGAGAACGAAAAGAACGAGCGGCTTGGAAGTAGTTGAACTAGATTCAAAGGGAAAATGACAGTCTCTATTGAAGAGGCACACTGGTTATAGTATAGTACAAGTTCTTTAACGTTGGTTGTGAGCCTGCTGTTGTGGATTATGTCCCAAAAAAGTTGGCGTTGTTGTCAATAATTTTGGTTTGTGTGTTTTTCAAAATCATCAAGAGCTTTTCTGAAAATCGTTTTTTTTCTTTCCGATTAAATGCTAGTTTTTGTTTATGTTTACTATATAGTGCGAGATACTTGAAAACAGGGATAAACAAGTACCAAACCTTGAAGGATGGTGCCAGTGTACATCAAAGGTGGTGCGTGGTCAAACATAGAAGGTATGTGTAAAATTTGGGCATTGTCTGAACGGCTAGAAGTTAAAATACTAACATTTCATTATAGATGAAATATTGAAGGCAGCTGTTTCAAAATATGGATTGAATCAATGGTCAAGAGTCGCCTCATTGTTAGCTCGTAAGACTGCTAAACAAGCGAAAGCTAGATGGAATGAATACTTGGATCCTAGAATAAGGAGATCTGATTGGTCAGCTGAAGAGGATGAAAACTTACTAAATCTTGCTAGACTTATGCCTAATCAATGGAGATCCATTGCCTCCAAGATTGGAAGAACAGCAACACAAGCGATCGAAAGATATCAAAGGATCTTAGACGATTCGGAGGCAAGAGATTCAAATAATGAGTTAGGTTTGAGTGGTCCGGGTATTGAAACATTAGCTTCAGTTGGTGCAAGTAAAGATTTACAAATTGGTGATTTAAATGTGAATCCAGAAACAAAAGTTGCCAGACCAGATGCTATTGACCTTGACGAAGATGAAAAAGAAATGTTATCGGAAGCTAGAGCTCGTTTAGCCAATACCCAAGGTAAGAAAGCTACAAGAAAAGCCAGAGAACGTATGCTTGAAGAGAGTAAACGTATCGCATTATTACAAAAAAGGCGTGAATTGAAACAAGCTGGTATAAACACCAAGTTGAAAGCTCCAAAGAAAAAATTCAAAACTCAAATAGATTATAACGCTGACATTGCATTTGAACATAAGCCATTAGGAGGATTTTATGATACAACAGAAGAATCTAATGATAACGAAAACTTACTGAACAATTTCAACAGACAAGTTAGAACATCGGGTGTGAAAGAGAAAGAAAACAAAAAGGAGAAAAGATCGAGAGATAATAAAGAAGAAAGTAATATAACCATTGAAAAACAAGCCGAACTAACAGATGTGAAAAGAAGAAAATTAGAGCTTCCTGCTCCAAAATTTCAAGATGATACAGAAACATCACTTATAGAGGAAAAGATTCGTAATGATGAATTAGATGCTGCTGGAATTGATGATAGAATAAATGAAGCCGCAAAAAAAATACGGGAATCAAAAATTGAAAAGTCAGCTTTACTTACTAAGGAAGAGCAAGAAGAATCTGTTCCAGAAACAGATATACTTGACCAAGCGATTCGAGAAAGTCCCGCTGATGATAAATTTACACCCAAAGCACCAAGGTTTTCACTTCGTGATAAATTTGCTTCGCTCCCAAAACCGAAAAATGATTTCGAAATTTTAGAGAATGAAGAAATTGAACAAGAAGAAATACCCCAAACAAAGACACCACAGCTCATTGAAGATGAGGGCGAGGCTGAAAGGCTAAGAGAGGTTAAAGAGGCCAAGGACAAGGAAAGAGCTAAATTGAGAAGATCGCTTGCTGTTCAGAAGAATCTTAGTATACCCAATCTTCCATCATCAATAAATTTCAGCCCGTTGAATAATGATGATATTTCAAAAGCAGTTGATTCTGAAGTGCTAAGGCTAATAAAATCAGACTATTCCAAGATACATAAAATCTCTGGTGTTCCATTATTAGGGGACTTGGATGAAGAGTCCAAATCAAAAGTTGAAGATGAAATCAGAAATGAAGTTAATGAAACTGCTTTAATGGAATTTCAAAATACATTTGCTAGTCTTCATACTTTAAAGTCGAAAATTGAAAACATTGAAAACTCAATTTTGATCTCAGAATTACAGGATCTACTATCAGCAACAAATAAACTTGAAAAAAAATTGAAAGTACAGTTTGGTGGTTACTTGAAGAGAAATGACATATTAAGTGAAGAGGCAATTCAATTACTAGATGATTTGAAAGATTCCGATAGAGCACTTGCTGCATTTGAACTACTAAACAATAGTGAATCCATCAGTATGAAGGTTAGAACTGATATTCTCCAAGAGGAAGTCAATGCTCTTGTCCATGCTGAACAGGTTGGTCAAGAACGTTATTTGGAAGTTAAAAGAACTAAACCCTCGGTTTGAATTGTATAGTGGCTCGGAATTCGGGTTATGATGATGTTTTTGTTTACAATTTTTTTAATAAAGGGAAAATTACCTTGCGAAATTTGACATCTGTAGAATTGAAATCTGTTGGTATTTCATTCATTATCGTTGATATCGTTGACAGAACTAGCATGAGCTCTAACTTACTTTTTGTTCCTTACCGGAAGACTCAGAGGATTGAGTTTGGAAAGGAATTGAGAGAGATCATTTCCAAGGAATACTACCAAACTGCAACTGTTTTCGAAGCTGATCTACAAGAAATTGACACCTTAAGAAATGATACAATTGACTTGGAAGTTTCTGCTCAAGATCTAGCTTTATTGAAAAGGTATGTGTAAACTATTCTCTACCGAAGCAGCTAGCTGTTCAGTTTCACTAACTATTCAATCCCTAGATTCTATATTCATCTCTGTACACTTGAATCAAAATTTCCAAAAGATGTGGTTGAATTCCCTTGGTATGGTACTTTAGGATACAACGTTACCGGTCCAGTCAAGATAAAATCATTTGTATTTGAGCGTATTAATGTCATTTACAATATTGCATCATTATATACACAATTGGCCGTGAACCAAGATAGATCAAGTGACGATGGTCTGAAAAAAGCTTGTTTATATTTCCAATTTGCTGCCACGTTCTTCGGATACATCAATAAACTTGCTGAAGAAGATTCAGGTTTAACATTACCATTAGATTTACAGAAAGGTACTATTGAAACCCTTCAGGTTCTATCATTAGCCCAGGCTCAAGAAGTTTTTTGGTTGAAGGCTACAAAAGATAAAATAAAGGATTCACTGGTAGCAAGATTAGCAATCCAAGTATCTGATTTCTATGCTCAAACATTGACAAGTGCTAATAGAAGTGAAGGATTTAGAACAGAATGGATCCATCATATTACAGTAAAGAAATTTCATTTCGAAGCGGCAGCTCAATTCAGAGCATCACTAGTTGCAGTCTCAAACTCAAAATATGGTGAAGAAGTTGCACGTTTACAAAACGCTAAAAGGGCCATTTCAAATGCTAGCTCAAGCACAAAATTCGTAAGTGAAGCTGTTAGGCAAGATTTGCAAGGATTGTCTGAAGTCATTGAAGATACATTAAGAAGAGCAGAAAAGGACAATGACTTGATTTATTTACAAGATGTTCCAAAAAAGTTAACTCCAATCGCCAACGCTCGAATGGTCAAGGAAATGGATATATCTGACTACACCAAACCACAAGAATCTCTCAAGACTGGAAATTATGGGAAACACTTATTCAAAGATTTATTGCCATTCTACGTCATTCAAACGGCTCAAGCATTCCGTGAAAGACAGGATGAATATGTTCAAAAACATATAATCTCACCAATAAAGGCACTTACCAATATTATGAACAAATACATCACTGAAAGAGGCCTTCCGGGATCCATTGATGCTATAGATAAACCACAAGCACTTCCTGCAAGTATATTGGATCATCATTATGAAATAAAACAACAAGGTGGTGTGGAAAGAATCAAGGAAACAATTGATGATATTCAAAGATTATCTTTGGAAGGTGGGCGCATGTTGGAAGGTGCTAAGGATAGATTGAAAGTTGAAGCTCAAGAGGATGATCTGTTGCGAGCAAAGCAAGGTTCAAAACATTGGACCAGATCAAGCTCTGAAGAAGTCTCTTTTCATTTGATCAAAAGAATTCAGGATTTGGAAAACTATTATAGACAAGCTAAAAAAGGTGACGCTACAGTGCGAGCTCAGTTCTATAATATAGAAAAGCCATTAAGTATATTGGCATCATCTGAAGAAAAGATTAATGAATTCGTCCCAAATTCAAAGTCTGAAAAGTTGGATCCTTCATTAAAGAGGATCATTTTGAATATTAAAGAATCATTGAACAAAGCTCATAAGCTTGAAATGGAACGTAATAATTTTATTGAAACAGTTGAAGTTAAATCATTACATTACAATATATTACCGAAGATAGTGTCTGAATACAAATCAATACAATCTAACTTCACTGACCTAAAGGTTGATTCCAACACGTTTGAACCTGTTTTCCAAAAGCATATAAAAAACTTCTCCAAGGACATTGAGTGGATTGAAAAGCAGAAGGCTGAACAACGTGAAGTGGAAGAAAAAATTGATGAACTCAACAAACAATTTTTACGTTACAAGACCGCCCAAGTTTCAAATTCTGCAAGGGAAGAAGCTTTGAAATCATTGGATATGGTATACACAGAGGTTAAAGATTTGAAAATGAATTTATCACAAGGTGTGAAATTCTATAATGATTTCAACGCGAATTGCAAAAAGTTAATTGAAGATTGTGACAATTTTGTTTATGAAAGAAGACTTGAAGCTAGAGATTTAGAATCGTAAGTATATTTTTTTTTTTTTTATTATTTTTTAATTTTTTGGATTAAAAGAACTAAACTAACATTATTCTTAGTGAACTAAACAAGAGATTTGAAAATCTAGAAATTAATTCTGGATCAAGCACGCCACTTCCAAGTTCTAGCTCTAGTAAAAGAGGTTCAGCCATTGATTTGCAATCACCTAGCATCACTGAAACAACTGTAAGTCCTGCATTAGCTGCACCAAAGGCACAATCGGCTAAAGCAAAAGTTGGTGTATGGAGACCAGAAAACGGAATCAAATTCACCTAATTAGCTTCGTTTTTATCATTCATATTAGCAGAGACTTGTAGTTTTGCCAACCATTCCTCATATTCCCTTTTCCGTTTACCACGGTTGGTATTGGATTTATGTCTGTTGCTTGATAAATGAATAGACCATTGTTTATCACCAACAAGAACAACAGGGGTATTGTCTTTATTGAAACATTTATCACATGTATAATGCTTCCATTGTGTAGTTTTATCCTCTTTAGTTGTGTCTGTACTCAATAGTGATTCAAGACCTTTTGGTGTTTGACTTATTTCAGACTCTTCACCTTTAATAAACTTTTCTGTGATTTCTGTACCTCTTTCAGTGACATTCGATGACCATCGAGACAAGTCAGTAGCATCAAGTACAAATAATCTGCCACCATTTATATGATTATGTTCCTTCTCTTTGGCTAAATCAGCAGCTAATAAATTTTTTATCCACTTAACTTGTCTTTTAGCATACTGTCTTGTTCTTGTCTTCATATCCTCTATTGAAATACTAAGCTCTTTATCACTTCTATCACCTTCAAGCCAAGGCAAAAACTCTTTGAAGCCAATAACTTGCCATATACCTGTTTCAATATCTGGCTTAGGATAACTTTTGCGATAATAATCATAAAGTTCAATGATTTCATTCATACCACCATTCTCGAGCATTTTATCAACTCTGTCGTTCAATCTTTTATCTAAAACTGGTTTCTGTGCGTATATCCAGAATGCTAGTGTATTGAATCTAAGTTGGGAGCCAGCTTTATCTAATTCAACTTGACCCTCATAATGTTCACTTGCTTTCTTGTTGGTCGTGTAATAGATCTCAAGCATTCTTCGTATTCTTCTTGTATCATTTGGATGAAATTTTTCGGCAGTCACTGGATCAACTTCCTTTAACGTTTTGAAAACTTGATCTGATGGACCATCTAGTATCTTGAGTTGATCCTCTGTCAATTTTTGGGTTTTGTCCTTAACAGGTTCATCATTCTTTATTGTTTTGTTCTTGAATAACAAAGAGTTGAGATAGTAGTGAGTTCCTCCGATGATAATGGGTATTTTCCCTCTTGAATGTATATCAGCAATACTAGATAATGCTTCTTTTTCAAATCTATGAATAAAGTACTCTTCGTTCCAATCAACATGATTCATGACGTGGTGCGGTATACCTTCTCTCTCGTCCATAGGATGCTTATTTGTTATGATATCAGCACCTTTATACATCTGCATTGAATCTGCGTTTATTATTTCGCCATTAAACCTTTTGGCAATCTCTATACTGAACTATTCATATTTGTTAGTTTCCATGATCTCGAAGACCGAGATTTTACAAACTTACTTGAGACTTCCCTACACCTGTAGTACCCACTATCACAATAACATTCTTTGGTGGCCCCATTATAAATTTTCTTATTGCTCTAAACATACATAAAGCAGCTCGGTACCTAATGAAATCAGTGCTTAGATATTCATGGATCTTATTGTTTTGAGAGATGAGCTTTGAAGTTATACGATCTGGGAATTTTTCTATGATGATTATGTAATCCATGCAAACAATTTCCGTTAAGCTACTACGCTCGAAAGAGCTCGTCTACGATTCTTCATGTATATTGTTGATATTGTATTGAAACCACAAATTACTCCGGTAATTAGCAACATTAAAGATTAGCATCTCTTCCTGTGCCATTGGTGACCTTGTCACTTCCGTTTGCATATTCAAGATGAATTGCACCACCAGCTGTTTATTCTTTTGCAGTAGTGAAACCAAGATCACGAATACTTTCACCAAACACTTTGGTCATCTTTCTCAATGTTTACCCTAAAGTTTAGACAACTACTAAATACCTAAAGCATAAACCAAAGACCAAGAGATGAAAATAAACGATATAATATTCCCATTGAAAGGCACCTATGGTGATAGAATTGATAAACCCAGTATAAGCCGAAGCGAATTGTTGGAAAAGTTAGCAAGCGTTAATCGATTTGGAACGTAGTGACAATGCCAGATAGCGGAGGCAATGACAATAGTGGCTTATATCTGATCTGACTAATAAAATATTTTCAAACCAGTGTATAATGTTTTCCAAATAAGAAATCATTTTATGCTTTTTCCACAATTTTTTAAGGCAAGTTTGGAAAATGGATCAACAGATCATGGCTCAAACAAGGCCCAAAGGCTAGCTTCCTCACTGAAAATTTGGAGGTCACAGGGTATCAACTCAAACATAGTTGAATGGGTGGGTTTCAATTTGTCTTTTGAAAAAACCTAGATTTCAGTACGAGAGTTTGTTACGTACCGTTGGATTACTACCATCCCCAAACTACATCGGCTTCTTCGATTGAAGTTCAATCAGTTATTACGAACGGTAAACAAACAAGAGATTATAGGCAGTAAAATAGATTGCTTGTAATGCCTATGCTGGACCTCTCTCATTGATATCAACTGACAGATTTGTGTGCCAGAATAGTATATGGTGTAGTAGAAGCGGTCTCTTCATGTCAGATGGATGAGGCGAAAGAATGAACTCAACTTCACACTGAATCATGATAAAATCTAATGGCAAAATTAATTCTGCCACATGATCATTTCTTCCACTGTATGACCCGACTCATGAATGATTATTAAATGTTCCATTTTCACTTTATAATTTCAACTGTACCCTTCTGAAACATCACGTTGAGTGGAAGACTAATCTACCCATCGTTGGGTATACTATAATACATCAGAGTGCGAACTACAGGTGAACTTTTGTCAGCTAGAAAATCAATCATATACTCAGATTCCTTTGATTTATATTGTAATTGAGCTCAATCAACTTTAGTGGAATATCATTACCATCTAAGCAAGAATATTAGCACTCTTTTCATTGGTACTACCAGTGCTACTATCTTCATTTGGTGTATGCTCCAAATGTAACACATCACCTTTCTCTTTCATCATCTTAAAATCAACATCACCAATGTTCTCACCAAACACTTCTGCAACTTCCTCCAAGGTACGACCTGATGTTTCAGTGACTGTTAAGAATGCGATAATTAATTCCACAGCCAAGATACAACAGTAAACAATGTAATATTTCCATTCAATAGCATCCATTGCAATAGAATTAACAAACCCATTATAAACTAATACAATTTGTTGTGTGACTAAAAAGATTGAAATACCTTTTGTTCTGATAGTGAATGGTAAAATTTCTGTTAAGTACAAATATGGTAACCCATTCAATCCCAAATTGTAAGCCAAGTAGTACAGAAAAATCATAGCCATGACACCTTTACCTAAACCTTTATCTTCAAAGTTTCTTTGTTGATTTATAGCAGATAATACTGTCCAAATAACGTAGAATAACAACATAAGGGCAATTGAAGTAACAAAGACTGGTCTTCTTCTAATGTTCTGAAATACCAACAAGTTAATCATAATTGAAATACCATAGTTCTAGATCATTAATCCACCATTGAAAACCAATTGTTGTGAAGTTGATGTGATACCAATAGAATTTAAAACCTTATTCAAATAGTAAGAGACTAACCCGTTACCGGATAATTGCATCAAGATACCAATGAAAACAATTAAGAACAAACGCTTTCTATTACCGGGTGTTCTAGTGAAATCCATATAAGATGATTTATCAGCGATCCTTTCTTGTTCGATAGCTAATTCAATTTCAGACATTTCAAAATCGACAAGTGCCCCACCAATAGATTCATCACCTCCTGCGTGATATTTTAATAAAATTCTTCTAGCTTCTTCAATTTTCCCTTTTGAAATCAACCATCTTGGAGATTCAGGTACGAAATAAATTAAAATACCTTGGATAACAGGAAATAGACCTTGTAAAATAGTTGGAACTCTCCATGACCAATTATCTCCAACATTTCTTGTACCAAATGAAACCCATCCTGCAATAATAGCACCCAAATACCAGTTTGAATTGAAAAAAGCAGTAACAGCTTGTCTATGTGTAGGATATGATAATTCTGAAATCAAAGGTGGTGAAGAGACTGTTGAAATAAAATTCCCAAACCCAATGATTATACGAGCAACTAGAAACATTGCATATGCACGTTTATCTGGATGTAATTTTTCACTTTCAACTGTATAAAAAGTACCTGCACATGCTTGAATAATTGTACCGGCAATCATGATAATATTACCAATAGTAATAGCATGTCTTCTACCAAATCTATCACCTAATGGAGAAGCAAAAGGGAATGCTAAAATACACCCAAAAACAACACCATTACTCATAGCACCAAGCACAGCACCTGTTGGATTCCCCATAGCATGCATCCAATCTGGGATAGATTGGAAAGCGTTTAACAAGGAACCATCATAACCTGTATTTGTAGAGGTAAGACTAACAATAAGCATCAAGATGTTTAATTGTAATAAATGAGGGACTTTTATCCAATGTTTACCATAATTTGGCAAGAAATGTTTTAAATGTTGACCATCATCATCAGCAACGTTGACTGGTGGTGCTGAACGTTTTGTTGGTTTATCCTTTTTGAAGAATTTAACTTCATCTGCAATAAGGCCAACCATATTTATAATAGTTTATTAGCTTGAGATTTCTTTGATTTAAATATATATTGTTTAGAGGAGAACATTTCAAGATTCTGATTGTATTTTCTAACAGCAGATTTCATTGTATTTATAGTGAAACCCTTGAATAGATTTCCCTGTCCTCATAACTTCATGGATTTTCTTGTCTGGGGCTAAAACCTCTAATCTGGGGTTGCATAAACTTTAGTCATGAATGTTAATGGATTCTATTTGTCCCTAATAACTCCAGAATATTCCTCAAAAAAATGTTCCAATGTAATATTATTTTTAATACACTCCCAATTTTCAAAGATGACTCCAGTTAAAATCATGGGGAATATAAACAAAAATTGTACCAGCAATAGTCATTTGTCCTGAGCTTAAAGCCAATTAGGCTAGAAATCCTGATAGCTCAAGTGTCCAAAACTTCTGCAAGATCTTTTCATATTTTACGTGACGTTTAGTTTACTCTCCTCAAACAATGACCGGCTAAGTTAACTATAGATGGAAACAGCACAGTTATCTAAACCTTGAACATATTATCACGGCCGCTCTTCCATATCGGATTCAGCTAATTACCAGTCTAGTATATCAGAAAAGCATGCGTCATACACCTCACAAATCTCTGGTTTCAGTTGAGAAGTTGCGGCGTGTGTCATTCCATCAACAAGAGTTTTCAAAACAGAACTGTCAAGTTTTGCGTGTCTAAATTTGTATACGCTGGACTGCGGACAAGTGCTCAAAACTGTCCGTCGAATGTTCAATGGTTCTCACTGGTACGATGATACAAGTACCAAAAGTTTACGTCTAGTTATTCCTGGAGGGGAACAGGATGGAAAAATTCTTGCCATCAAATTTCAAGCTATAACTATATACTCAATGTTCGGGGTAGTGATATTGCCGTCTAGTACAGCTTTCAATTTCCCTTTGATATTGTAGCAAAAGTCTTCATATCAGGACACTAATTCAATCATATTATTTCTATACATAGCTAAGGGGTCCTGAATGCTCAACTGTCGAGCTCTATTTACTACCCTCATTCAACTGCGGACGGATTTCCTGACTCGCAATGATTGTAAACCCCCAGAGAGTGACCTGAGTCATTACTCGTGAGTCCGATCCAAGGAAGGGGACATGAGGCTAGTAAGCCCGGTTTCATGAGTCAGCCCAATTATACGAAATTCCTTGCTCAGTGTTTATATTGCATGACAAGATGATTATACAGAGTCACCCAAATGGACCAATTCTGGGGTGCATTTGTCAAAGTATCAATAAGCAGAAATGTTTCCGCAAATCAACAGGAAAATATATTTTTGGGGATAAAGGTCGTCGTATGTCTTTGGGTTTTGGGGACATTAATTCGCATACTTGAGTCTTGGAGCAATAGGAAAGCTTAAAGTAAGTCCTGGAGTAACCAATATTCACTGGAATTCTATAGCTATATGCTTGAGGGCTATTCATAAAATGAGTGGAGCAAGTATTATCATTAATCGAGCTGCTTCGTATACGTAGTTGTAAATTAAGATACCGGATTTTCCTAAAGCTCAGCTTGTTTTTAGTTGTTGTGCAAACCATGATTCATGACGAATTGTATAAAGCAGTATGATTTTTAGTCAAAGATAAGTATATAAGCAATATCCCAAAACAGATACCTAAGCCCTGACTTTTATTAATATTGATTTCTGTTTCTTTGTTGATACTTCTAGGCAGATAAATATAATATAATTATATAGGCTACGTTAAACTTGGGGAAGGAATCAGGATACTGGGCCATTTCCCCTTGAATTTTTCGTTGTCTACATGCTATTTAACAGCAACTTGATTTGATTATATCAAAGTCTATAGCATTTTCTGACACCAAACATCTACCTTTCACATATTTTCTATCTCTTTGGTACACTTGAGTTTTGCCTGACTCTGTGACCTGTTATTATGATCACCATTAGCTATAGAATTTCATTTTTTTGCCCCGGCGTGATTCGATTGTGGAGAAATGACTAGGCGGAAAAACAAACAATCGTGAATACAAATTTGGGTTCTGAAACGATATTAAATCAATTAATACATTCGTGTATTTGTCCAGGTTGCAATAATTGGATGTTTTTTTGGACACAATCTATGTAAAATTACGTAGAGTGAGCTTGAATCAGCTTCAGGATACGAAAAAATCTCTTCAAGTGAATCATTGATAAAGCAGTTTTAATACATTTACATACTACTAAGAAGTTAATATACAAATCGGCTTTCTACTATTGGGGATCTAGGTTACAATTGTTGTCCCACGAAATTCATGATAGCTTTTTATTTATTCTTCCTAGTTGAAAAAATTATTTGTTTATTCAACCGAAATGTGAAATTTTAAGAAAGTAGCTATATCCTACCATCCCTGGAAATAAAAAGTCCCCTCAATAATCATCGTCACTTTCATCACTATCATTCCATCCAAATTCATATTGTTCAGCTAAAGTTTCCAACTCTTGAATCATATTTTCTCGATCATCACCCCTAACAAATTTTGAAACATATATCTTCATTTCTAATAATGTCTTCCTTGGTGCTGTTGTGATTTCCATTGTTGCCTTAACACTGTCATTTGGATTCACCAAATTATTTGGATATGAACTTGGTGTACCGTATGGGATCTTGGAGATGTATTCAGTAGTGGATCTATTTTGTGTATTCTTGTCATTTAATGAATTAGAGTCTTGAAATGAACAGGCTAAATCAGTTACATCTTGTTGTGAACTAGTTTTTGGAGGTTTATTCACTGTGCTTTTAGAAAATGTATGTTCGTTTTTTGGTATTTGGAAAAAATCTTCACTAAATTTGAAATTATAATCACCTGTTGATGCTTCAACTTTTGAAATGATTCTTCTATCAGTACCTAATGTTAAGTTATCTTCAATCACACTAAAATTGACATTATGTTCTCTTTGTGACATGATTGTCTGAAATGGTTCAAACAACAAGTTTTGCAGTGCTGATGTTTGCCAATGACTTTTCCTGTCAATAGCCAACTCTTCTGGTAAATGTCTTGGGGTTGCTAACGGGATAAATAATGATGATGATCTTTGTAATGATAGGAAAGTTTTTATTCTAGATATTATATCTTTATTTGACAAGTTTTCTAATTTAATTCCATTGAAGATCCCCCATGTAAATATTGAACTCTTAGGATTGTAATCATCTCTAACTTCGTCCAACATCTGACTAGTGAACCCACCCCAGGCACTATCAATCTCACTAACAATATTCAACCCACCTAAAGAATCGCAGCTTTCCAATATATTTCTATATCTATCCTCTAAGAAATTCACACCCACCATGTCACTTTTCCATTCCTCTACACCAACTTCATAATCAACAAACTCTCTTTCTTGACCCAATGACAATCTCCCCTTTGGATATTTCTTCGGATCAACTTCCCAATGACTTAATTCATTATATGCATTCGGCTGATAAAGCACTCTTGAATAATCAGTCCAGTATGATGTATTCTCAATGTTCAATTCAGGTAATGATTCATAATTGTCTAAAGCACGTTGATATGCACTCTTTGGAATTGGATCTCTTTTCATTTGTTGGATCTTACCATACCATTGATCACTATCTTCATCATCTTCAGCTTGTTGCGGCTGCTCAAAATATTCAAATTGACCTAATGCACCAAACCCACCTTTCAGATCCCATATCAATGCTCTTGGATTATAATTAACGGTGGTTTTGTCTCTTGATAATGTTGGCTTGAAGAATACGTTTGGATTGTTATCTGCTTTTGTAACAGATTTTGTATAGTCCAAGTAACTTTCCTGTGCGTTGAAGAAATGTGTTGTAAGATGGTTTGCCCTCTGTGAGAGTGATAAGTGTATGGATTCTGACATGTTCAATGGAAACTTTTCTTCTTCTCTTCAAACGTCTTACAAATATTAAATATGAATATGATTATTCTGGAAAAAGTTCGAGCTCATCTCTTCGCGAATCAGTTTTGTTTTTCGCGGCCTGTGTTTTTTCGTATCGTCTACGTGTAAAAAGTCAGACCGGACTAGTTCTTGACATAAAGAGTATATCTTGAGCAAACAGCGCATATACTCGTTACTAGAAGAGCATCTTGATCCCGGTACTTTATCGTAAAATAGATTCATATTGGCTTTTGAGAAGAAACAATGCATTTTAGCTCTTTTTTACTCATATTATGTGCATGTTGGTTGACAATAGTGCTGTGTGAAGCGGATTATTACAAAATATTGGGTGTTAGTAAGAAAGCCACTGAGAAAGAAATTAAATCAGCTTATAGAGCTTTAAGTAAGAAATATCATCCAGATAAAAATCCAGGTGATGATGATGCGCATCATAAATTCATAGAGGTTGGTGAAGCTTATGAAATACTTAGTGACAATGAAAAGAGATCAACTTATGATAAATATGGTCATGATGGGTTGAAGAATGGCGGTGGAAGAGGTGGAGGTGGAGGTGGTGGATTTGATCCATTTGCTGAGTTCTTTGGGTTTGGAAGACAACGTCAACAACAACAAAGAGGTAAGCCAAGAGGAAGCGATGCTGATGTGAATGTTGATTTGAGTTTGAAAGATTTTTACACAGGTTCTGAATACACTTTTGATGTTGAAATGCAGAACTTATGTCCAACATGTGAAGGTACTGGCTCTGCTGATGGTAAGAGTCATCAATGTACAGGATGTGGTGGTAGTGGTGTTAAAGTTATGAAAAGACAATTAGCACCAGGTATGTTTCAGCAATTCCAAACAACTTGTGATGAATGTCGTGGTAAAGGTAAAATCATTACACATCGTTGCAAAACCTGTAATGGACATGCTGTTGTTCGTGATGTTCGTCATTTTGAGTTCTTTGTTGAGCCAGGTGCTCCAAGAGATATGGTTCATAAATTCAAAGGTGACGGTGATCATAGTCCAGACTGGGATTCTGGTGACTTATTGGTCCATGTCAAAGAAAGATCTACTCAAAACTATGGTTTCCGTCGTAGATTTGATAACTTGTACCGTACAGAAGTTTTGAGTTTGAAAGAAGCCATTTTAGGTGATTGGAAAAGAGAAATTGTATTTTTTGATGACGATAATATCACAATAACAAGACCAAAAGGTCAAGTTGTTATGGATGGTGAAGTGGAAATAATAAAGAATAAAGGTATGCCAATACCGGAAGGTCCTGAAGAATTTGGTGACTTGATAATAGAGTATAAAGTGATATTTCCAGGTGGTGCTAAGGATCAAAAAGTATTCAGAGATGAACTATAATAGATTTTTGTATATAAAAAGGGCTACAAAAAAATTAATATAGCTATATATATTCATTAGGTCGCTCATTAGTTGAGTAATTTCTTCTTATATTCCCAGTAGTTTTTTCTTATGGTGTCATATTTAGTTGCCAATAAATCATAACCTCTTGCTGCTAAACTAGGGTCAGATTGGGAATAAATTTTAACAAGTAACTCTAAAGCTGGTACAGATTTAATCTTCTCTAGGTCTGCATTATCCGATAGCACGTTAGCATACTGAAGTGCGTAACTTTCCAAGTGTAATAAATCCTTCTTTGTTTCTTCAAATACTGCAGTTAGATAATTCCATGAACTAACATTTTGTGGGGCAACTGATATCTTGTCTTTAGTGTATTCTAATTCTCTTTCAAAAACTTCATCAGTTATAATCTTTTTATTTATTTGAGCGTCACCAAAAATTGCAAAGAATCTATGAGACCAAGCAGAATTGTTATAAACATCTTGTTGAATGAATTTATCCACAAATTCTAATTCTTCATCAAACTTATTGAAGAATCGCACTAACCATTTTCTATGTGACCATACATGATAGTTCTTGGAGTCTTCATCGAGCATTACTTCAATCAATGGAAATTCTCTTTTTGGATTTGAAGTTTTCTCTAATTGTAACAATAATTGACGGTAGTTCCATATTTGATAATTTTTGATATTCTCGAGTGCAACTTCTTCAACCCAATCAAGTTCTTTACTTAGATCTTTCTTTAGATGCACGATGTTGTGATATCTATATTGCCAGACGGTATAATGAGCAGCATTTAGTTTGATGGCTTCTTGTGTTAAGAATAATGCTCTTTCTGAATATTCACATTTGGTTTGTAGAGCTCTTAAAAGCCCCATAATGGAGCGATACTCGTCTGTGTATAAGATTTGTGAAACTTGAACACCTTCGACATCTAAGGTCAAAGGCTCAATATCATCCCAATTGTAGTTTTCCTATCAATGAAGTTAGTTTGATCGTTATGATTATGACCATCATCATCGTCTTCAACACACTCACCATTTTTGATTATAAGGATTTTGTAGTATTTTAATCAAGGCAACAAAAAAAAGCTATGAGTCAATAACCATAAGCTATATATATGATGAAGATAAACCTCAAGTAACCTCAAATGCAATATGATACTTGAGCTTTACTCAAAATCGTACCTCAAATCTTGTAGCTCATCATTTCCAGATTGAGCTCAAAGAATTGAATTCGAAATCAAATCGGTTGGAGAAGCACAGAACACATTCGCGAATTTTATTCTTGGTGGCACTACGCGTGATGGCAGAACAATAACAAAAGAATATAGGATGTGAATTGTAACATTCCAGACAAATCCCAAAGTTGAAATAATATTTGATAAGGACTGTTGACGGTCAGAAGCACAAGATAGTCAGTGAATTTTCCATGTTTTGAATTTCCTTCTTCTTTAGACTACCAGGACTCAAATTTCCATATTGATACGTTGAGGGTGGACGGTATATCTTTCAGAAATTTATTTATCTTGTACATTGACTATATGTACACTTCAACTATTGCTGAAATCAGACTTTTATGAATGATTCTACTTTACATTGAGCTATCTCTTTTTCACCTTAAGATTTTGCAATCCTGAAAAGTCGGTATGAATTGTATTCAAGAACTGTATAAGGATACCACGTAAAAAATAATCAGCTGCACTAGATGTCCTGGTACCTTGGGTACTGTTCACCTAAGTTCAATTTGGCTTGTTAATAAATTTTATACAACAAACATTGCCTGGTTTTACCTCACCAAGAGTAAATGACCTCATCATTTCAAATAGTGATACTTTACAAACTGTTGATTTAAGTGTGACGGAAAAACACTTCACCAGGGAAAATTTCCCAGTAACAAAAAGATAAAAAAAAGTGAGATGAGTTTCAATTTTCAGCCAGTTTTACAAAATTGATGTTTCAAGAGAACTTGGAGTTGACAGTGTCAGTGGTAGAATCCAGTTCATAGTATTATCAAGATTTATGTGGTGGTTGATTCAGATACTTGCATGCGTGATACTAAAGATGGAGCTGCTAAAATTAGCAAACAACAAGTATTTGATCATTTTCAGAGTATAATAGTGGACTTTTAATTGATTTGGATACCTATTGTATAAAAGTGGGACAAATACATGCTTTCGTTCTCTTAAATCATAAAAATGCCGAACTTAGTTTCAAGAAATTAGTTATTATTGTTGGTTATTTAATATATAGATATATGGTAAAATGATATAGTTGCAAAATATACGTCTTCATGAATGACAAACGTTTTAAATTACTAGTTTTACCAGTACTTGTACTTTTGTCGTTGATTTCGAACGCAATTTAGCTTCGTCTGCTTTTCTGATCCAACGCATCTAAAAAGCCTATTGTAAGTTCTGGCTAATAAATGAATAATTAAAGAAAAAACATTGAAAAAATATCTCCGGTTAAATAGTTCTGATAAACTCTTAATCATATTTTTGCTTCTTCTAAAGATTAGTAAAATTGATTTTATTACTGGATTTTGTGTCTATCAATTTAATTTCAATTTGATCTCCGAGTTTTTATCTCCACCGGAATTTAAATCCCATAGATAAGAACCGTTTGACATAAAAATTCAAAACCACACAACAGATAAGTTACCAAATTCGTTAAAAAGTTGCCAAAGCTTAAAACTGATAGTTCTTGTTGCAGAAAGAAAGGAGTTCATGATAACAGATGACAATAGTTGCTGTGCATTTGGTATCAATCATTATAATGATCACCATAGATTTTTGATTCCACTGGGAAATTAGATAGAATGATATCTTATGTGATCGTAACTAAGATACCTGAACATCAACGAATATATAGCCATGATCAAATCCTTTTAATTTATGATGTGATTTAAGATTTAGATAAATAAACAACTCACATAAGTACAATTTAAACAATGCAAGTTCAGACACCAACAGCTGCTCCATTAACTGATAAATCAAAAGTTGATATTAAAGAAGATATCAAAGCTGGGATCCCAGAGGAAAAAGAACAACAAGAAGGAGAAGGTTTACTTCCAGGTAAACATACATTACCAGCATCATGGTGGTTTTCCAAAGAAATTTTTGAACTAGAAAAAAGAGCCATCTTCATGAAATCATGGTTATACACTGCACATTCATCAACTTTTAAAAAAGCTGGTGATTATTTTGCTTATAATTTTTGTGGTAATCAGTTTTTTTTAATCAAAAACAAAAAGGGTGAAATCAAAGCTTTCCATAACATTTGTCGTCATAGGGCATATCCAGTTGTCAGAAAGCAGAAAGGTTCTTCCGTCGTTCTTGGATGTCAATATCATGGTTGGTCATATAATACAGATGGTGATTTAACTAAAGCTCCACAATTTGATAATGTTGAAGGTTTTGAAAAGAAAGAAAATTCATTATATCCTATTCATACACACATTACTGATCAAGGTTTAATCTTTGTTAATTTCGATTCATCTGAAGAAGGTCCAGCACCATTTCATGATTGGTTTAAAGGTCTTGAAGATGAAATGCATGAATTTGATTTCAGTGATTATGAATATCATATGTCTTACGAGTTGGATGGTCAATTTAATTGGAAAACTTTAATGGATGGTTATATGGAGTGTTATCATTGTCCAACTGCTCATCCAGGTTTAACAGCTGCTTTCCAAATGAATACTTATAAAGTCATTCCAAAGGGAAAATATGCACGTCATTTTTGTGAGATTAAACGTAATGAAGACTATAAACCAAAACCAAAGCCACAACCTGAAAGAAGAAGATCATCTGCTGTTTCACAATGGCTAGGTTTTAGTAAGCCTGATGAAATTCAAGAAGAAGCTGTGGAGACTGAAAAAAAGAATGTTGGAGGTGAATTTGATGGGTTATGGATGTATCTATATCCAACCAATGGTATTAATTGTTATTCTCCAGCATGGTATTCCATCAGAGTCTTACCTGTTGGGGTTTCACATACTATCTTACAATATGATATTTTCACTAAGAAAGGTTTACCACAAGCTGAAAAGGATGAATTTGTTGAATTTTTACAACAAGTTGAACTTGAAGATTTTGACTTATGTGTCAAAACTCAACAAAATTTAAACCAAGGCATTTATTCAACAGGTTATTTACATCCGACTAAAGAGATTGGTGTTGTCTATTACCAAGAAATTGTTAAAGATATGGTTAAAGAGCATTTCGCTAAGGAACAAGAATTAGGAAAGCAAATAAATCCATCATTCTTAGGTAGTAAAAATGCTGGTGAATCTGATGAATTGGAAGAAATTTGTAATAAAGTTGAATGTAAAGGTACTAATCCAGAAACATTTGCTAGAGAATTGAATTGGTGATTAAGAAGTAGGAGTTTTACTTAATTCAAATATAAGATTTAATAATGAAGGAAGCACAGGTTGTGATTTATATAGAATTTTTTTTTTCGTGTGTGATATTTATATGGCGATTATATATTCTGGAAATATATGCAGGTGAATAGTGATATTATAATTGTAATAATTATATTATAAAAAATATATAATATGTTCATGATTAATTTTTTTGAACTTCATTCTGTAGCTGATATAAAATTCTTTCGTTACAGCTAGCCATGCTAATTATATGTACAGCGCTCTAAATTTTATAATTTAGCGGCCGGCAATATTATGATATTTTCGAAATTATTAATTATTAATCACAATATATCATACTTTTTCGCCCACTGCTGCAAAAAGGAAAAGGAAAAATATGACCACGATAATCATGGTCATATCTTAATATATCATTAATTACAAGTCAAAGGTATAATAATATAAGAAGTCCTAAGTAAGTGTACCGCATTTCGCGAAATTTATCGATATCAATGTGGGGGATATAAAGGATATAATCGGCCACTTTATTCAAAGTTCAAACGCCATGAAATACGTTTATATCACATCGACAAATCCCGTTATATTATAACATGTATCTACAATAAGATATGATTATTCTCAAGCATACTAGGTAAACTATCTTATTGGAGAAGTAAACTAATTAAGATATAAAAGAATAAAAAAGACGAAATAAAGAAACAACTTTTCAACAATATTATTAATGTGTAATCAACCAATGGTTGAGTCTATCTAGATCAATAATGCTAAACCTAGGGCTAAAACTGTTGATAATCCAGCACCACTAGTCATAACAATACCCATCCCTTTTGAAGAAGATGAGGAATCACCAGTACTTGAAGCACCAGAACCAGATACAGACCCAGAGCCTGACTCACTAACAGTAGAACCATTTTTGGAATCAACAGTTCCAGTCAAAGTAGCAGCTGAAGATAATACAGCATCAATAACTGAAGATAAAGTACCGGTGACTTTAGTCACTGCATCTGGGATGGATCCAGTGACTAAAGTGGTTGTTGCTGAAGAAAAATAACCATCAGAAACTTGTTTCTCATATGTATCTGACCATTTCGATTTAATTGAATCAAGAACACCTTTACCATTCATACCGATGGCACTAACGTTTGGAGCTGGTAACTCCACTGTATCATCATTTAAATAACCGACATAAGTATGGTTATTTACTAAGAATTCTGTATCAACTTCCTTGTTTGTGATTCCTGTCTTGTTTGCAACAATTTGGAAAACGTTTGCTGATGCATCGTGACGACCTAAATTTGGTAAATCCCAGTTAGCTTGGACTGATGATAATTCTGAATAATGATCATAAAAGGTGGAATCAACAGTACCCTTTAGTTCATCTGGGACTGCACCACCTAGTAAAATTGAGAAAACTTTATTTTGAATTGCATAATTATCAGTTTCATCAAATGTTAAGAGAACTAATGTATTATTCATGAAGTACTCATTTTCTAATAATGGTTCTAGAAAATCTTTGGACCAAGTTGCAGCAACATTGATATTTGAATCATGACCATCATTAGTCATATTTGGAGTGATGAAAGCCCATTGTGGTAATTCATGATTTTTCAAGTCTTTTTCAAATTCAGTAAAATTTTTAATCTTTGATAAATTTTCATCATCTTCAGTAACTGATTGGAAAGACATTAATGGATTATGTTTTCTCATATAATCATTTGCAAAGTTTTCTTGATTTGAAAAATTGTAACCTTGATATCCTGAGTAAGGTAAATGTTGCTGATATTCACCCCATGAAATGTTTTTCGAATCTAATAAATCCATCACAGTAGAAACATTTTTTGGCATTTGAATAAAACGATCATCATCCAAAGCGAAATAATCACCAGAGACTGAAGCAATATAATTTGGTTCAGAAGGGTGTGTAACAGCCCAATAATTATCCAAGACAATACCGTGTTCAGCTAACCAGCTTAAACCTTCACTTTCAGCAGCTTTATCAAAATCAGTATTTTCTAACCAAATGATGAAAAATCTATCAAATGCTTTTCCTGAAACGTTTGATGAATCTTGGATAGTATTTGCAGTTTCCTGAGTTTTGTAGATTTCGGTAGCATCTGGTTCTATCGTGGAATAGAAACGAGACGAAGTAGCAGCTTCAGAAACCACTATTGATGCAATCGAAGATAAGATTGTCAAAGGAATGACTTTGTGGAATAACATGGTTGAATGTTTAATGAATGGTTAAATTTCTTGTCACTGAGAGAAGAAGATTTTCTCTTGGTAAACTTGGGGGAAGCTTATTTCGTGGTATTTAAATATCAACTAGATTCTTGAATATTCCAATCATAATGGATGGATTTGAATATACGAAGTCCAACTGTTACACGAGTGCAGTTGCATTGGCGTGATCCGATTTGACAATGTTTTAGTACAACATCCAACTGTCCATCGTGTTTAGGCAATTCAGACGTCTGTAAAGGGCAATAGCTCCAGTCCATGTGTTGGTAATAAAATGAATTAACAGACATGTTATTCATCTGTATCGTTGATCTGCCGCAATTGAAGAGAATAAATGAATGGACAAGAAAGTAGCTCACGGGTTTATCACTCAGTCAATGCTACAACGCACTATATAGATACAATTTCTCGATATCAATACAACCAACACCAACATCAACACCAACATCAACAACCATACCCTTGATATCAGCAGTTATCTTTTCTCGTGCTCGATTAGCGCTTAGCCTTCAACTCTGTCTCTGGATCTGTTGGCCGTTATACCTGAATTTCTGCTGAGCTCTGACCACGTTGCCCACTGGCCAATGAAACGCTGCAAGAATGTCAGCCAATACCACTTTGTAATCTTGTAGTAGCATCACAGTGTCATTCTGTATCTCTGCGCTGTAGGGCTAATTGATGGCTGTCTCCACGTGTTGATGTTTCCATTTTCATTTATTTTCATTTCTACGCGAATATGAAATCTGGTTTTGGAGTGGTTTAATATGAAATATTGACCATGTGGGCGAGATGAAGTGAGTGAATTGGATTATTTGGAACGATGATAGGACAGCTGGAGCTAAAACCAGATGCATTGCTTCCTGGATTATAGAAGAATGGATTGCAACAGGGCGGTTACTTTAAAATGGTTGTATACTGGTGCTGGTATCAGCCGCTGAGGAGTTACTGGATACTGATGAATATCAACACATTGAAGAGATTTTATTTAGATCCATGAGTTTTACTCAATCTCCTACCTACTCCAGGATTAGACTTCTTTCCAAAACTCTTGGGTCGTCTGACTAGAAAAGCAACATAAATACAATGAGCCATCACCACCAACCTATACCCAATTTAATGCCAGATTTTGACATAGATGATGAGAATCCAATACCACAAAAAGCCATCAACAAACCATCTCGAATCACAGGTACCAGAAACTCACCGCGGGTAAAAAATACCATTTCATTCATTCTAGGCGTTGCCGCTATTACACTGGTCTTTTTATATCTTGTGGAAAACATCAAGGCTACTAAACAGTCTCCAACTAGATTTTATCACCATACAAATCTCACGTTAGAAGATTATAATCATTTCCCACAAATACCTGAATGGAAATTGGATACTAATAAAGAATACACTTTATCCAAAGATGATTGGGATTCTAACGCGGAGGCAACAATAAGGGAATATGACTTTGTGATTTCGGATATCTTAGCTTCCCCAGATGGCGTATTGAGAAATATGACTGTGATCAATGAGAAATTCCCAGGTCCATTGGTTGAATGTAACTCTGGTGATACTTTGAAAATCAACGTCTTTAATAATGGATCTACTCCAACTACAATTCATTTTCATGGTTTATTTTTCAACGGAACTAATTTCATGGATGGTGCAAATAATATAAATCAATGTGAAATCCCATCAAATAGATCATTCACTTATGAATTTAAAATAAGCGAAGAACAATATGGAACTTATTGGTACCACTCTCATTATTCTACTCAGGCGGCTGATGGTGTGTTGGGTCCTGTTGTTATTCATTCCAAAGAAGAGGAAAAATTAATCGGTAATTTATATGATCATGATGTGGTTATATTAGCTGGTGATCATTATCATGATGTTGCTGCAAATTATCTAAGAGATTATCTAGCTTCAAATAATGAAAATGATGAACCAACCCCGGATAATGGTTTAATTCAAGGTTCAAATATTTTCAAAATGCCTAAAGATTATTATAGAAATACTGAAGTGATTAACGATCATTCAACTCATCATGTTTTCAAATTTAAACCTGATTCCAGGTATAGATTACGTGTTATAAATGTTGGATTTTTTGCTGACTTGGATTTTTCAATTGATCATCATCCACTGACAATAATTGAAGCAGATGGAACTTTGGTTAAACCTTTAGATGTTGAAGTTTTGAACATTGCAGTTGCGCAAAGATATTCAGTTATAATTAATACGAATGCGACAAGTTATAATAATATGTTTTGGATGCATGCAAGACTAAACAGCTACTGCTTTGGTCATGAGAATTCATGGTTAAACACAGATGTTAAAGCAATGGTTATGTATTCTGAAAAGCATCATTATAATTTAGCACTAGATACATTACCTTTCAAGCCAAATTCAACTGAATATTCAGCATGGCAAAATCCTGAATGTAAAGAGTTAGATGAAACTTTATTGCATCCACTCATCCCAACTCCAATTCCAGAAAACTATACACATCATTTTAGGTTAGATGCATCATTCATGATTGGAGGATATCAATTAGATCGTGGGTATTTCAATTCAACATCATATAAACCATTGAAATCATCATCCTTGTATAAGCAAATCACGAACGTCACAGATTCAGATCCCCAATGGTCAACTACTGGCTCAATACTCCCATGGGATGATCAAATGATTATAAATATAAATGAACCAGCTGCAGTGGTGGATTTACTCATAAACAATTTAGATGATGGTTCACATCCATTTCATTTACACGGTTATAAATTTTGGATATTGAGAGCATCGTCAGGTAATTTTAAATTTAAATATTATGATGAAATAGACGCTTCCAATGAATATATGAAACGTGATACTGTGAATATTCCAGGGTATGGCTGGGCTTTGTTAAGGATTGTTGCTGATAACCCTGGTATTTGGCCATTACATTGTCATATAGGTTGGCATATGGAAGCTGGGTTAACAATGCAATTAAGTGTTCAAAGTCAAGTTTATAGAGATTGGGAATATCCAAAAGAATGGTTAGAAATGTGTGATTTATCAGAACAATCTAATTAAAAGGTTTCTCGCTATATTCAGAAAATGTAACTAGGAAAACAAAGCGTGTATATTTACTACTACATTATATCAACGTACTTACATATAATATACGTCTGTAAAACCACAATAAATTAATTAAATTACAAATAATATTATCTAATTTTTTTTCCAAATATTTTCAAAATAATGTTTAACAAAAGCTAATGGATGGTCTTCATCTTTAGCACCCATAGTACCAATACCTGGTGAGAAACTTGTTATTGGTAGAACCAAAACATCACTAATCAATTTAGGAACTTCTAATTTAGTGAAATCTTTCCATGTAATCTTTGAATAAATACCACTTTGAACATAATCATTAAAATATGTAAATATAACATCAGTCCAAATACCTGCACCGGACCATTTCATAATATCTAAATTATCATTAATTTCTAAATCTCCCATTTTTTTCTTTTGTAATGTCATTTCAGTAATTTTAGCAACAATTTCTCTCAAGATTGGATGTCCTGGTTTTGCTTGAATAACCCATTGACAAAATTGTAATCTTCTTGCATATGTCTTTCTCCAATCTGGAGTATCTGGATCTGATTCAATACCAATAATCATACCAATTTCATTTGGTGAAACATTTTCAGGAATCCAATTTGGAACAGGTTGTAACGGTAATGTATCAACATCAGCATAAATACCACCTCTTGCTAATAAGATTAAATATCTGAAAAAATCCATCTTTAAAATTATTGATGGTAAAGTTTCATAAGCTTCCACAATTTCAGGAATCAAGACATATAAATGATGTATAATTGCACTTGATGTATCATCATTAAATAATTCATGAACAAATCCTGGATTTTTAACAGCCCATTGTAATTCACCTTCTTTGAATTTTTCACCAAATCTTTCATCATTCAACCCATACTTCCAACTTTGCCAAATATATGCAGGAAATTTTCTACTTTGATCATATGGGAATAAAAATGCTAATTTTTCCCTCAAGGTCGAATCAATTGGTGGACGACGTAATTCTTTGATTTTTTTTTCTAATTCTTTACGATTCTTTTCTAAATTAGTGATCTTTTCATCTTGTTGTTTTAATAATTTTTCTGTAATCGCTTCTAATTTACTTGTAAATTCTTCCTCCTTGTTATTATTTATGTTTAACAAGTTTTCATTTGGAATTTGTCTCAATACTTCTTGTAAATCTAATTCTTTACTAGGTGACAGTTTATATAAGACACCAAGTAATGTTAAAATAGTGACTGATATGATCACTATTCTTTTAATGCTGTTTATTGAACTCATTTTGATGACAATGATAACAACAACAAAACAATATATGATCTATGACAACACTAACTATTTAACCTCTCTCAAATGACACTTAACTCTCAAAATTAGACCCAGGATAGCGCAATCAGCAGCAGTATGGGATAATAATCAAAAGAGCAAAGAAAAAGACAGTTTTGAAGGGTTGACTCTTGTTTAATTAAATTATTCTCTACTTTTATTCCACTTTTTTTTTGAAAGATTTAAATCAGTACCGTGTCAAAAAAAGATTTCCTGAGGACGGAAATTTCGAGGCACGTGACGGTTCTTTTCGCGAACACATACATAGATCAATCAGAACTGTTTGAACTGTTTGAACTGTCTATGTTTAAGCGAATTTTCTAGTAGTACGACTAGTTCAAAGAGAAGATCAATATAGTATGTTCTGGACTACTGGTTTGAAAGCTACTTATAACAGTTTTTCATAGGACTTAGATCGTCTTGATGACATTCCTATCCAAATAAATTCCAATCTTCAACGACTAAATTCGATATAGCTTCCTTGATAACACTTTTAGCTAACTCAATTCTCTTTGCTGCTTTATTACCCTCATCTTTCTCAGATCCAGCACTTTCTAACACAGACAAATCTTTCAACTCATCTTTATCTGAAATCAGCACATTTTGTGTCACCAAGACATCTGTATCAACTTTTTTCAATCGTATAATACCAAGTACCACCACCAAAGTTGGTTTATAATCAAGACCTTTGGACTCGTCTCTCCCCCATTTCATAGCTGGCTCAACACCAGTACCAATATATGCTTTTGAATTTAACTTGTTAGAAACATCATCGATTGAAACCAACTTCCAACTATTTGACGTATCATTCAATGCAGAAATCTCACTGAAATGTTCTCTTATAGCTTCCGTATCCTCACCATCTAATCTTTCCATCAAATCCACAATGATAGAATCATCTTTGTTCAATTGCGTATAATCTGTTGTGTTCTCACTTGGGTTTAGGAAAACTTCTTGTGTATCTGGGATCTGTCTTAATTCAGAGGCATCTAATAATCCTCTTGGAATATGAGTTGTAATGGCACCTCCATACAGCTCTTTCTTTTCGAATTCAACCATTCTTGTCCAATACTTTACTGAGCTGAGTTGCAAACACTTTACTTTTCGCTTTCCCAAAGACTGATTCCACATACAAATTTCCATTATTCAGTCAAAAAGTTTGAGAAAAGTGTGTGCTTAACAAAATTCGTGAAGTTTGGGAATTGGAAGCATTCAGAAAAAGGATGTTGCCACTTTAACGACACAATTTGTAATATCAACAAACACTCAATTGAATCACAATTGGAGCTTTAGATCTGTTCTTTCATTCAACTATACTGAAATATAATTGAATAAAACTGTGACTAGAAATTTAGGCTGTTTTTTCTCCCCCAAACTCGTTTTATTAATTGTTCCATTGAAAGAAAGAGCGGCTATTCAATCAAAATGTCAGACTCAAAAATGCAAATAGATACTCCATCTCCTGAAGCCCCAGAAATTGATGAAAGTTTATATTCTCGTCAATTGTATGTGTTGGGTAAAGAGGCCATGTTGAAGATGCAAAACTCAAACATCTTGATCATTGGTCTTCGTGGGTTAGGTTTAGAAATTGCTAAAAACGTTGCCCTTGCAGGTGTCAAATCATTATCAGTTTATGATCCAAATCCTGTCGAATTAAAAGATCTATCCACTCAATTTTTCTTAACTGAAGAAGATATTGGTAAGCCTCGTGGTAAGGCAAGCTTAGCAAAATTAGCTGAATTAAACTCATATGTTCCGATCTCTATAGTTGATGAATTATCCGAAGAAACTTTATCAAAATATCAAGTTGTTGTCCTAACTGATGCCACATTAGAAGAACAAGTTCAAATCAATAACTTTACACACAAAAATAATATCAAATTTATTGCTACTGATACTAGAGGTTTATTCGGTAATGTTTTTGTTGATTTTGGTACTGATTTCACAATTGTTGACCCAACTGGTGAAGAACCATTAACAGGGATTGTTTCCGATATTGAGCCAGATGGTACTGTTTCAGTTCTAGATGATAACCGTCATGGTTTACAAGATGGTGATTTTGTTAGATTCAGTGAAGTTCAAGGATTAGAATCATTGAATGATGGTCAAGTTTATAAAGTTACTGTTCCAGGTCCATATGCTTTTAACATTGGTGATGTTTCAAAGTTAGGTACTTACAAGAAAGGTGGTATTTATACTCAAGTCAAAGTACCAACAAAAGTTTCATATGAATCATTAGCTAAACAACTTGAAACTCCAGAATTCTTGTACTCAGATTATGCCAAATTCGATCGTCCAGGTCAATTACATCTAGGTTTCCAAGCTTTGCATCAATTTAAAACAAAACATAGCTTCTTACCAAGACCATTTAATCAAGAAGATGCAAATGAATTTTTACATTTAGTTAAAAACTTAGCTACTCAACAAAAATTTGAAGGTGACCTAGATGAAAAATTATTAACTGAAGTAGCATTCCAAGCTCAAGGTGATATCCCAGCAATCAATGCATTTTTTGGTGGTTTAGTCGCTCAAGAAGTTTTGAAAGCTTCGTCTGGTAAATTTGTTCCAATTAAGCAATTCTTATACTTTGATTCCTTAGAATCATTACCAAGTAACTACCCAAGAAATGCTGAAAATACTAAGCCAATCAATTCTCGTTATGATTCTCAAATTGCAGTTTTCGGTTTGGATTATCAAAAGGCTATTGCTAACGTGAAAACCTTCTTAGTTGGTTCTGGGGCTATTGGTTGTGAAGTTTTGAAAAACTGGGCTTTAATGGGTCTTGGTTCTGGTCCTGAAGGTAAAATTACCGTTACTGATAATGATACCATTGAAAAATCAAACTTGAACCGTCAATTTTTATTCAGACCAAAAGACGTTGGTAAAAACAAATCAGAAGTTGCCGCTTTAGCAGCTGTTGCAATGAATAAAGATTTGGAAGGTAAATTTGATATCAAAAGCGATAAAGTTGGTCCAGAAACTGAAGATATTTTCAACAATGAATTCTGGGAAAGTTTAACTTTTGTTACCAACGCTCTTGATAACATTGACGCTCGTACTTATGTTGACCGTCGTTGTGTTTTCTTCAACAAAGCTTTATTAGAAAGTGGTACTTTAGGTACTAAAGGTAATACTCAAGTTGTCATTCCAAGATTAACTGAATCTTATTCATCATCTCAAGATCCACCTGAAAAGGCCATCCCATTATGTACTTTACGTTCATTCCCTAACAAAATTGATCATACTATTGCTTGGGCCAAGAGTTTATTTCAAGGCTACTTTACAGAAGCCGCTGAAAATGTCAACTTGTATCTATCACAACCAAATTTTCTAGAAGCTACTTTGAAACAAAGTGGTGATGTTAAAGGTATTTTGCAGACAATTTCTGACTCATTAAACAATAGACCATATTCCTTTGAAGACTGTATCAAGTGGGCTAGATTAGAGTTCGAAAAGAAATACAACCACGATATCAAACAACTATTATTCAACTTCCCAGAAGATGCCACTACTTCAACTGGTGCGCCATTCTGGTCAGGTGCTAAACGTGCTCCAAAACCATTAGACTTTGATATCAATAACCCAGATCATTTCCATTTCGTTGTTGGTGCTGCTAACTTGAGAGCTTTCAACTATGGTTTGAAAGGTGACCAAGTTGAACCAGACAAATCATATTATGAAAAAGTCATTGGTGAAGTTAAAATTGAACCATTCTCCCCACGTTCAGATGTTAAAATCCAAGCTAATGATGATGATCCAGATCCAAATGCTCAACAATCTGTTGAAAGTGATGAATTACGTCAACTAGCTGCTTCATTACCTACACCATCAACATTAGCCGGTTACAGATTAAATCCAGTCGATTTTGAAAAAGATGACGATTCAAACCATCATATTGAATTCATCACTGCTGCTTCAAATGCTCGTGCTTTGAATTATCAAATTGAAGTTGCTGATCGTCAAAAAACTAAATTCATTGCTGGTCGTATCATTCCAGCTATTGCCACTACAACTGCTTTAGTTACTGGTTTAGCTCAACTAGAATTATACAAAGTTGTTGACAAAAAGGATAACATTGAAGATTATAAGAATGGGTTCGTTAACTTAGCTTTGCCATTTTTTGGTTTTTCTGAACCAATTGCTTCACCAAAGGGTAAATACAATGGTAAAGAATTTGATAGAATCTGGGATAGATTTGATATTAAAGGTGATATTACATTAAAAGAATTACTAGATCATTTCAAAGAGAAAGAAGGCTTGGAAATCACAATGTTATCATATGATGTTTCTTTGTTATTTGCAAGTTTCTTCCCTCCAAAGAAGGTTAAAGAAAGATCTGAAATGAAAATTACTGAGTTAATCAAAAGTGTCACTAAAAAGGAAATTCCAAGTCATGTCAAAACTTTAATTTTGGAAATCTGTACTGATGATAATGAAGGTGAAGATGTTGAAGTTCCATATGTTACAATCACTTTATAAGTATTGTCATAGAATTTTATGTTGTATTTTTTTTCTAGTTAAATTTGATTTTATTTGACATGATGTGCTAAATTGTTTTGACTGTAGCTACGTAAGTTGAATATATTCGTAATGCATCTCTATTATTATGATGGTAATTCATCTATCTATTGCATACCTGCAGTAACTATTCTAAATAATTCACCACGTCTGCTAAACAGTTCATCAAAAGAACCTTGCTCACAAATCGTACCACTTCTCATTGTAACAACTTTATCTGCAACTTTCATCATATCTTCAGAATGTGTAATCATTAACACAGTCATATCAGACCTTTGTTTCAAATTATTTTTAATTAGATCTGCAATCTTATTAGCACCTTCTGAATCTAAAGCAGAGGTACATTCATCCAATATCAACAATCTTGGATTTCTAATCAATGCTCTAGCAATGGATAACCTTTGAGCTTGACCACCTGACATTAAGGATGTATCTATTCTAGAATCCAATCCTTCAGGTAACGAAACAACAAAATCATAAATATTTGCCAATTTCAATGTCTCAATTATATCTGAATTCGAGACATGTTGTAAACCATAAGTAACATTTTCACGAATTGTACCGTCAAAAAAACTAGCCTTCTGATCAACTAATGCAATCACACTTCTCAGCCATTTGATATCCAGCTTGTTTATATCAACACCTTCGAAGAATAGAGAACCTTCTGGGACATCAAATAATCTTGTAAGTAATAAAGTTAATGTAGATTTACCAGAACCTGATTCACCAATTACTGCAACATGTTCACCTTTCTTTATTTTTAGACTTAAATCTTTCAAAACTTTATGATCAGGCAACGATGGATAAGCAAATTTCATATGATCAAAATCAACGATAACATCTTCTTCAGCTTGCGGAACTTCAGATCCGATGGTTTCAGTTTTGGATGCTTCTAAATCAAGTAAACGGAAAATATAAGTAGCAGCTCTTTGACCTCTGCTAATATCTGGGATCTCATTGATTAATTGTACACAACTCATGATTGAGAAGATCAATAAGACAAATGTTTCCATCAGTTTACTTGAGCTATATTCACCTTTACCAACTAACCTCATACCATAATATAACAATATACCTTGAGTAACAAATGTTAATAAATTTGTAGCGGAAACACCCATACCTGTTAAGATAGATCTTTTACGTGAAACTTTTTGTAAATGGTCAGCTCTTTCATGGAACTTCTGAATAAAATATTTTTCTAATCTTAACACCCTGATTGTCTTAATACCTTCTACTGTTTCATATGTTTGATTTTCTAATTCTGCAACTGCATTCTTGTATTCATTTTCAGAATTTTGTAAAAAAGTAGCATAAGCACCAGATGTAATAATGAATAACGGGACCAATGAAAGACAGACTAATGACAACTTCCAGCCAGTAACCAAAGCCCAAATTAAACCTAAACTAGCCAAGATAGAAGCTGTCGAAACAATACCAAGGAATTGAGAAACTAAAGATCTCAAATCTCTCGCATCATTTAATAACAAAGCAGAAACTTCAGCAGGACCATTGGTAGATTCACCAAACCATGTCATACCTTGTTGTGAAATAGCTTTGAAAGCTCTTTTTCTTAAAGAGTAAATCCATATTTCACTTGAATAATGTAATAAGAATTCTTTTATAAATGTGGAAATACCATCAAATAAAGCAAGAAAGATAACAATCAAGGACCACTTCAATAAATAATGTGGAGAACCAACATTATCATCTTGTGGAACAATACCTGATAATAACTTAGAGAATGTGTATGAGAAGATTGGATTGACTGCACCATTCAAAATAGAGAAGATCAGACCAAGGAATAAGATTGGTTTTTTATCAACAGTTTGGTACATTTTCTTAATGATTGTTAATATTGGAGTAATTTCTGGTCTTTCATCTTCTTTTGATTTCTCTTCCTCACCTTTTTCAAGATCTTTTTCATGTATTGAAATTCTAGTTGTAGAATCTTTTGGAATTTGGACTCTTCTTCTTCTATGGATTCTACGTTCCATCATTAAACTATTGTCATATTCATGTTCAACATTATTGCCTAAGAAACTTAATGGGTTTATTGATGAAAGCATTTGAGTAGAGAGACGAGAGCCAGTTTTTTCCATGACGGAATATCTATGTTTGCCATCTAATGGCATGCTTAATTGTTCTGAAGTATGGATTTCTTCACCACCATGTATTCTCTCCACTGTGGTATCTTGTAATTTAATCAATTTCTGAAAAAGACCACCACTATTTTCCAATTCTTTTCTAACACCTTGTTCTGCAACAATACCATTTTCCATCAGATAAACATAATCTTCTTTAGAAATTTGACTATACTCATGGGTCAAGATGATGGTAGTTTTACCAACTCTCCATTTCTTTATAGCTGCAATTATCAATTCTCTCAAGACAATGTCCAAAGCGGAAACGGATTCATCCAATATTAAAATTGGTGTATCTCTAATTCTTGCACGAGCTAATGCGACTCTTTGTTGTTGACCACCACTAAGTGCAATACCATTTGGACCAACAACGGTGTCTAAGCCATCTTCCAGCTCACGAATGACTTCATTTAACAACGCCAATTGACAAGCTTCTTTAACTTGCTCTTCACTAACTTCTTCACCAGATGCAACTTTCCCCATTAAGATATTGTTTTTGATGGTATCTTTAAATAATGTACATGTTTGTTCAACTAATGTGATGTTATCAGTTAACCATCTTGAATTCAAATCAGAAACATTAAATCCATCAATTTCCACTCTACCTTTATTTGGAGCATAAAAATTTAATAGCAAACTACTTAAAGTAGATTTACCAGAACCAGATCTACCAACTAAGAGAGTTGTTTTACCAGCTGGAAAATGAATATTAACATCTCTTAAAACCTTAGTTTCAAACCTTGTAGGATAAGAAAATTCAACATTTTTGAATTTAATATCTCCATGACAAACTTCAGGATACATGGAAATGTTTTTAGTATCACGTAAAGCTACTTCTGTGTTAAATTTACTGACAATGGTTTTGGATTTTCTAGCTTGGACAAAATTTTGAATTCTATCAATTGCAACGTTGGCCTTTTGCATAGTAACAATTTGTGGTAACACAACTTTCAATGTTTCACCAAGCATTAGACAAGAAGTGAAACATGTAAGTACATGACCTGAATCAACTTTCCCTTTTCTCACTTGAGAAGACCCGAACCAAAACCCTTGAACAAACATACAAAGCATGATGAATCTCATGACACCCATATTTGCACTTGTAACTAGAATCAATCTAAAAAATGCCTTTCTACATAATAAAACAGCATCACCAAACTTGCTGAATTCCAAATCTTGAGTGGAAAATAATTTAACTAATTTTGAAGATGTTAACGACCAATCTAAAATTTTCGCAGCATTTGCAGTTTCTTTATTTTCTTGTGCGGTGAATTTTTCAGTCAATCTAGCAAAAACATAAGCAAAAATTGCAACTAATGGAGAAGATGTAAGCATAACTAATGTAACTGACCATGAATAATAAAGTGAAGTACCAAGTAATGCACAAATACAAACAATACTTTGTAAAAACAATGCAGTTGCTTCCGATGTACCAGCTCTAAGTTCTTCAACACATCTATTAATTTGAATCAAATCACCCATTACTTTATCATTTTCTTCATACCATGAAATTGGTTTTGTTATATACGTTTCCAATATATTTTTCCTAGCTTTTAAACCTTGATTTTCACCAATTTGCATCCAACATGAGATTGTAATCCAGACAAAAGCAACAGAAGCAGCACCCATTATAATGATGGACATTGTTGATATTCTAATATGCTGCATATAATCACCAAAACCATCATATTCACCTTTAATATATGAAGCTAGGACTTGAAAAACTCTACCCATCAAGATTGAAGAAACAGCTGGGGCTAAAGCACCTATTACAGTTGCGATACAACCTATTATTAACCATGGTAAGTCACTCTTGGTAAAGAACATGTAAATTCTAGCTTTACGTATTCTTGAGAAATAGTTTTTTAAATCTTGATCTTTCTGTATATCATCTTCACCATCGATATCTAATTGTAATAATTCAACTTCTTTACGATCAACTGTAGAAGAACTTAGTTCTGTGGTGGTTGGACTATTTAATGAATCTTCCTTTTCGTAATGTATCATAATGTTCAAATAGAAGACCTAGCGGCTATTATTATTATATGTATTATACTATGTCAGCAGAACACCATTAGTGAATTAGGATTCCAAACTACTTTTATACTCTGGTACCATTTTGAAACCATAATGATTCTGTTCTTTATCAGCCCTTCAAAGAGATATAAAACCAAACCTCATCTCATCTTAACCTCATTTCCTATGTTCCAAGTTCTCAGCAGCAGCAGCAGGATAAAGCACTAAATTTAAGCAGAATTGTTACAATTTTAAAATAAGTTTCCCTTTTCAGATTAAACAAAGAAGACTCAAAATCAATTCGCGAATTCTCCGCGAATGTGAACTTTTCCGCGAAAAATGTAGCTTCTCCAGATTGTTGCGCACACGTAATTGTTAAGCGTGTGTGAGCTTCACATGTCAATTCAAAGGTTAATGATTCAGGATCATTCGAAGAACAAAGACAGTGAGTGAGGAAGTATATAAACTACTTATTAGCCCAGTTGAGTTTCTGGGTATATCATTTCTAAGACTACCGAATTGCTATTGTTACCATGAGTGAAAAAATACAACAAGCTACAGATATCTTCAATCAATTGTGCACAGAGGTGGACTTGACAAAACCAAGTTATCAAAGTATGTTGTTTGCTTCTAGGTTTTCTTTATGAAGAAATGAATTTTTAATGGAATGATAATTTTATTAACATAGTATTGATATAGTTGCGTTAGCATCAATTTGTTTTAATCCAATATTTTGGAACATTGTTGCAAGAACAGGTAAGTATCAATGATTGCGATCTAGACACAATACAAAAATTCAAAGAACTGACACAAAAAAAACACACAGAATATAAGACTCATTTTTTAACCAAATTAGCTGGTAGTCCAAAAAAAGGTTGTTATGCATTAGCAGCTACAATTTTTTCATTAGGTATCTTTAGAGATTTTCTTTATGAAAGAGCATTAAGGGATCAAGTTACATCTGATTTACTTGATGGTGATGAATTCAAATATTCAGGGTACTTCTTTTTTGGGTTAGGTAATTTATTTGTATTAACATCGATGTATGCATTAGGAATCACAGGTACTTACCTTGGTGATTATTTTGGAATCTTGATGGATGAAAGGGTCACAGGATTCCCATTCAATGTCTTGGATAATCCAATGTATGTTGGTTCAACCTTATCTTTCTTGGGGACTGCTTTATATTTTGGGAAACCAGCTGGTTTATTTGCAACTTTAGTTGTCCATTTATTATACAGTGTTGCATTAAAATTTGAAGAGTGAGTATAAATTTTGATGAAAATAATAATGAAATGAGAGAGTAACCTGATACTAACTAATGTTCATAGACCTTTCACTGCTGATATATATGCCAAACGTGCAGCAAAGGATGCTAAAAAGGCGGAATAGATAGTGGAGATTAAAAAAAACAAGATTTTCAAACTTATGATCTCAATTTAGAATTATAATTTTAGATCATTGTACTAGATATATGTAGAACTTAAAATCTAAGTGTTTCATGGATATATATCATTGGCATTAACTGTGTAGAAGACCCACCGGCCGGTGCCACCGGTATTGGATCAAATCAGTCAGAGCAACAAAACTCCATTACATTACGACTTAACCATACGACAACAACGTCGACTTATACGAAACAAACATCGAGCTAATTTTTAATACCCAAAAAAAAATGAGGAGACAAAAAAAAATTATCAAAGCTCCAATTGTTTAATATAAGACAACATTTTCCAAGCCCGGGTAACTACAAAAATAAATTGATATTATTGCCTCCTATGGGAATTGAACCCATGATCCCCGCATTACGAGTGCGATGCCTTACCCCTTGGCCAAAAAGGCAATAATTATGCAGAAAAAACCATTAAAATACTGTATGCTGTAAAAGTTATGGATATCCTAAAATTGGGTTTTTTGGGGCGAAAATGGAATCATATAAGGATATTAAGCAGTTCTGTAGATATTTCTACAAGAGGGTATCAGTATGGTAAAAGTTTTATAGGTATTGGATAAATGGTAGTTGTGTTATTGATGATTTTAGTGTTTCGGGATTTTTCATCGGTTTGAAAACTAGGAACAAAGATGTCTTATGAAACTTCCAAAAGGTACTAGAAACAAATATATAGCTGGAATGGGTTTATGTGTAGTCCATGATTCTTAAGAGGTATCTTCGTCAAGAGTTGAATGTCATAGTGTCAGTAGGAGATCCAATCGCGTAGACTTGTATATTCTCCGAAATGACTAATCACAGTTCTAATTTTATGAAACCAGAATATAGAGAAACTACAAAATCCATTAAAATGTCAAACGAATGAATAAATTAAAGCGATCTGTAAAATCCAATGTCTCTATACGTATAATAACCAGGAAAAAGAAAAATCAAAAAAAAGAAGAAGTAGTTGTACTTCTCAAAAGTACCCTTTATAAAAATGATATGATGTAATGTAATGTAATTCAATGGGATGATGTGTTAGTATCAAGATTTCCCTTATAATTTAATTAAATAATGCAACAAAAAAAAAAACACAAGAAACACAAGAAACAGATGAAATCAACCCGATAATAAATAGATGAATTCTGGTTTATCCATAGATTCCCAAAACGAAACTAATGATAAAGCGAATGCAGATGATTATATGTATGATAAATAAGTGGAATGAAAATGTATGAGTTATAATATAAGTTTTAATGATATTCAATGCTTCATTCTTTTATCAACTCTCATTGATTGTAATTTCCTCTTTGTTGTGGAATCCTCTGTAACAATTTCATCTTCACTTGAATTATTTAAATCACTAGCTTCACTTGAAGAATCTTTTATCATGGAATTAGAAGATGTTGAATTTCTAATTTTTAATTTATCTTTATGATTTGAATGATCAACAGACATTATTGGCATTGTTTGTGGGAATTTACGTTGATTTGGATGTGTCATTGAAAAATTGTAATCTAACGCTTGTTGTTGAATTTCTGATATATCAGGTTGAGATTTAATATTTTGATCTTGATAATCATAGGTATTTGTTGTAATTGTTGATTCTTCCTCTTGTTTAAAAGTTGATGATGATGAATTTTCACCAGTTAATTTTCCTTCTAATTCTAATTTCTTCATTAATGCCCAATTTTCCACATCACCATCATTTTTGATTAAGTTTAATAAATCATCAATACAATCTAAATAACCTTTATATCGTAGCATTGAATTTTTTTGTAATGATAATTTATAAAGACTTGCAACTGATTTAGCTGCATTTTTGAATTCTAGTGCTAAATCAGAATTTAGTTCCTTGATTGATTCATCATTAATAGGTTTTGTAGGTGGTAAGTTGGAAGATAAGTTTGATATATTATCCATGATGAGTTTGAGCTGTGAGTTATCTATGTGAAATAGTTGTTTGTACGATTTAACCTAGCATATTTGAAATATTAGACAAGTACAGAAAAAAAAAAAATTGAACCTCATCGGCACTGATACGGAAAACAATTCGCGAATTCATCCGCGAATGCGTTCTACAAAAAAGCATTATGTCAGCTGACCACTCATGTGACCTTTCTTTTCCTCTTCCCAATTTCCGTCAGGCCCACGCTGCGGACAGAGATTACTGGAATTGGAGATTTCCAAACACCAAAACTAAAATAATGTCCGTGCGTCTTCACGCGCAGAGTCTTCCCACTCCCACTCCCACTTCCACATCCACTTTGATATTGAGTGCTTCTGTTCAACTCTTCAACCACTCACTTCACAATCACCAGCTGAACCACTGACCCACAGCGGCTACTATATAAACACAGACCACATCCACCAAGCTCACGATACCACATCCACTGTACTATAGCTCTACCAATACCACATCCACCGCCAGATCCACACAACCGTTATATCACGGGGTTTTGTTTACAATCTGATACTAAGCGCGCTAGAGGTGTCAAACAACAATACAACAATACAACAATACCATAATACAACAATACATCACAACTTCCATCAATACACGATCTCAAACTGACCATCATAAAACCCACTACTCAGATCATGTTTGTTGAACACAGCAGTCCAAGAGCTGATAGAATCCTGAATGCAGATATCTCAATAAGAGAAACCTCTAGATTATTCAGTCCCAAAACTCTGAGTCCAAACTATAAGAAAAAACAACAATCTCCAAAAAGAAAATACTCTGATGATTTCGATCATATGAAACGTTCAAGAAGTGATGAATTGAAATTGAAAAATGATAATGAAATCACCTCGTGTCATGGTAATGATTGGCCTGTTTTCATACATCCTGAAGGTGGTTATATTCAACAAAGTCCTTATGGTTTCATTCATATAATAAAAGATGCAAATTCTGAAAGATCTTCGATTGATAATACAATCAATCTCGAAACTTTTAGTTCAAAATTACCTGATTTAAAACATTCAAACCTACAACAATCAAAACCATCAAAACCATCAACACCATTAGCATATTCAAATTTACCATTACCTTATTCCCCATCAAGTGAAGTTGAAAGTTATATGGTTGAAGGCTACGCATCATCGGAACATAATAAGAGCTATGATCATCATAAAGAAGATATAATCAACATTAATTATAATTTATATGATTATCAGAATGAAGATGCTCATTTAGCTGAAGATGTTGAAAAAAACGAAGATTACGACATGATGTTATGAAATTTCCCCCTCCCCCCACTCTTTTGACCTTTTTGTATAACTACTTCCACGCTATTTATGTTATTTATCTAACCAACAAGTGTAGTTATTCTGACGTAAATTTGTTCCAGTTCCTTTTCTCGTTTTTCAACCTTCGTGTTTACAATTTCTCGAGAAATCAAAATCAGCTGTTGATTGATTGATTGATTGTTGCCTTGACAAAAAAAAACCAAAAAAAAAAAAAAAAAAAAAAATAAAATTCCAAATATCAAAAATCTAAAAATTAAAAAATCTCAAATCCGCGGAAATTGGTAATTGGAATCAAAACATCAGTACTTGCACTTTAATCCAATCGCTAGATACTTTATACACAACGTAAATCACAATCATAGGATTCGCTGTATGATTATAGAGGATGGAAGACTTTGATTGTATCTTCACTTCAATGGGGATGTTTATCATCGATGATATCCATTTCCCTACAAATTCAGGTAAAGAATCTCATTTTAACGTAATTGGTGGAGGTGGTACATATGGTGCATTAGGTTCAAGAATAATAACAGGTCCCATTGATTCTAGAAAAGTTGGTTGGATCATTGATAAAGGAAATGATTTCCCTAAAGAGGTTGAACAATATTTGAAAAATTGGAATACTGGTGCTGTTTGGAGAGATACACCTGATAGAAAGACTACAAAAGGTTGGAATATGTATGGTGAAAGAGAATTTAGAGGTGAGTTCTAGTTTTAATTTATCTGCATTTTTTTTTTTTTTTAAATTGAAATTGATTGATTGATTGATTCATGGTACTAATAATATGGGAAATTAGAGTTTAAATATTTATCACCGAAAAAGAGAATTACAGTGGAAGATTTAATTAATAATAAATCATTATTAAATTCAAATTCATTTCATCTTATTTGTTCACCTCAAAGATCAATTGAAATCCTTAAATCATTAAATCAATTCAGACCTTCCACATCAAACCCACCAATAATAGCATGGGAACCAGTCCCTGATTTATGTCTCCCTGAAAACCTTAATGATTGTCTTTCAGTATTACCCAATTTGAATATTTTGACACCAAATGCTGAAGAAGCTGCAAGATTTTTTTCACAACCTGAACCTACAACAATGGAACAACATGAAGAAATTGCAACAAAATTTATTTCTCATTTGACAAATAATTCTCCATTCGGTACAGGAAGTGGTATTGTATTAAGATCTGGAGAATTAGGTTGTTTTATCCTTACAAGTTCCGGTATAAAGAAATGGATACCTGCATACCATAACAAATTAAATCCTCAAAGATCAGTAATTGATCCTACTGGAGGTGGGAACACTTTTATTGGTGGTTTTACAACAGGTTTTGTAACTAGTAAAGGAAATTGGGAAATTGCTGGAATTTGTGGGAATATAGCTGCTGGAATTGCTATTGAACAAATTGGTATGCCTTTTTTTGAAAAAAACAAAGATGATGACAATGGCATTGGGAATTGTGATGAGAAATGGAATGGGAAAAGTGTAAAAGAAAGAATTAAAAAGTATATTGAATGGAATGGATTGGAAATTAAGCCAGAGTATATTTTCGGAATTTTGAAGTTGTAAAATGGTACTTCCAATCTGTTGTTACTTGTATAGATTAAAATTTATATTAATAACTCAGTTTTTGCAACAGATATTTTTTTGTAAGGCAAGATCATAATCAATACTTTTCTCTTTAGTGTCTCATCTTATATTGAATAATAATAAGCAACGCGGGGCTTCGTAACGTTTGTTTAATTCTGTTTTCGCGGGATAAAAAAAAAACCATATCCAAACTCCATCACAATCATCATCATCTTCATCATTATCATCATGAAATTAAATACTTTCAAATCATCAATAGTTGATCCATATTCCAAGAAGATGACTCTTCCCAAAGCCAAACCACAAAGACTTGCCAAGATAATACAACAAACGAAACAATATGAACAATCATTAGGATATGAGAAATTTCCAGATCCAAAAGTTAATCGTTTTATAAAATTAATGAATCCTATAAGGAAATCAATGATTGAATCTGAAATAATAAGGTTCCAAAATGATCTTTATATGAATAGTAAAATTGATACCAAGAATTTCAAAAAGAACGATATCTCAAAAGTTGGGAAAAATGTGACAAATGCTATCAAATTCCTAGGAACTAATAAACCAAGAGATGATACATCACCAATGATGCTATCCACTGAATTATTCAATAGGGAAAAAGCTATTATATTTGAAAAATATAAAGAGATGGTACAGAATAGTTCCATCATGTTGTTTATTGAAGATATAAGTGATACAATAACTGATATTAATTATGAAAATAAAGTTATAAAACCAATAAAAAAATTTGATATGAATGATGATATTGTTTTCAAAAATGTTGATGCTAGATTATTTCAAAATTTGTTAAAAGAACCAACATTGAGGAACCTAATAGGGAAATTCCAATCACCTGAAATGTTTAATGAATTGGATTTACCATTACTGCTTAAAGTGATTTGTATTTCTCAAAGTTCCATAGAATTTAGTACTGAAATCATTAAAATTTTACAAAAAGAAAAAGCAAATTTCAAATTATTCATGGTTCACATCAACATTGAAAGATCTCCAAAAATTGCTAAAGAATTGACTGAAGTTATGAAGGGTTATAATGATAGAACTATTACAACTAGTTATGAAGCTTTATTGAATAAGGCTAAAGAATCTCATTCAACTACTAATATCACAACAAGAAAATTATTAACTATGATTGGTGAGTCAGGGTTGTTGAAGGTTATAACTGATGATAAAAGTGTAAGTTTTACTCAGCATTTGGATAATGATGGTGACATAGATGGTGAAGATGAGAGATGAGAATATCATACAGCATATAGCATATAGCATAATATTATGGATAAGGAAATAATACGGTAATGATACGATGGCATAATAATGATGTAGAAACAACCATACAATGGTGATTCATTTATGGCACTATCTATCGCCTAATATACTATTTCTTCTGATCCCTGAACCCTTGATCTCTTTTCATAACTACTTGTGTAGCTTTTCCAATTCACTTTCCTTTTCCAGATTCCAGATCTCGCTCCACCAGAACATCAAAACTCAAACCCGCGATTTAAAGCACAAAATCTAGGAACACAAAAAGCATCTTTTCTCCAAAAACATTCCTTTGAAACAACCAGATAACAGCATCGTCAGCTTCTATACTAACGTATAGTGATACCATTGAATAGATCTCAGTACATCACTCGTGCTGATTCAATGTGCTATTAAGTAGTTGTCTGACTTATTTTGCTATTTAATTTTCATTACAAATAACAGTTTTTTATAGATGCAGAGAAAGAAAATGTCCACGTTCAACAAACAAAATATCAGAAGGGTCAAACCAGGTAAGATTATCTTGGGTATTGGGCTCGCTTTGTTGATAATATATGTTATTCGTAACATTGGTGCTGAAGATGAAGATCAAGATTATCTGAATTATAAATTACAACAATTATATTCACCAGATCCAAAGCTAATGGCACAAACCCAAAAAGAGGAGAAATTGAAATTGAAGGAAAAAGAGAAAGAAGTTGTTGATCCTGATAATTTACTAGCACATAAACGTCCAAAGAAGGTCAAATCTTCTTCGGGATCTATGTTCCATAATGCAAATAATGCTAAATGTGAAAGTTATTTGGATTATTCACAAGAAGCTCATGAACCTTTTTCAGAAGGTCCATTAGAGTTACCTTATCAAAGACCAAAAGAACATTGTCGTACATTTTCATCTTCAGCCGTGGAAAAAGTTATTAAAGATTTACAAAAAAGAGTGAAAGATAAAGATTTAGCAAGATTGATTGAAAATGCCTTACCAAATACTTTAGATTCCACAATCTTATGGCATAAAAAAGCTCCATCTGATAATCCACTAAGTTATTCACAAACATTTGTTGTTACTGGTGATATTCATGCTGAATGGTTAAGAGATGCAGCAAGACAGTTATCAGTTTATCAAAATTTAACCAAATATGATGATGATTTAAAAGAATTAATGAGAGGTGCAATTAATACTCAAGCTTCGTTTATATTGGTGAATCCATATTGTAATGCATTCCATCCACCAAAAGGTGCTCAAGATGCTGGAATTAAACCTGGTCAAACACATCAAGATAAAGTGTCTCCTCGTGTTCATTGGAAATATGTTTTTGAATGTAAATGGGAAATTGATTCATTAGCTTCATTTTTAACTTTGACAAATGAATATTATGCAGCTACTCAGGATCATACAATTTTCAACTCATTATGGTTCAATGCAGTTGCTAATATCCTAACAGTCTTGAGAAGACAATCATCTCCAACATTTGATGAAGAAGGTGGAATTTTACCATTCTTTTATACATTTCAAAGAAATACAAATGTTGGTACCGAAACTTTACCATTGGCTGGAACTGGTAATCCTGTTAATTATGGTACCGGGTTAATTCGTTCAGCTTTCAGACCTTCCGATGATGCATGTATTTATCAATTTTTCATTCCAGGTAATGCACATATGGCTGTTGAATTGAATAAGACAAGTGCAATCTTGGCTTCATTGACTGATGTTTTAGAAGAAGAAGAATTACCAAAATTTGTTGAAGAAACTAAAAAATATGGTGCTACAATCACAAAAGGTATTTATGATCATGCAATTTTTGATCATAAAGAATTTGGTAAAGTTTTTGCATATGAAATTGATGGATATGGGGGTTCTGTTTTCATGGATGATGCAAATATTCCATCATTATTATCATTACCTGATTTGGGATTCTTAAATAAAGAAGATCCAATTTATCAAAATACAAGAAAAATGATTTTGTCTAAAAGAGGTAATCCATATTTCTTACAAGGTAGACATTTCAAAGGTATTGGTGGTCCTCATATTGGTATTCATAATGCTTGGCCAATGAGTTTATTATTACAAATTAGAACTACAAATGATGAAAAAGAAATAATGGAGAATTTGAATACAGTTTTGAAAACAACTGGTAATTTAGGTTTAGTTCATGAAAGTGTTCAAGTTAATTATCCTGGAGGTAGAGAATTTACAAGACCATGGTTTGCATGGGCAAATTCTGAATTGGGTAAAACTATTTTAGATTTAGCTAAAAGAAAACCTCATTTGATTTTCAAAGATGAATATGCAAAGACTCCATATACTATTGAAAGTTTAGGAATCGCTCAGCCAAAAGAATAGTTTATTTACTTATTGATTTTGCTGGTACCAATATTTTGCTACAAAAAGAAAAAATGTGTGTGCTCTTGTGTTCTCATGAAAAAAAAAAAAAAAATTCACTGCTTATTTATATTAAAAACAAAATTAACTTACTTATTGACGTATGTAATTTGCGATATTTTCAGCGGTCTGACTTGAAGCTTCTTTAGCAACTTGTTCATAAGCTTGTTGGTAACGTGCTTGTAATTCTGCATCTGTATTATCATTAACTTCTCCTGAATTTCTATCTTCTGGGAATGTATATTCTCTTTCAACACCTTCATCGTCATCTGGTGGTAAAATACCATCATTTTCACCTTCTTCAATACTTTCAGTATCAGAAAGAACATCAACTTCATCCTTTTTAGCATTTGTTTTCTTTTTATCTTTTTCAGAAATACCTAAATCATTCATTAAATTAGATAAATTCTTCTCTTTTTTCAATTTTTCCTTTTCTTCTTTCTCCTTTATGATTCTTTCTCTTTCAGTCTTGTAATATTTATTATATTCATCAACTTTATTATCAACAGCATCTAAAAAGTCATCAAAACCTTCTCCAGTATAACTTGAAACACCAACAACATCTAATTGTGAATAAAATTCTTCCAACATTAATGACATTGAATTAACTAAAGAATTCATATAACCTGAACTTGAACCATTTTCATTATTTAATTCTTCATCTGCTCTTAATGCAGTTTGAAATGCTTCAAAATCTGTTAACCATTCTTTAGCAAAATCGGCATTTTTAACATCAGTCTTATTGAAAACAATAATCATTGGTAATTTTGTTTTATAAAGTATAGAACAAGCATATAACATATTCGAAATGAAAGTAGTTGGTGATGTATTTCTTGGAGTATCCACAATATAAGCAATAACTGTTGGGAAAGTTGAAGCAAAAGCTTCAGTTATGATAGCACCTGAAGCACTCCAAATAAAACATTCAATTTGGCCAGGTGTATCAATGATAACATTTTTAAATTTATCAGATTTTTTTTCCACTAAAGAAATAACTTGATCAATTTTTGTAGAGAATAAATTTAATGAGGTAACAATTGCACCATTTGGACCTAGATTATAATTTTCCATGACTTTTTTATATTTGACTGAATCTCTAATATCAATATTTGCACCAAATGGAACTTTTAATACAGCTGGATCTAAATTTATCACATATGGTGGTGTTTTCTTAGTGTATAAATGAGAGTTTAATCTTTGCATAAATGTGGTTTTACCGGAACCTATTGATGTTAGAATTCGCCTAACACTCAAGAATATTAGCATAGTGATACTTACCGGCCATACCAATACATAAAACAGTTTGTGGAGCCATCTTAAAGAGCGTTTCCAAAGGTTTTTCAATGGTTTTATTAGATTTCAAGATCATTAGTAAAATCTAGTAAGTTTATGTTATATTTTTTTTTTTTTGCCTTTGTCAAGCGATGGATTATGTAACCGAGATTCTTAGTAAGCACTAATATATATTTATACTAGATTTTCAGGACTTTATATATTAAAAACGACGACATTTCGACAATTGAAAAGAGAATTAAGACGAGGTGCTTGTAAAATGGTGGATGTCATTAATATAGGTTTCGAATAGTATTCATGTATTCTCGTTTATTCCTATGCTATTTTCTCTCAATAATGTACAACATTACCTTATTTATCACCATATATATTGAAGACTCTAGCTTCAACATCGTCCAACACATGTTTATAAGGAATTATTTTAATATCATTAGCTTCAGCAGCCATTATTTTATCGGGAGTTGGACCACCAGGCATCATTGGAGGAGCTTGTTGTTGCATCATTTGGTTTGCAATTTCACTACCATCATCTAATAACAAATTGTAAACTGAATTTAAACCTAAAATTGCAATAAAATACCATGATATTGATGAAACCCATCTAACATCCAAGTCAGCAGTTGCCACACCTGATTGTAACATTTGTTTAAATCTTAATGTTAATGGAAATGGAAGTTTCATTAATACAAATCCCGCAAAGAAAAAATTTACCCATCCCATCATAAGTGATTGAGCTGCAAAATTACCAAAGCTATTCTTAGCCATATTCATCATAGCATCACTTGCTCCTGGATCTGTCAATGGGTTTGCAGGCTCTTGATTCTCCTTTATTGGTTCTGCAATATATGAACCGTCAGATAATTTCTCACTTAGATGTGTTTGTCTCGATTCAAAGTCCTTTTTAGGTAAGTTCCAAAAATTTTGCTTTAGCAATTGAGCCTTTTTGATATGTTCTGTTTCTCTAACTTTCTTAACTGGTTGAAGCTTTGGTGTTGGTTGTAATAAGATTGAGATGTATTGTCTTAATACCCCGAAAAGCACCATTGCTAAAGTGATTGGTAGTAGAACCCAGTACCTTAGGCTTGGATCAATGATAAGATCTGGAACTGGCATTTTTGTTGATCGATCTTGATTAATTTTGGTGCTTAATGAATGATTGTATGTATGGCTCCACGTTAACTTCGTCAAGTTGTACCGCTTTAAATATTTTTGGTGATGTTAAAAATCTCGATTACATAATACACGAAATATACTATACTGAAATATTGATCGTTTTATTTACTGAAATATTATACAAGTTATTTAACCAAACATACCTTCTTCAAAGTTTGTAGGAATTGGTCTATCACCATATACACCCTCCCAAGATATTGGCTGGGCAAATGTCTTTGGTTGATCAATTGCCAGTAAGTTTAGAACTTCCTTAACGAAAATTTGTGCATCAAAAAAATTATCACCTTCATAAACATACATCAACAAAGCTTGTAAAGTGACTTCTTTTATTTTGTTAGTTTCATTTACCAATGCGTTTATTAATGGGGTGAATGATTCTTTCACTTTATCGAGATCACTTGTATTTGAAACCTTTAATGATTTGAATCTTTCTTCTAATTCATTTGAATATAATTCCAATGGTTTTCCAAAGTTGATATCTCCTTTCAATGCCTCATCATTGGAATCAAGAAGTATGACTTTATTAAATCCAATGTCTTTAACTAAGGAGAGTAAATAGTCCAAGAAGTTTTGTGTATAATCTGGAAGGATCGGTGATCTTTGTTGTATGACTGATAATTTCAATTCTTCATTGTAATATAACTCCAAAGCAGTAGATATAGATCCTGGTTTCACATTTGATTGTTTACCATCAACATAGTCTACTGGTGAGGCAAAAGGGTATAGGAATAAACTATCTAATCTCGCAATGAGCTTAAGATCCAAATTGTGTATCAACAAGTCAACAACTAATTGTGGAACATTACCTATGGAAATTGATGGTATTATGAGGCTTGAACCGCGTAATTGGTCCTTGATACTATCAGCAGTGGATTCCTTTTGGATTGGGTATATGCTGGATGCCATTATTGAGCTATTTTTAGTATAAATTGGCCGATGTCTGACCAACTGATGAAGCTTTTAATGGTTTCAATATTTGCCTCTTGAATTAAAACGATCAAGTCGTCTTTAAAAAACTTCGCGAATTACTGATCGAATAGATAACGAGTGACTTAAAACAGGACGAACATACTGAACAAGGATTGAAAGATACTATATCTCTCCATCATCAATCAAAGGCTTCAATCATTTTGATTTTTTTGATCTTTCCTAATCAAACAACCTCTATTACTTGTGTTTCCAGGAGCTTCTAAATATCAGTACCCATATTTACGCTGACCTCCGGCCACTCATTCCCATTTTTACGCGTGGTCCATTTCTCATTTCTTTTTCGCGAATTTTCCGATGAGCAGAAATTTTTTTTTATTTTGACTTGGATTCGAACAATAAAATCAAAATATTTCAATTTTAACACCTTTTATACTCCAATCACTTTAGAAAAGCGACCCTCATTCCCCTGCTACAGTAGCACAAGATTATATATACTAGTCCTAGCTCCCGCTTTCCCATCTACTGCCTACAATGAGTGCTGAACAAGACGTCGATACTGCCACTTTGGATCAACTTCGTGACATTCTAATCAACAAATCTGGTGATGTCAAACTTGCAAATAGATTCAGAGCTTTATTCAACTTGAAATGTATAGGTTCAGAAATTGATCAAGATAAAGCAAGAGCAGATACAGCTGTGAAATACATTGGTGAATGCTTCAAAGATAGTTCCGAATTATTGAAACATGAAGTAGCATACGTTTTAGGTCAAACTAAAAATATGACATCTGCTCCAATCTTGAGAGAAGTTCTACAAGATGATAAAGGTCAACAAGTGATGGTCAGACATGAAGCAGCTGAAGCTCTTGGTGCCTTAGGTGATAGGGATTCATTACAACTATTGGAAGATTATTTCAAAAATGATCCACTAATTGAAATTAGACAAACTTGTGAATTAGCTATCGAAAGAATTCATTGGGAAAATTCTGAAAAGGCCAAAACTGAAGAATTACAAGAAAGTTTATACTCATCTATAGATCCTGCGCCACCTCTAGATTTGAAAACCGAATATAAAATTGAAAAATTACAAAATATTTTGAATGATCAAAAAACTCCATTATTCGAACGTTATAGAGCAATGTTTAGATTAAGAGATATTGGTAATGATGAAGCTTGTTTAGCATTAGCTACTGGATTTGAAGATGAATCTGCTTTATTCAAACACGAAATTGCTTACGTTTTTGGTCAAATCTGTAACCCAGTTACAGTTCCTTCATTAATCAAAGTTTTAAAAGATACTAGAGAAGCTCCAATGGTTAGACATGAAGCTGCTGAAGCTTTAGGTTCAATTGCAACCGATGAAGTCTTACCAATCCTCAAAGATTTTGCAAAAGATAATGATCAAGTTGTTAGAGATTCTGCTTTAGTTGCTTTAGATATGTATGAATATGAAAATTCTGGTGAATTGGAATATGCAGCTCCAGCTTAGATAGATTGTTTCTGTTTTTAATATGACTTTTGATGTTTTGTTTATATATGGTAAGTACGGCACAATAATATTTATATATAGCTTGTGTATATGAAAAGAGGTTTGTTTGGGATGCTGTGGAAATATAATGTTGTAAAAATAAAGCGCCTTGATGTAATGATGAATGGTCTTTCGCTATAATCTACGTCTTCCTTATTTCTAAATTTATTTATAAAACTATTATACAATTCTAACCATGACCCAAATGCTATATTCTTTCCTTTTAAAACTCGAAACAACTCTTCAATTATTAGTTCTGAAACGATAACCACATGATGTACATGTATAGAAAACTGTAGCACCTTCATCCGCACTACGTAATTGTAATGTATGATATTGCATTTCTTCATTACCACATTGTGGACATTTTTCTTTGATCTTATGTGAATGTTAGTTTTGAAGTTTTTTTTTGCAATGAATTAAGATTTTTTCTTTATACTTACTGTAGCACCTTCTTCTAAATCATTTGATTTCAAAGTCGTCTTCACAACGGATTTTTTCAACTTCAAGGCAGACGGGAAAGCATCATCTGATGACTTGGTAACAACCTTCAGGTTAGCAAAATCTAGTTTATCTTAGTTAGTTTTCCTCCTTCAAAACGCACAAATGAAATATTTCATCTTCGGACATACCTTTAGCATTATAAGATCTAGCACAGTTCCCACACGTTATTTCCTTTTGGCTACTGACTGAGTCCAACAAGTTACCACAATCCAAACAGAAGATCAAACTACCAACAACAGACATACTCAATAAAGCTTCTCGAACACAAGTGAATACCTTACAAATAGTGTCAATTGATTCGAGCTCATCTCTGTAAATTTTTTTTTTCTTTATTATCTAAAACGAATTCGCGACAAAGTTCATGGTGTTTCGCGGTGTCACCCGGAATCTCGATTTGTCCATTTCCAAAACGCGTTTGAACAGTTGGTGAAAAAAATGTATGGCGATGGCCAAATTTACACTATTAACGAGAAACTATTCAAAATATTGACCTGCTTTTGATTGATCTGTTCGATATAAATAGGTAATTACAAGATGGCACAACAAATGATGGAGATGCCAGACATGTCCAATGCCATAGTGGCTCAAGATGAAATGGGGAGACCATTCATTATTGTTAGAGATCAAGGTAATAAAAAAAGAGTTCATGGTATTGAAGCTAAAAAAACACATATCTTAGCAGCTAGATCTGTTGCTTCTATTATAAAGTCATCATTGGGCCCAAGAGGTTTAGATAAAATTTTGATTAGTCCTGATGGGGAAATAACAATCACCAATGATGGTGCTACAATTTTATCACAAATGGAGCTTGATAATGAAATTGCCAAATTATTAGTTGAATTATCAAAATCTCAAGATGACGAAATTGGTGATGGTACTACCGGTGTTGTTGTTTTAGCTGGTGCTTTATTGGACCAAGCTTTAGAATTAATTGATAAAGGTATACATCCAATTAAAATTGCTAATGGGTTCGATGCTGCTTGTAAAGTTGCAATTGATCAATTAGATAAAGTTTCTGACGATATAGAGAGTAATACTGAAATACTTTTGAGAGCTGCTAAAACTTCTCTAGGTTCAAAAATTGTTTCAAAAGCTCATGATCAATTTGCTAAAATGGCTGTTGATGCGGTTTTATCAGTTGCAGATAAAGAAAGAAAAGATGTCGATTTTGAATTAATCAAAGTTGAAGGTAAAGTTGGTGGTTCATTAGAAGATTCTAAATTAATTAAAGGTGTTATTTTAGATAAAGATTTTTCACATGCTCAAATGCCAAAAAGAATTGAAGATGTTAAATTAGCTATATTAACATGTCCATTTGAACCTCCAAAACCAAAAACTAAGCATAAATTAGATATTTCATCAGTGGAAGAATTCAAAAATTTACAAGATTATGAACAAAATAAATTTAAAGAAATGGTTCAACAAGTGAAAGATTCTGGTGCAAATTTAGTTATTTGTCAATGGGGTTTCGATGATGAAGCAAATCATTTATTATTACAAAATCAATTACCTGCAGTTCGTTGGGTTGGTGGTCCAGAAATAGAATTAATTGCAATTGCAACTGATGGTCGTATTGTTCCACGTTTTGAAGATTTGAGTCCTGAAAAATTAGGTAAAGCTGGTAAAGTTTATGAATTAGAATTTGGTACAACAAGAGATCGTATGTTAGTTATTGAAGAATGTTCAAATTCAAGAGCTGTAACATGTTTCTTAAGAGGTTCAAATAGAATGATTGTGGAAGAAGCAAAACGTGCTTTACATGATTCATTATGTGTTGTTCGTAATTTAATTCGTGATAGTAGAGTTGTTTATGGTGGTGGTTCTGCAGAAATCACAAGTGCTTTAGCAGTTAGTGAAGCTGCTGATAAACAAAAAGGTATTGATCAATACGCCTTCAGAGCTTTTTCAAATGCATTAGATACAATTCCAATGACCTTAGCTGAGAATTCAGGTTTGGATCCAATTGAAACTTTAACAAATGTTAAATCACGTCACGTTAAAGAACAAAATTCTCATTTAGGTGTTGACTGTTTAGGTAAAGGTTCAAATGATATGAAGGAATTATTTGTTGTTGATCCATTAATTGGTAAAAAACAACAATTATTATTAGCTACCCAATTAACTAGAATGATTTTAAAAATCAATGATGTTATCATTAGTGGTAAAGATGAATATTAGATATAATAGTTTAATGATAAGTCAGTGACTTATATTTTAGCAAATAATAACTACCAAATTACTTTGATCTTACGTATGTAGCTTGTTCTAATTTTCAAAGTTCTTTTATTTTTAAAGCTAAATAACTTATGGTACATTAAATAATGAGAAATTACGAACAATACTTGGTCCATATTCATCATAGTCTTGTTTTGTATGACAATAAGAATTGAATTCACTTGTCTGAGCTAATAATGACCCACCAAACCAAACTGCATTCCGCTGTCTTCTATGTGAAATAACTTCAACATCAACACCGCTTGATTTCGTACCATGGCTTAATTGTTCAGAAACTTGAATTCTTTCATTCACTATACCTTTGATATCCCTTTGTAAACGACGACCAAAGTCTTTAAACATTGTTGACCCACCACTTAAGACAATGTTCTTATATAAGCCTTTTCTAACATCTATTGGGGCAGCTTGTATAACTTGATCAACAACAGTTGGTAATGGAGTAAGGAAATCTGAGGATGCGATTTCTGGATTGAAGAAAATTTCAGGAGCTAGAAATCTTTCATAACCAACATCAACAACTTTTTTTGATCTTGCAGTTTCTACTATATATTGGGCAAACTTTTCAGGTTCTCTATCAAATTTATTGAATTCTTTGACAATATCAGGACAAACATAACAAAATTGTTGTTTAATTTTTTCTGCTGTACGTAATGAAGTATCAGCTTCACCACGATCCCTTAATAATGATTGGATAAATAATGTAATATCACGACCTGCGATTGGAATGTTTTTGATTGCGGATCCAATGACATAACCTTCAGCAACTGGAATAACATGAGTAACACCATCACCTGAATCGATAACTGTACCAGTCAATGATCTATCAGTAACTTTTGATGAAGTCCATGAAGCAGCTAACGCAAGGACAGCTTGGACAGCAATGTATAGCCCAGCACAATTAAAAGATTCGAACATAATTTCTGCTGTGTTTTCTCTATTTTCTGGGGCATTTAAAGGAGGTTCAGTTAGAAGGAAATAATGATCTTCAGGTTCACATCTTAAATATTTGAAGATTGAATTTTCCCAAAATCTTTCCATATGATCCCAATTTTCAATTTGACCATGCTTAATTGGATATGATAAACCATAAGCTTGAGTGTTGGAAGCTTCTATGGCTTCATCACCAATATAAAAATCTAGATCTTCAGTACCTCTTTTAGATTGCAAATTCCCATGAGATCCTGAACTTCCAGAAGATCCACCAAGGAAGGATGGTTTTGAAGGAGGTGCAGGTTTACCTGAAGCTCCAGTACGACTTGCAATTGCAGTTGGGAAAACAAAAGATGGAGCATCATTACCAGCAAACCCTAGTTTAGTCAACCCGGTACCACTAGAAAATAACAGTTAGTAAACAGTAATCCTATCTCAAAAGTATATGTCATTCAACATTTGACACTATTGATGTGAATGCTTACTTGTCTTTTGGCAATGGTTAGTAACGAGAATAGCACTTTAGATGGCTGAAATCCATCACAAATTACAAAGATACATACCCATGACAACGGCTGGAGTGGTTAAGTTTGACATGATGATAATTGAGGGATGAATTGAAGACTTATCTGGTGTAAATGTGTGCAATCAGTGTGTTTATTAGGGGTATTTCTAGCACTTCTGTCGCTGTTTCCGATCGTGAAGCTTGAAATGTCCGGGTGACTCTGGAAAGTTTTCGCGGGTGGGTTTTTCAAAGATCGGTTATGTAAGCTTTGAGAATTCGCGAACTTTTTAATCGTGATCGTTTTCAGTTGTTATCAAAAGGACGCTCAGCGCTCTCATTGAAAGGCTAAAGCTGGTTCAAAGGACCACAAGAAGAGCTACTCAGAAAGTATTAAAGGTATTGCTACAGATGTCACAGCCGCCAGACAGTTTTGCGCTCTCCCAGATATTTCTAGGGCTCAAGTCTAAAAACGCCCAGGTGAGGGCTGGGGCCGTGGTGGAATTGAGAAACCATTTAGTGACAACAGCTCGAGAAGTATCATCGGAACAGTTTACCAGATACAATAATGAAATCAACAACAAGATATTCGAGTTGATCCATGGAAATGACCCTTCAGAGAAAGTTGGTGGTATCCTAGCTGTTGATACATTAATTGACTTTTTTGGTGGTGAGGACTTGCCAAATCAAACATCTAGGTTGGCAAATTATTTGAGATTTTTAATACCCTCAACAGATGTGGAAATTATGAAACTAGCTGCAAAGACATTGGGGAAACTAGCTATACCTGGTGGTAGCTTGACTTCTGATTTCGTGGACCATGAAACAAGAAATGCTATTGAATTACTCCAAACTGAAAAACAAGATAGTAAAAGACATGCTGCGGTATTGATTATAGCAGCTATTGCTGAAAATTCACCAACATTGTTCCATAGTTATGCGAATACAATCTTAGAAAACATTTGGTCGGCTCTCAGAGATTCAAAATTGATTATTAGAATTGATGCTGCTAAGGCCTTAGAGAAATGTCTTGATGTTATTTATGAACGTGATCTGAATTTGAGGAAATCATGGTTTACAAAATTAATTGAAGGTGCTTCTGCTGGATTCAAGATGAATACAAGTGAATCCATTCATGGTTCTTTACTTGTTTTCAAAGAGTTGGTTAAAAAAGGTGGTATGTTTATTCAAGATAAATATGATGCCATTTTTGAAACTTCTTTCAAATTTAGAGAACACAAATATAACATTATCAGACAAGAAGTTACACATATTATCCCACTGTTGGCTGCTTATAATCCTCCAAAGTTTGTGGAAAAATATATGCATCGTACATTATTATTTTATCTGACACAACTGAAGGAAGAAAACGAAAAAGCTGCCATACTTATTTCTATTGGTGATATTTCTTATGAAGTGGAAGGTCAAATCACAACTTATTTAGACGCAATCTTGGACAATATTAGAGATGGTCTGAGCTCAAAATCTAGAGTTCGCAGGGATATTGAACCTGCAATTTTCTATTGTATAAGTAAACTAGCTTCAGCCGTCGGACCTGCATTAACAAAACATTTACAAAGAGATATATTGGATATGCTACTTTCATGTTCATTGAGTGATCATATGAGAGAATGTTTATTAGTCTTGACCCAAAGAATTCCACCATTAGAACAAACAATTAATTCGAAAACTTTAAATTTATTGAGTTATTGTCTTTCAGGATATCCATTTAGTCAGCCTGGTTCTCCAAATTCTAGAAATATTATGAATACACAATTGGCCAGACAATATCGTGATGCTACTGGATCGAGGAACGGTATCAACAATGATGACTATATTATAATTCAAGCTTTGAAAATGTTGAGTTTTTTCAATTTTAAAAATGAATCATTATTCGAATTTGTCAGATATTGTACCATAACATATATTGAACATGATAACACAGAAGTACGGAAAGCAGCTGCTTTAACTTCATGTGATTTGTTTTTGAAAGATTCTGTTTGTTTCCAAACTTCAAGCTATTCATTAAATGCAGTTTCAGAAGTTCTGGATAAGTTATTAACTATTGCAATCACTGACCCAGTTCCTGATTTAAGACTAGAAGTCTTAAACTCATTAGGTAAAAACTTTGATCCACAGTTATCACAGGCTGATAATGTTAGATTATTATTTATGGCTCTGAATGATGAATTTTTTGAAATTCAAAAAGCTGCAATTAAAATCATTGGAAGATTATCATCAATAAATCCTGCTTATATTGTTCCATTTCTGAGAAAAACTTTGATTCAGCTATTGACAAAGTTGGAATATTCAACAGCAAGTCGAAAAAAGGAAGAAAGTGCAGTGTTATTATCTCTATTGATTAGTACTTCCAAAAATGTTACAAAACCATATGTTAAACCAATAATTGACGTTTTGTTGCCTAAGTCTAGAGATAAAAGTGCTTCGGTTGCTTCAAGCTCTATCGCTGCTCTTGGTGAATTAAGTGTTGTTGGTGGTGAAGACGTTAGACCATTCATTACTGATTTAATGCCTTTAATTTTAGAAACTTTCCAAGATCAAAGTTCTTCTTTCAAAAGAGATTCTGCATTGAAAACTCTTGGTCAGTTATCTGGCTCAACAGGTTATGTTATTCAACCTTTATTAGATTATCCGCAACTATTAGGAATAATTATTAATATTTTGAAATCTGAAACTTCACCAAATATTAGGAGAGAAACTGTTAGATTATTGGGTATCCTTGGTGCATTAGATCCTTACAAACATAAAGAAGTTGAAAGAAGTTCAAAGCATATAGTTGTGGAGGGTCCTCCAACAGATGTTGCGCTTCTAATGCAAGGTATGAGTCCTTCAAATGAGGAATATTATCCAACTGTTGTTATCAGTACATTATTGAAAATTTTGAAAGATTCATCGTTAGCTGCTTATCATTCAAATTGTATTCAAACTATTGTTTTAATTTTCAAAACTATTACAGTTACATGTATTAAATTCACTGGAAGTATTATTGAAGTGATCATTAGCGTTATGCATACATGTCCTCCATCAATGCTTGAGTTTTATTTCCAACAAATGAGTGTTCTGATTAGTATTGTCAAACAACATATTAGACCATTTTTACCTGAGGTGTTTGGTTCTATTAAAGAGATGTTTCATTTAACAAATTTACAAGTTACAATCATTTCATTAATTGAATCTATTGCAAAAGCTCTTGATGGTGAATTCAAAATGCATATTCCATCTGTTTTGCCGTTACTTTTGGATGCTTTAGGTAATGATAAGACCTCCAATGTTTCATTAAAGATTTTGAAAGCATTTGTTGTATTCGGTGGTAATATTGAAGAATATATACATTTAATTATTCCAAATGTTGTTCATTTATTTGAATATGGTCCTCAAAATTTGAAAAAAGCTGCAATCTCTACTGTGGGTAAGTTATCAAGAAATGTTAACTTAAATGATATGTCATCAAGAATTATACATACATTATTGAGAGTACTTGGTACACACAACGATGAACTAATTAGAGTATCAATGAATACAATGAGCTTGTTGTTATTGCAAATGGGTAATGAGTTTACTGTTTTCATTCCAGTGATCAATAAAATTTTAGTTAAAAATAAACTTCAATCACCGGTATATGATCAATTGGTTAATAAGTTATTAAACGATGAACCTTTACCACAAAATTTGATTTTGGATAAGGAACCAGAAAGTGGTGATGCTAATGATATTGTGGAATTACCATCTAAAAAACTTCCAGTGAATCAACAAATTTTGAAAAATGCATGGCAATGTTCTCAATGTCGTACAAAAGAAGATTGGCAAGAATGGAGTAGAAGATTAAGTGTTCAGTTATTGAAAGAATCACCATCCCATGCTTTAAGAGCTTGTTCTAATTTGGCTAGCAGTTATTATCCATTGGCTAAAGATTTATTTAACGCTAGTTTTGCAAGTTGTTGGAGTGAATTATATACTCAACATCAAGAAGAATTGGTGCAATCTTTATGTATGGCACTATCATCACCAAATAATCCTCCTGAAATTTATCAAACATTATTAAATCTTGCTGAATTTATGGAACATGATGATAAACCTTTACCAATTCATATTTCTACTTTAGGTCAATATGCTCAAAGATGCCATGCATATGCTAAGGCTTTACATTATAAAGAACTTGAATTTAGTCAAGAACCTTCAACACCAACTATTGAATCATTAATTAGTATCAATAATCAACTTCAACAATCAGATGCTGCTATTGGTATATTGAAACATGCTCAACAACATCATGATTTACAATTAAAGGAAACTTGGTATGAAAAACTTCAAAGATGGGAAGATGCATTGAAGGCATATAATGAAAGACAAATTGATACTATTGAAACTACAATGGGTAAAATGCGTTGTTTGCATGCTTTAGGTGAATGGGATCAATTATCACAATTGGCTCAAGAAAAATGGACAAACTCAACAACTGACATTAAGAGAACTGTTGCACCATTAGCAGCAGCAGCAGCTTGGGGTTTAGGTCAATGGGAAAGAATGGATACTTATATTACTGTTATGAAACCTGAATCCCCTGATAGATCATTCTTTAATGCAATTTTATGTTTACATAGAAATAATTTTGAAGAAGCTTCATCTCATATTATCAAAGCTAGAGACTTGTTGGTTACAGAAATCACAGCCCTGGTTAGTGAAAGTTATAGTAGAGCTTATGGTGTCGTTGTTAGGGTTCAAATGTTGGCTGAATTGGAGGAAATCATCAAATATAAGAATCTACCTCAACATTCTGAAACTCGTGCTGTTATGAGAAAAACATGGAACGCTCGTTTATTAGGATGTCAAAGAAATGTTGATATTTGGCAAAGACTATTGAAAGTTCGTACGTTAGTTGTTAAGCCAAAACAAGATATGGAAATGTGGATTAAATTTGCCAACTTATGCAGAAAATCAGGAAGACTTGGTTTAGCTGAAAAATCGTTGAATTCGCTGCTGGAAGAAGGTGATGATCCAAATACTTCAAGAGCTCCCCCACAAGTTGTTTATGCTCAACTAAAATACATGTGGGCCACTGGTTCACAAAAAGAAGCTTTAAGTCATTTGATTGACTTTACATCTAGAATGTCTCACGATTTAGGATTAAATCCAGATGACCTTATTACTCAACCATTACCATCACATACCAATATTAAAAACGTTCAAGAATACACCAGATTATTAGCTAGATGTTTCTTGAAGCAAGGTGAGTGGCAAGTCGCATTACAGTCAAGTTGGAGAACCGAAAACTCTGAAACAATTTTGGGATCTTATCTATTGGCAACTCATTTTGATAGTAAATGGTATAAGGCATGGCATAATTGGGCACTTGCAAACTTTGAAGTTATTTCACTGTTAACTTCCAAATCTGCAATCAATGAAAATGATGAAGGTGAAAATACATATACTCAAGAATTAATTCAGCAACATGTTGTTCCAGCTATCAGAGGGTTCTTCCATTCCATTTCTTTATCGGATTCTAATCCATTACAAGATACCTTAAGGTTGTTAACTCTATGGTTTACATTTGGTGGTCTGCCGGAAGCTGCTCAAGCCATGTCTGAAGGTTTCAGTATGGTCAAAATTGATACTTGGTTAGAAGTTATTCCTCAATTAATTTCCAGAATTCATCAGCCAAACCAAACGGTTAGTCGTTCATTACATGGGTTACTATCTGATTTGGGTAAAGCACATCCACAGGCATTGGTTTATCCATTAACTGTTGCAGTCAAGTCTGATAGTGTTTCAAGACAACGTGCTGCTAGTACAATTCTTGATAAGATGAGAATTCATAGTTCTACATTAGTTGGTCAATCAGAACTTGTTAGTGACGAGCTTATTAGAGTTGCTGTTTTGTGGCATGAACTATGGTATGAAGGTCTTGAAGATGCTTCCAGATTGTTTTTCGGTGAACATAATACTGATAAGATGTTTGCTGTTCTTGAACCGTTACATAAGATGTTGGAAAGGGGTCCAGAAACATTACGTGAAGTCTCATTCCAAAACACGTTTGGAAGAGATTTGAGTCATGCTTATGATTGGGTTTTAAGTTTCCGTCGTACCAAAGATATTGCTAAATTAAATCAAGCTTGGGATATCTATTACAATGTCTTCCGTCGTATCAATAGACAACTTCCACAACTTCAGACGTTGGAACTTCAATATGTTTCTCCAAAATTATTAGTTGCTAAAGATTTGGAATTGGCTGTTCCTGGTACTTATAAACCTGGTAGACCAATCGTTAGAATTCTGAACTTTGAACCAAATTTTACTGTTATTTCTTCAAAACAAAGACCACGTCGTTTCGGTATTAAAGGCAGTGATGGTAAAGAACATTTTTTCCTTTTGAAAGGTCATGAAGATATCCGTCAAGATAGTTTAGTCATGCAACTATTTGGTTTGGTGAACACGTTGTTAATGAATGACTCAGAATGTTTTAAGAGACACTTAGATATTCAACAATTCCCAGCAATCCCATTGTCACCAAAAACTGGTTTATTAGGCTGGGTTCCGAATAGTGATACATTCCACGTTCTGATCAGAGAATATCGTGAGTCAAGAAATATTATTTTAAATATTGAACATCGTATCATGCTGCAAATGGCTCCAGATTATGACAATTTGACGCTGTTACAAAAAGTTGAAGTTTTCACGTACGCTCTGGATAACACTAGAGGTCAAGATTTATACAAAGTGTTGTGGTTGAAGAGTAGATCATCAGAATCTTGGTTAGATAGAAGAACTACATATACTAGATCTTTAGCGGTGATGTCAATGGTTGGCTATATATTAGGTTTGGGTGATCGTCATCCTTCAAATTTGATGTTGGATAGAATTACAGGTAAAGTTGTCCATATTGATTTTGGTGATTGTTTTGAAGCTGCAATTTTACGTGAAAAGTATCCTGAAAAAGTTCCATTTAGATTAACTAGAATGTTGACATATGCAATGGAAGTTAGTGGTATCGAAGGTACATTTAGAATAACTTGTGAACATGTGATGAGAGTTTTGCGTGATAACAAAGAATCATTGATGGCTATCTTGGAAGCTTTTGCTTATGATCCGTTGATTAATTGGGGTTTTGATTTACCAGCTGAAGCAATTTCTGATGCTACTGGTATTAAGTTCCAACAAGTTAATACAGCAGAGCTATTGCGTACGGGTCAAATTGATGAACAAGAGGCTGCTAAATTAGAAGTTCAACAAAGAATAGAAATTAGAAATGCAAGAGCCACACTGGTTTTGAAAAGAATCACTGATAAATTGACTGGTAATGATTTCCGTCGCTTTAATGAATTAAATGTTTCCAATCAAGTTGATAAATTGATTCAACAGGCAACATCTGTGGAAAACTTATGTCAGCACTATATTGGTTGGTGTTCATTCTGGTGATTTCCAAAAAAAAAAAAAAAAATAAAGGAAGAAGACGTTGGTTTGAGCAAAAAAGTTATGAATTTTAGTTTAATGAATTATTGATTTAATCGTATTAATTTATTTGTATAAATTTATCGTAGTTTTGGTCCCATCTGTAATAAGTTGATCCACCTCGGTTTTCCATCTTTCTATTAAACTATGTTGATCATTAGGTAGATTTACCTCATCAGTGAAGTATTTTCTGTGTAGCACTTTTTGAATCAAAAGTTCACTTTTAGCTATCTCTATTTTACATTTAGCTTCATCTCTGAATCTTTGATCAACGTTCGTCATTGTACTCAAGTATTGTAATTTACCGATGATTTTCCCAATTTCCATACCAACATGTGCACCCAAGGGATATCCCTGATCAAATCCTTCTTGTAAACTTTCTTCTTTTGAAGTCGAGAGACCATCCAAGTAACCTTTTTTAGCATGGACTCTTCTTAACGCAGCTGTTTCTGTACTTTCTGGAGCTTGTGGTTTGGCACCATAAAAGTCATCATCTGCAACTTTTGGTGTAAACTCTTCATCACTGTCAGCCCAAAGATCTCCGTCTGAAAGCGAGCTTGTCTCAGTTTCCTGTTTCTTTGGTATAACACCCATCCTATGCGGTCTCTCGTGATCTTTCCCTCTCCTGAATGTGTCAAAAAGAGACTAAAACCAGTCTAAACTATTCAAAATCTCTATACGCTTTTTTCTCCGGGTAATGCGCATCTGGAAAATACATATTCGCGAACTCTGCTTAGTCAGTATCTTCACCAAAATTCGCGTAACGATTTTTAAATCCTTTGTGTTCGGAAAAATTTCTTCTTGCTTCCAAGAGTCAAAGGTATTATCGGTACACTTCAAAGACCAGCTGAACCTTTATCACATCATCATCGCGTGTCGTTCTTCTGTTTAGAAGCCTTCTCTATTCTTTCACCTGGATAGCTGCTATTTAGAAAGTCTTGTCTGGCTTTTCGGCAGAGATTTCTATCGTTTTATAAACAGCTTCTGAATTTAGTTCGATTAACAACCGTCGTCCCAATTCCAGGTATCTTTATTTGAGTCACAGGATTATAAAAATCACCCGATAAGGAAGTGTTGAAGTTATTCAAGAATTAGAATTTTTGTTTTGGTTCCCAAAATGTCAAACCCAGATATCATTACTCAAGTTTCTCCAGAAGGTCCACCAAGACCGGAGGCTACAACAAATATGGATGAAGATGTTGACCTGAACTCCATTATTAAGTTAAATATCAGGGGTACAATGTTTCACATAACAAGAGATGAACTGATGAGCTTACCCGAAAGTATTTTGTTATGTCTGTTCCCAAACGGTGTTTTCGTCGATATCAATGGTAACGTTATCACAAATTTAACTGAAGATGATGTTGTTTATGTTAATTTTTCACCTGAATGTTTCCAATATATAGTGGATAGCTTTGGTTCTGCTGCAAAGAAATTGCCTCCTTCTGCTAAACCAGAAGTCTATGATAGTTATACAACTCCAGATGTTGAAGTGCTTAGTGAAAAACCGGCAATTATAGTATTGAGAGAAGATTTAGACTATTACATCATCCCACCAAAAAAGGGAATTAGTCCACAAGGTATTAGAACAATCAAATCAGCTGCTGGCAGCTATTTGGTAAGTCGTAAAAAAGTATTTGAAGGTTTAGGTTATGCGCCAGGTAAAAAATTAGGTCAAGCTGAAGAACATTTATTGGAAATGTTGTGTTCATCCGGATTTGATGTTGAAAGTGATTGGGGTCATAGATCATCTGAACCAGGTAAAACAGTTCTGACTTCATTAGCATTGGTTGATTTAAAACATCCGGAACCTCCAGTCGAAGAAGATTCACCATCCTTAAATCCCGTGTCATCTAATAATACAAAACAATCAAGAAGATCAAGGCTAGCAGAGCTGGCTGGGAATGCAGCAAGATCAGCATCACGTTCTGTTTCAAGAAATAGATCCAGTTCCAGAGCTAAAAGTGCAGGCACTTCATCAAAATTATTACTGTTTTGGAGAAAACCAGCTCGTAAGTGTTGGTGGGCAAATGATGTTGTTGAGTTAGAAATTCCAGGTTTATTACACTCAGATGGTATTAAAAATGCTACTGTTGCTTTACATATACGGCGTGTGTGGACTCTTGAACTTTCAGTTATTGGAGTTCATTGAAAAGGGTCAAAAACTAAAAAGGACGATTAATTTCTCATTCATCACATAAGATTAACATTGGGAAATAGAAAGTAGATCCCGAGCCATTTAAATAATAACGCATCATCTCAACTTTTATCATATCATTTATTTCTAATCTATAATTAATTTAGTTCATTTCGTTCATGATCAAATTGTAGTTAAAATGTAGCTTTCGTTCCATTATTTTGCAACTCTTCATTCATAAGCATCCGCGAAAATTCAATGCTGACACGACTTTTGGTGAAAATTTCGTGGAATCACACGCGTTTTTCAATATTCTTCAAAAACTAGTATACGGATTAAGAAAACACATCTCAATCTAACCCAAAATATATTGCATCTATCTCAAAAAAATGTCAGTCAATAATTTCTTCAAAAACAATTCTGCTAAAGATTCTTCAAAACCAAAAGAAATCAGTGAAAGAGCACTACCATGGGTCGAGAAATAGTATGTTAAAATTCAAAGATCATTATAAATAAATACATACTAATTTGGCTTTAAAATAGTCGTCCAAAGAACTTAGATGAAGTCACAGCTCAAGATCATGCTGTCACGGTCTTGAAGAAGACATTACAAAGTGCTAATGTGAGTTATGAAGATTGAAAACTAAATTCAAGTATGATTGATGTACTAATTTAATCGAAATAGCTTCCGCATATGTTATTTTATGGTCCACCAGGTACTGGTAAAACTTCTACAATTTTAGCATTGACTAGAGAACTTTATGGGTGAGTGAACTTATTAGCTTTGAGTTTTATGATGTGTCAGATTATTAACCAGTGAAACAGTCCAAATTTAAGTAAAACTCGTGTCTTGGAATTAAATGCATCAGATGAAAGAGGTATTTCAATTGTTCGTGAGAAGGTTAAAAACTTTGCAAGACTAACAGTCTCAAATCCAACCGGTGAAGATTTACAAAATTATCCATGTCCTCCTTATAAAATCATCATTTTAGATGAAGCTGATTCAATGACTGCAGACGCTCAATCTGCTTTAAGAAGAACAATGGAAACTTATTCAAATGTTACAAGATTTTGTTTAATTTGTAATTATATAACAAGAATTATTGATCCATTAGCTTCAAGATGTTCAAAATTCCGTTTTAAACCATTGGATAATAACGATGCATTATCAAGATTACAATTCATTCAAAAAGAAGAAAATATAAGGCTGGAAGATGGTGTATTGGAAGAAGTTTTAAAAATTGCTAGTGGTGATTTACGTAAGGCAATTACTTTCTTGCAATCTGCAGCTAGATTACATTCACGTCTAGCTACTGCTGATAAAGAAGGTGATATTGATTTAACTGGGGATGATGAAGCTGATCAAATCACTGTCAAAAGTATTCGTGAAATTGCAGGATCTGTTCCAAGAGATATATTGGATGGATTGTTAAAAGTTGCAGAAGGTAAAAATTCTTCTAAAATTTTCAAAGTTGTTGATGATGCTATAATGGAAGGTTGGAGTGGTATTGAAATTGTTAATCAGTTGCATGATGAATTAATTTTAAATGATGCTTATACTCCAGAACAAAAGAATGCATTTTCCCAAATTTTATTTGAAACTGATCAAAGGTTATCGAATGGTACTGATGAACATTTACAAATATTGAATTTGGTGACGAAGATTTCAAAAGTTTTTTAATCAAAAACAGCATGAATATAATCACGATTAAACTTTACATTTTGACATTATTCCGTAGCTTAGATCAACTATCCTTGAAACAACGTATGACATGATAAGTGTTTCGTAAAAATTAAAGCTCTACAAAAGTCTTTTATTCTTTGTATAATGCAGTCGGTGTGGAACATCATACTGAAAGTCCTACTTCTACAACTTCTTACTAGCAACACATTCTTACTTTCTTACACATTTACTCTGTTTATGGTTGATTTGGATCTCTTGGTTGAAATCCAGGTGGTGGTGGACCATTGAAAAATCCAGGTGGAAATCTTTGTTGTTCGCGTTGTTGACCATCTTGATTTAAATTACCAGGAGCTGCAGCAAATGGTGGAAAGAACCCAGGTGGACCTTGTTGACCTGGTTGGCTTGGTTGACCCGGCTGACCTGGCTGACCATAAAGTAAATGTGGTGGAATATTACCTGGACCTCCTGGTAGTCCATTTTGTCTCATTTGTGGTGGGAATCCTAATCCATTTGGTGGTGGTGGTGGCATGAATCTACCTTGTGGCATATTTGGCATGTTTGGCATGTTTGGCATATTTGGAGGAAATTGTTGTTGCATCCACGGTGGTGGTACTTGTTGAGGATTGAATCCAGGTGGTAGCCCTTGCATTGGAATTCTATTACCATTTTGAAATTGTGGAGGAATCATTGGTTGACCTTGTAAATTTGATTGTGCAGATTGCTGAGATCCCGGGGATGATTGTGGTAGCCCTGGAGGGCCTTGCAAACCTGGTGGTAATGAGGATACTCTTTGTTGAGAAGGTTGTTGAGATTGTGGTGTTTGAGTTTGAGTTTGAGGAGGTTGAGGTTGAGATGGTGCTTGTTGAGGTTGATCCGATTTTGGTAAGGCAGGACTTTGTTTCACAGATTCTGATGTTACTCTTGGGCTTTGGCCAATTGATGTTCCGGAACTTTGTTCTTGTGGTGTGCCTTGTTGTTCAGGTGTCTTGTTTAATAATGACATAAAAAATGAATCCCTTGAACCAGTCATACCAGGCATTTGCCCATTAGATGGCGGTGTTAAGCCTGGAGGAAGCATTGGTGCAGCAGCAGCAGCTGGTGATGAAACATTTTTTGGTGGTTGAGATTGTATTGGTTGAGGTGGTTGTTGGAAATTGAACTGACTTCTTGATTGTTGTGCAACTTGAGGTTGAGAGGATTGTAACGGAGAAGCTTTTGGAAGTTGAGGGGTTGAATTATTTGATCCAACTTGAGCATTCTTTTCACCACTATCTAGAAGTGACAGAATTTTTGAGACGCCTTCGTTTCCAGATGCTTGTGAAGTTGGTTTATCTTCTTGTTGGTTTGATTCTGGTTTGAAAAATGAGAAAAATTTGGAATTCTTGCTAACATCAGGGGTACCAGAATTAGATGAATTATTTGATTTGTTCATGCTTGGTTTAGCTAAAGTGAAAAAACTATCAATCTTGTTTTTTGGCTCTTCTTTTTTAGTTGCACCAGATGATAAAGCAGCGAATTCACTTTCATCAACAACTTCACCTTTTCTTTGACGTTCAGCCAATTTCATTTTGGCTCTCCATTTTTCGAAGTCTTCAGCAGATCCACCAGCTGGCTCATCCTTCTCCAGCTCAGCTAGCCAGCTATCGTCATCATCGCCATGTTTTTTATTATGACGGTTATCTCTGTTATTTCTTCTGTTATTATTACCATATCTACCATTAAACCCTCTGTCATTTTTTTTACCTAAATTAAAATTACCCATCGATCCAGTGGATTGACCACCTTCATTGTAATTATTTCTTCCGTTGTAATTGTTACCATGGTTGTTGTAATGACTGTTACTATTATTGTTGTTTTGATAATTTGTTCTTTGCAAAGGTTTTGCTCTCAATCTGTAATAACCTTTTGGTGGTAAACCTGATGGGACATGGTTATCTGGTGAATCTTTCAAACTATACAAATAATCCATACTATATCTAAGTCTGTCTGTTTCTTGATATGGACCTAATTCGAGCTTCCAATTGTCTAAATCTGATTCACTTGAGGAAGCAACTTTCGTACTTTCATCTTCTCCGAGCTTGACCTCTGAGTTGTTTGATGGGGTAGTTCTTTTTGATTCTTCTTCTTCTCTTTTATATTCAGCTTCTCTTAAAAACTTTGTGATTGCATTATCTTCTATGTTTTCAGCAGCTCTTGGTTCTAATGGAGCGGGAGTACTAGCATCTGATGCAGCTGAAACCATCGATATTATCGACGGATCTTCAAATTGTGACATTGTGCAAATTTTCTTATTTGGTAGGTTTCAATTAATTTTCAAATACCTTTCTAATTGAAAATTTAATATGATGATTCTTTAAAACTTATCTTCAACAAGGAGTACTTAAATTCAAACAAACACTAGTTAAAATTGGAATTGGAAATAAGCAATAAAATATGGAGCGGAACTGGTTGAGCCTTGAAACAGGTATATTGCAATCGCAATTGAGTACAAGCAGCTCTTATGGGCTTCCTATGGTCGACTAGTTCTGTGCAGTCTCTTGTTGAATAGCTTTTCACCTTTGCTGGCGACTCTTTTCTCATTATTTCAACGATCCAAAAAAATTGCCAAAAATAATTCCGGAAAAGTTCCTCGGATCTTGAAAATTGAGCGATCTGCCATTTTGAGCAGTGCGAATTATCAAAACTATTGAAGAAATGGAAATAGTTAATCTACTAATTATCTTAAAATTATGCAATTTATTTTGAGTGTAAGTCTATATATATGAATAATCTTTTTTTTTGGAGACCATTTCTACCTTCACACATTTGTAACTTATGATTTCAACTGGCTGATGAAATTAGTAAAATATTTCTTGAATTCTTTTGTATCTAAATTAATCAAATTTTGAATCAAATCATCACCAACATTGGTTGGTAATTGAATTTGAGGGAAATAGATCTCTCTTAAATAAGTTATTAAATCTTGGTTTTTAACTGTGAATAATGTTTTTAATATATTTGCAATTTCATCTGCAACAAATCTAAATTGAGCATCTTTAATATCAAATTTTTCATTCTGGAATGGAATTTGGAAACTTGATTTGACTAAATTTTCTAATAAAAATGTTGAAATACCTTCAATTGCCATACCAGTATTGAATTTATCTTTTGGATCATTAACTGTATCATTACCAAAAATATTTGCAAAGATTGATAATGCACTTAAAGCCAATTTTGAGACTTGTAAATCATTTAAATCATTGGCATCTTGTAATAAATGTTGCAAGATTGCTGGTAAGTTAGACTTATTTGTTTCTGTAACTAATAAACTTGAAATGTTGTTTTGGGTTAAATGAATCAACAGTCCAATATATGCTTTTTTTAAGGAAGATTTTTCTCTAATAATATCTGGCATTAATTCATAAACTTCATTTTCACCTTTATCATTCAACATATCGAAAGTCTTGGTTGATAGTGGAGTAAACAAATCATTCAATAAATTATAAATCAAATCAGATTTATTAAAGCTATGAATAATTTGTGCGATGAATCCCAAGAAATCTGTTAGTTCGCTAAACTTCAAATTATTTGAGCTCAACAAGATTGAAATTAAACGTGATAAATAACTGCTTATATCAGTTTTCAAAATTGGGATGAATCTTGCAAATGAAAATCTTGCAGCATCTCTTATCATCTCAAAGCTATTCAAATTTTCCAGAGTAACAATAACAACTTCAGCTATATTATTGAACTTGGCAACAACTTCTGGGATGTAAGTTTTGTTTGGTGATGAGTCATATTCAAATCCTCTTGCAATTGTACCAATAGCCATCAATGAATGATGTGCTTGAATTGCTACCAATTGGTTTTTGTTTGGATTTGAAACACTCTTTTCTAAATCTGCAAATATTGGATTCAACATGCAATCTAATAACCTAATCTTTAGCTCAACTTTTGAGTTATCAACTAAAGAAATTAATAAACCTAAAGTTTCATATAAATATAATTGATTATCAAATTTAGATGAAGATTCCATCATTTCTAAACTTTCATCTTTTTGTGGTAGTTCAGCTTCAATGATTAATAATTTTGAGGATAAATCAGTAATTAAACGAGTGATGATTTCGTCATTTAATAGAGGTTTTGTTAACTTGACAAATCTAAAGAATAAATACCAACATCTCATTTGAACTTTCTCATTTGGATTGTATAAACCAACAGAGATGAATAATTCCAAAATATGGTTGGTTAAGACATCTTTATTAGCTGAAGTATTGAAGAAATTGTAATGACGAACAATTAATTCAAAAAATAATAGTTGTATTAATGGGTGATTAATTGAAATAACATTTGATTCAATAGTTCTGACCAAAAATTCTTGAAATATGATGTATGGTTTTGATTCTTGAATTGCATGTTTTGGAATATTTAATACATTGTTTCTAATTGCATCGGATAAGTTTGTTAATTCAAATAAACCCAACTCGACTTTTCTCCAGTCATCTTGACCGGTAAAAATTGATTGTTCAATAACATTTGTAATTTGTTCCAGGAATAAATCAGGTTTGATAATTGCAATTGTATCTTGGAAAACTTTCAATTTAGCTCTAAACTCATTGAATTCAGAAATATCATCCTCATCATCACCATCATCTTCATCGTCATATTTCATTTTGATCATGATTTTAGTCAACAAGGTACTCAAAATTTGTGAATGAGTTGAATCGATATTATTATTACTTTGTTTAACTATTTTCTTCATTGCAGCTAAATAACTTGACAAAAATGAAAAGACTTGAGTAGAAACATCATCATAGGAATTTTCCAAAAAATTCAAAATGTATGGAAATAATGTGATGATTTGTTGATCTGCAGTACTTTTGATTTCTGGTGAAGATTCTTGTGAATCAATAATAAATGTTAACTCTAATCCAATAGCATTATATAATTTAGCAACATGTTCAACAAATTCGACGTCTGTACCGTCTAAAGATAAAGAACTGACAACATTTGTTAAATTCAATAATGACAATAACTGTAATTTGTTCTCGGGTTTCATTTTTTTACTAATGATTTCCACCAAAGTTTCACAACAGATTGCTTTCAAATTGTCATTTGATAAAAATTTCAAGATTAATTGAATATAATCAGGGTCCACGATAAGACTAATTTCTATCCATGAAACGTAACCACCAATTATTTGTAATGTTTGTTTTAAAATTTCTTGAGATAAGTTGGATTGACTTGATTTGAAATCAACCAATAAACGTTTCCAAATTTTGGTTAAATCAACCATATCATTGATTCTAATTGCATCTTTTAAAGTATTATTTCTCTCCACTAAGGTTCTTTCTCTAACAATCAATTGATCACCAATTTCAGAATGAATAGCTAAAAGAACTCTTAAATATTCGTCAATAGCAATTTCATTCTCATCTTGAATTAAATTTGCAAAATCTTTGAAAAAACTAGACCAACTATTTAAATAAGTTGTACAAAATAAAGAAGCGAATGATTCAGCTAATTTATTTTTCAAAAAAGATGGATCATATTTATTATTTGAGACGATTGATTGTAAATAAGATAAAAGTGTGGACCTTATATATTGATTTTGTTCTTGAGACAAAGACGGAATGTAATCATTAATAGCTTGTAATGCAACGAATCTTGCTTGATCTGGGTATGAAACATCTTTCAACAACAAGGAGAATGCTTGCCACCCATCAGGAGATGCTTTAAGCTCATTAAGGAAATTAATGGCTTGCTGTTTCAAGTTGTAATCAGAGGTCCCACTGATTGCAATCTCTACAGCTTGTTTGATCTGCTCTTCCATATCTTAGCTGGGTTATAGAATATGATGTGTAATGTTGTGTGATCTGTGATCTGTGTTGTAGTATTGTGAGTTTGATACTCCTTGCCTCTATGTACACTGTATCCTTTATATGTATTTGCAGCTTCGTAGCACTTATATCTGATTCAACAATGCAAAAAAGGTTTGTTTATATGGCAAAAAATGAAATCAACAACAGTAATGAATGGACTCCAGCTTAACTTTTACTTGTGAAATATGAGTAGCTGAGAAAGATGAACAGTAGTTTCCTGATGTATAAGGATGTGAAAATGTTCTAGCAGCGGTCTGGATCAGTGTAGTTCAATTTCTGACACAGCGCTATAACAACAATTCTTTGTGCACAGCTCTTCTTGATGCCACTTCGCTTTGTTACGATTTCGTTTTTTTTTTCAGTTTTTGTTTTTGTTTCGATCGAAATTATTTTCATTTGCGGGTAAATTGAAATTCGCGAACACATAAGCTACAGATCATGATTTGTATGAAATATTCACATTTATTGACTTCTACCATCCGTACTTGTTGCCTCGTTCCTTCTTGAGGCGCTTCTTGTGCTCAATACGCTCACTAAGAACCTCCTCATCCTGTTTGGCATTTTTCAAAAGAGCACTCAATTGGTTCTTGGAGTGAGTCACTGTGTGCAGCTTTTTATTCTCCTCTAATAGACCTTTGTCTTTCAATTCCATGTTTTTGGTATAGAAATCGTTCACATTGAACTCCTTAATTTCTGAGTCATCCGGCTCGTGTAACCTTTTCCTACTGTTCTCAGTTCCCACAGATTCTTTTGGATCTTTTATTGTTTGCGGCTCGTGATCTTCATCGTCTTCCACGAGAGGCCGTACTTCAATCTTTGTTGTTCTTGACACTATTGGTTTAGGTTTAGATTTGACTTGTTGAAATATCTCTAGTTCTGGTACTTCTTTGGTTGAATTATCTGGGGTGGAAATATGTGTTTTTAATAGCTGTTCTGATGATTGTTTAGATGTAGGGGCTGATTTCTGCTTATTTCTCAACGAACTAGGAATAAAAGAAGTGACATGTCTCGAACTTTTTTCCAAGACAATATTATCAGGATTGACTTCACTAGCACCTGCAACTTTCCTTATTGCTTCTCCTAGTACTCTTGGCTCTTTCTTTGGAGGTTGCCTATTCTTTGGGGCTGGTAAGAAACTCGATATTGATGATGCATTTGATTCTTCTTTTAGTTTGTTCTCAATTATACCAGATGTGGTTCTGGATGTTTGTTTCACTTCTTCTTCGTTATCACTTTCTTCTGAAGATGAAGAATATTGCACCAAAGACATAGTTTCACTTTTATAATAAGAAGTATCAAGATCCGAAACTAAATTTCCTAGTTGCAGTATAAAACTGGCTTCAATTCGTTTTCTGTATCACATTTGTTTTATAAATTCGCGAATCTGGATAAACGATTGGGACTAGTCCACTCTTGAAACCAAGTCGAACTGAACAACTAAAAATTGGTCAGTAGAAGTATATCTTCTGTATTATTGCTTCTGCTTCAACTCAATATAAAAGCTACTTATTTACTTCTTACCTATTTTATCAGCACTATAAGTGTAGTGTCCAGTTTTTTTTTACCGCTTCTCAATTACGTACTCTCCCAAAGCCCCAGACATGAAGCACCAAAAGCCGTTGAGACCCCAGACCTGTCCCTTTCAGCCAGTTAGACCCTTGTATGGGTCTAGTCTCTGCTTATCATCGCGATATAAATAGAAACGGTTTTTTTAAACCTGAAAAGAATGTTTCCACATTGTATCAAGATCTGGGTACAAAATCACTGATACACCAGATACTTCACCTTCATCGAGACATTTATACCATTCAAAAACACCCAAGAGAAAACTCATCTTTCATTTACAATACAACAACAACTTTTACCTTTACATCACCTTCTTTTTAGCTCTTCTACATTCCATCCTTCACATCCCATTGTTCAATCATTTGTCAAAAGACACACCATCAAACTTTAAAGAACTGCTCCATATCAACTGAGCTAATTGTATTAAGGCATTTATTAAGTTTGGCTGTTTCGATGCTATAGTCATGGGGCTCTTTAGGTCAAGTTGGGAAAGACAAGTGGATAATAATTTATTTGATTACATAGATGTTGACCTATTCAAGAATAAAAGAGCAGGAACAATCTGGAATTATTTGGTCATGATATTTTTATTGATCTTGAGTATCATATTTTATTGCGTTGATATTTATACATGTATCAAATTATTGGCCTTCAATGAATGGTCTTCACAGGTGAAACCGTATTTATCTTTCAAAATATCAAAATGGCTATTTGCTGCTTGTATCATATGTTCACTTGTTTTGTTGATTTATGAATCAGTTAGAGGGATTCGTGTTTTCAGAACGAGGAATATTTCATTGATTTATACAAATCATTTTGCAAAGACTGCTAAATCCTTACAAAGTTATAAGTATTTTTGTGTGTTGAATGAAATCAATCCAACAAAGGGTTTTGATAAGATGGCTTTTTATACATATTTTACATTCCATCAATCAAAGAAATTGATCCTTGCTGATAGTCCAAGACAGGTTATAAATGCACTAACTTTATATTCTGTCTTCAACGTTCAATATGGATTTTGGGAAACAATCAAAAAAATTTCTGTTGATTCCCAAAATGAAGCAGTGATCTTGTATACAATGACGGTATCTTTTGCAATTTGGTTATTTTTCATCTTTCAATTCTTTTTTGCATTGGTATTTGCTGTTCCTGTTTTCCATAGAGTGTTACACACCTTGAAGTTTAAAGCGTTAAGACAATATGTTTGTGTTAAAGTTGATCGTACAGTTAAGATATTGGCAAAACACCATCAAAAGAAAACTCTTTATAAATTAACATTGGAAAATCAAAAGAAATATAAACCAACTTTACCTGATATTGATCCGTTAAAATTTACACCAACTTTACCACAGAAACCATCAACATTTACCTCAATAAATTCAATTAATTCTAATCGTACGGTAAGTGATTCCACAATTCGTTCCAAACCAACCACCATCAACCCAGCACCTGAAAATCCCTTTTCTGATAGTCATAACCAATCATACGAAATGTCAACTTTCAAAAGTGCAGTTGCTAAACCTATCGAACAAGATTCAACATATCGTTCATACACACCCCCTCCACAAAACATACGTAAACCACCACAAATGTCAGGTATTTATGGTTCAAGAAATGATTCATCACATTCATTGGTTTCTAAACCTGAAACTATTTTGAGAAATTTCAGTGGTAATTCCTCAATTTCATTAGCTTCAAAACCTGAGCCTGCAGTCCCATATAGTGGCTCGACTTATTCATTATTGAAGAGGCCAGATTTTGGTTCAAATAACAACGTATATCAAGGGATTCCTGATACTCACTCAAGACAAGAAAGACTTAATTCTGAAAGTTCTGAAGACTCAGTTATTGAATATCCTAAAAGAACAGTCTCCACGAATATTTATGGTAATGATCATGATAATTTGATCGATAGAGATCCTGAATCATTATTACCAAATTCTGACTTTGACTTGAGTGATGAATTTGATGATGAATTCGATGATGATTTTGATGATAGCTTGGAGAAAATGGATAGTTCCACAAATCTTACAGGTGGTAGAAAGAAAAAAATTAGACAAAGTTTGTTAAGAAGAGCACAAGAAATGGATTCCGAAGATTATACAAGATTTAATCCTTCAAATTCAAATCCATACTCAAGTAATAACACTATTAATGGATCGAGAAAGACTTCAGAGACTGAAGTTCCTGTTTTTCGAAATTTTCAAGGTCGTAAAGTCTTGAGGTGATTATTATACCCACTATGTACCCAGTTTATTGATGTTTTTTATCGGTTTACTTCATTTCATTTCAGTTTTTTTATTTTATTTATGTACGCGCATTAGCATGGTTGTTTTTCCAGGGCATGATTCATTTGATCGGATTTATTCAAATAAAAAAAAATATATAATGTTTCAATTTATACAAGTTCTTGTAGTTTGAAGTTCTAGTAGGTACTTCGGTGTTTGGTTTACGAGTTTGAAATTGAAATAAAAAACGTTATCATAAAATTCCTAATATATACAAATATTTACAGTAATCATGATAATAACGAATACCATGATGAATAAATTAATTAATTTTTATGTCCTGAAAAACCACCGATTTTCTCTTTTAATTTGCTTTAGAGGCTTCATATTCTTTCTTTAATTTTGCTAATTCAGCTTCAGAAACTGGAGGAACTGGAACATCTGCAAAATCATCATCACCCAAGAAACTATAAGCATAGAGATAGATCCCCACTGTGATACTTGATAATGCAACAAAAGTTGCAGCGTTTTTCCAGAAATATGGTTGTCTAGCTCTTATCATAGCTGGTGTCATTTTCCATGTTCTTGGATCATGGTATGGTGAACGTTGTCTATAAAATAGTTAGCAAGCTTGATAAACTTTAGAATTTGAAAAGTTGTACCTCTTTAAATTTACTTACAGTGCCAATCTAGATATAGAAGCTCTCATTATAATGTGTTTGAAGTGTAGTTATCTGCTGATACTGGTTATAATTCTGGTCTTGATGTTTTAATATAAATTTCTTTCAATCAAAATGGCCTGTGGATTTTTCGCGAATAGAATTTGCTCACGTGACCAGAGTACATGGTGCTGTTTCTCTAACCAAAAAAATAAAATTTTGGGAACAGAGAAAAAAATTTGTAGAGATGAGCTTCAAATATTGATGCTTCAGAGGAAGAGAAAACAAAGAAATTATAGTCATCTGGATAGGATCATGTCCCAATTAGAAGTCGCCAAGGCAGATATAATACCGCCTCCTAAGGACGAGGAAGAAATCGAATTGGAAAAACTGGTGTTTGGTGATTTAGAAGGTTTCGAAACCAATTTGAAAAACATTGATAATATATATGATGAATCTTCAGAATATGAATCTGATAGTGATTTAGAAAATGAATCTGATGAAGATGAAGACGATTTGGAAAAAGTTCAAGATGACCAATTGTTTTTTGTTGATGAAGGTGAAGATGAAGGGAAAAACGATGACGAAATGGAAGTTGATGAAGGTGAAGATGAAGGGAAAAACGATGACGAAATGGAAGTTGATGATGAAAGTGATGAAAGTGAAGAAGAATCAAGTGATGACGAAAGCGATGCTTGGAATGATAGTGAAGACGAAGAAACCAATATCTCATTACTACAGTCTGATAAATTGAGGAAGTTACGTAAAAAGGAAACTGATTCAACTATCAGTGGTAAGGCATATATAACAAGATTAAGATCACAATTTGAAAAAATTTATCCAAGACCAAAATGGGCAGATGGTAGTTTTGAAAATATCAATGATGAAGAAGATGACTCAGAAATGGAAGCAGTTGAAGGTGATGATGATGAGCAAGTAAGAAGTGAACAAGGTGATGTTAAAGCTTTGGCCAAGATTTTGCAAAAAACTCATGATTTCCAAAATAAAAATAAAAATTCAAAATTATTACCTCCAAGTAAATTAGATATCACAAGATTGAAAGATGCAAATCAAAAACATCCATCAAAATCTGCTATACAGTCACTTTCATTCCATCCTACACATCCATTATTATTAACTGGTGGTTATGATAGAACAATCAGAATATATCATGTTGATGGTAAAGTTAATGATGTTGTTACTACAATTCATTTAAGAGACACTCCAATTCAGTCAGCTGCATTTAATCCAAACAATCAAATAAATAAAATATTTGCAGGTGGTAGAAGAAGATATATGTATTCTTGGGATATTCAAACAGGTGCAGTGGAGAAGATAAGTAGATTATATGGTCATGAAGAGACCCAAAAATCATTTGAAAATTTCAAAGTTTCACCAAAAGGTTCATTTATCGGTCTAGTAGGTAACCGAGGATGGGTTAATATATTATCAAGTGCAACCAGTTTATATGTTCAAGGTTTTAAGATTGAAGGAACTATTGTTGATTTTGATTGGAGTTGTAATGAAGATTTCATTGTTGCAGTTAATTCAACAGGTGATGTATGGGAATTTTCCATGAAGACCAAAAAAGTTGTTAAAAAGTGGAGAGACGAAACTGGTGTTGGTATTACGAAGATCAAACTTGGTGGTAAGAATGATAGATGGTGTGCTGTTGGTAGTGATAGTGGTATTGTTACAGTTTATGATAGAATAAACTCCACAAAGAAACCAATTGGAACCTTAGATCAATTAGTTACCACTATTTCCACCTTGGAATTCAGTTCAGATGGTCAAATGCTCTGTATAGCAAGTAGAGCTAAGAAGGATGCTCTAAGATTAATTCATTTACCAAGTTGCAAAGTCTTCCAAAATTGGCCAACTTCTGGTACTCCGTTAGGGAAAGTCACTGCTGTCAGTTTCAGTCCAAACAATGAGATGTTGAGTATCGGTAATGAAGCCGGGAAGGTCAGACTTTGGAGACTCAACCATTATTAGTGCATAGTAATAAATCATTATACTAACAAAAGTGTAGGAGATTTGGTCGTAAGTCCCCTCCCCCAATTGTCGTTTGACACTTTACAACGTCTATACGTTTCTCGTAAACGTCCCCAAAGAGTGCTTATGTCAGCGGTTCTTTGTGTGGCTCGCACCGAGACAAACTCCAAATCGAAAAAACGAAAATGTAAGGAGAACCATGATTTTCATGGTTATCTTGAACTGATAAGTTTTATCTCATCCTAGAACAACAATAACAACAAAAACGCTGCTACTACTACTACTACTCTCCTATTGACTCACTGCTCTGAGTTTTTCTTCTTCTGCTACTGCACATACATTACAACACCGCTGTCCCAGCTATACGCTCACATCTATCGCGTCATCAGTTGATAGATTAGATCTGGTGTGTGTCAAAAGGACGCAATGAGGGACTCATCCGTATCTATATTGTCTGTGACCACTAGCTCAAGCAGTCCGGCACCAAGGATAGACTCACAGGATGAATGTCCTGCTAATGAAATACCTAGAATATCAGGTCCTCCAACAGACTCTTTGAATTCGCACAATGGTTCTTCTGGCGCTGCTGCTGCTGCTGCTGCTGCTGCTGAACAATCTCAAAATCAAATCAGTCCTGCAAGAAGTTCCAAAAGAGCTAATAGCACAATGTCCGTATCGGAAAGAAATAAGTTTAGATCAAGATTAGATACATATGCTTATGAAGCGTCTTCCTCATCTTCCATGATTCCATCTTCTGGAAAAGATTATCAGGAATATACCGTTAAAGATGAATCCACAAGTGCTGCGTCGGAACAAGATCCTCGTCATTATTCAGCTTCATCCATATTCAATACCCAAGAAACTGGCGTATCATCTGCCACTGTCTCTACTGATCTAACTGGTGCTTCTATTTCAGGTCCTGGTGCTAATAAAAACATTTTTATCTCACCTTTGGCTCCTACACTCGATTATTTCTGGTCTAACAAATCACTAAGTAGGTTGTTTCCTATTAAGCTTATTGATAATAATCAATTGAAAACAATAATGAATTCGCACTATTCTAACCCTTTACCTGAATGCGAATCAATATTTCCATGGTTACATGGTATTCATCATTCAAATCAAAATCAAAGAGAATTTTTAAATTCATTAATGCACTTCACATCAATTGAAAAGAATAATTTTGATGCTTTTAGTACAACTACAAAGATACCATCTTCTGATAGAGGTTTAATTCCTGTTAGATCAAATTGCATCCAGAATAAATATGAAAGGGTTGTCAAGAATTCCGCAATTTTGAAAGGTTCAGTAATGCCTCATGAGATCTTATGTCCATTAGATGTGTCAAAACAAGATTTGTTGATATTACTTGACAGCTTCTTGAAAGATTTGAAAATACATGAAACTAATACAGATAATTTTGAATATGTTTTGAATATCTTGTTGAAAGATTGTGAAACAATGAGATTGTTACCATTATTTCAAAATTTAGATCCAGTAAAGGGTATATCTTTAAGAAATTTCCATATTCAAGTTTCTAAAATTTCACAAATATCAGATTTTGTTGTTTATTGTTTCAATAACTCGCATCTAAATTCATCAAATTCAAATACAGCCTGTCGCTGTGCATCAGTTGCTAGGTTATTACATTTTGCTCAATTGAAACATGCAGTTGATTACCCAGAATTGATCACATCAATGTTCAGTACATTGATTCTCCAGGATAAAGATCTTTCCTTTTTTAGGAAGTCAGAATCAAATAGAAGGTTATTAGCAATTGACAAGATTGATGAAAGAGACACCCAAAAGGAAATTGGTAAATTTTGTTCACTCTACGATTTTGAATCTTTTAATAATTGGGACACAAATTACTTATTTAGAGAAAAGTTAGAAATATCGAGAATGTCCACTGCAACTCACGTCATGAATGACGTTTGGTTCGGTAATACCACAGATTTTGAAGTTCTGAAATTGAAAGGTCCGAAACCATTCACGAGGTTAAATCACAATAGTCGAGATACTAATACCCCATTATATGTTGATGCAAATTTTTCCACAGTTACAGTTACAAGAGAACGTTTAATTTCTAAAGATGATGAAGTATTGATAACACCTGCAATGGCCAATTGGAACTTATTTATAAATTGCTGTGAAGGTTCCAATTTTCCTAATTTAAAAATGCTAAGGTTTTTATTGGCAAGTAATGAATCCAAAAGTCAAAAAACTCATTTATCATTTCCACCGTCGGGTTCAATTGGTATTGGAGACTGCACAGATGATGATCTGATATCACTAATTAATACTTGTAAATTATTATATGCCAAATCTTCAAAAGATAATCCCAGTTTAATTTATTGTTCTGATGGTTATACAGAATCTTCATTATTAGGTGTTTGTTTTGCAATTTATACTAGTGGTGAACCTTTAACAAAAGTTATTATAGATTTACATAAAAAATATGGTCGTCCATTCTTTTTATTTTCCACTGATATTCAGATAATTTCAAAAATTGAAGATTTATTGATTCATTTGTCACCAAAAACTCTTAAAAATTTTAATCCTAGATCTTTAGAAGTTATTGAAAATCAACTAATTTATAAACATTTATTCATTAACAAGGAGCCTACATGGTGTACTAGGTTGAATGGATCCTTGCCATCAAGGATCTTACCACATTTATATTTGGGAAGTTTACATCATGCCAGTTGTCCCGAATTATTAGCTGAATTAGGTATAACTAGAATAGTTTCAGTTGGTGAGAAACTAAATTGGGAAAATGAAGCAGAATTACATAGAACTGTAATCAATAATAACATTTCAGTTATTAATGGTATTCCAAATACACCAATTGAAAAAGCCATGTGTGTTACAAATATTCAAGATGATGGGATTGATACATTAACTCATAATTTAAGAGATATCTTGGACTTTGTTGACGAAGCGTATCAGTCAGGTGAGAAAATATTGGTTCATTGCAGAGTTGGTGTTTCTAGATCGGCAACTGTTTGTATCGCCGAAGTGATGAAGAGATTGAAGGTTAATCTAATTAGAGCATATATCTATGTTAGGGTTAGGAGATTGAATGTTATTATTCAACCAAATTTAAGATTTATGTATGAGTTGGTGAAATGGGAGGAAAGTGAAAGATTGGCTAATTCCCAAAAAAGGCTGTTAGTTACTTCAAAGTCATCACTGACTAATAGTCCAGTTGAAAGTGTTCATAAGCAACCAATATCAGCATTAGAGTTATCAAAAAACTTATCAAGTTCAATAAGTTCTTTAAATTCAACAGTCTCAGATTCTGTCACTGAAGCTTCTACAATTCCATTCTTAGAACCTACAGATTCGCCAATCAGGATATCACAAAGCTCTGCATTAGATCAAGTTATTGAAGATGATTCATATGATGACGATGGTGATGACGATGACGAAACAAATTATAATATTGATGATAGTTATTGGTTACGTGATGTTGATTGGCATATTTTATGTAGGGAGATTGATATTTTGAATAAGGCTTATATTGGGGTTAAATGATTTGTTATGTTTGTTACGACAACATTGGTTACATGGGTTTAGATTATTAGGGTTTGCTTTTCGTTTTATTGGAAAGGTGCATTTTAGCACTGTTTTTTTTTATTTTTTTTTATATCTATTTTGTTTGTTAGTTATTCACCTTATAGAAGATGCAAGGAGTTTTATTTTGATTACTAAGAATCGTAGATGGTATTTGCTTAGCTACACATTGTGCTTTATAGAACTTTGTAAGCCGGAACAACTTAAACTTCTCAATTATACATACTTTGACAGCCACATCAATATTTTGCAAAATCGAAAAATAGGGACTCACTTTGATGAAAATATCCCAAAACTGCCCATCAGAAAATATGAGAATGACTGTAATAGTTTAGCCCTTTTTTCTGAATGACACCAAACCCTAGATGCATCAGCGACGCAACAAAGACTTGATAGATTAAACCACAATTCAAGTGACGTTTGCAATATTACTTTTCTAGTTGATGTTATTAAACTATATAATATTAATTCGCGAAATATCAACTCCGGGTAAATTTATGTTTATGTAAGCGCTGTTAAATTTGACTGACTTTTTTTTTGATTTGGCTAACGATGAAAACGAAGAGGAAAGTGAATTAGAAAGTAGTTGGAAACAAGTGGAAGACCTTTGAAACTCCATCCTAGTTGATCCATAGACTATTCAAATCAAGAATTCAACAATATGAGAGCTACCCAAATACTTAACTTTACACAAACACCAGTTGCTTCTTTACTTAGACCATGGAAGAGATTTAGAGATGGTACATTATTTTACGGTGAAACTAAATCAGGTTCAAGAAGACATCCTTTAACTACTAAAAAGGGTAACAAGAACTTTTACAAAGGTACCAGATCTTCAGGTATTGGTAGATTTACTTCAAAAGCCCGTTATTTGATTAACTGGGATAAAGTTAGAACTTTTGTTGTTCCAACTGAATTTAATCCAAATTTAAAACCATTAGTATCCCCAAATGCTGTTCAAATTGAAAATCATTATAAAGGTTATGAGAAAGGTCCATTAGACCCAAAATTACATTTCACAAAATTAAGAGAGTATATAATGTACGGGAAAGTGGAGACTGAAGAAGCTCAACTACAAGATAAATATTTAGAAAGAGGTTAAGAAAATTTCGGAGGGATTATAATATAGTAATAAGAGTGCTTGTAAATACAAAATGTATAGCTATTTGAATTTTTACGTGGAAATGAACTAATTAAACTCATTATTTCTACTGTACACTGGTTTTTTTATTTTTTTTTTGTCTTGCGATTTCATTCAGTCATTATGACATCTTTATCTTGATCTACTGAAGCTTGTGGAGCTTCACCTTCATCTTCTGTATTATTTTCTTCATCGCCTGTACCTTCAGCTGCATCATTATCATCATCTTCATTACCGCCGGCTTCTTCAACGCCATCTTCGTCATTGTCATTTTCATCTATTTCTTCTGGATCACTATCTGGTAAATCATCTTCATCGTTATTCTTTTTCTCACTTGGTTTAGAGCCACCAAAATTCAAAGTCTTTTGACCTTTTTCTAAAGGTTTTGACGAATAATTAACTTTATTATTATCCACAAGTTTCTTCAAATTTACTGTTTTTGGAACGGTATCACCTAAGAAATGTAATTGTTCAATATTTGATACTGCAGTTGAAAAATCCTTGTATTGTAATTTCTTACGTTTTTCAGATCTCGCTATTAGTGATGCTTGTTCTGTGAAATATTGGATGAATAACTCCGTGGCAATAGCAGTAGAGAAGACAGCAGCTTCTGAAGCTGAAACATGTTCTGGATCTGTCTTGAATATCTTTTTAATCTTGGATAATGGCAATACTGAAGTCCCTGATGATTCTTGGTTTTCTTCTTCTTCTTGTGCTTCCTCTGCAATATCAATCACGTTTAAATCCTTAGTAGCTTTCACACTTCTAGCTTTTACTTTTGGTTCTGACCCTTCTTTAGCTTCCACCGTATTTTCTGCGGTATCTTGTTCAGCTTCATCAACTTGAATTACAGAATCCCCTTCATTTTCAACTTGACTAGTTTGACTAGTTTGGAAAGAATGAAGTTGTGGAGCACTAGTTTCCTCGGTCTCTTGTGGTTGTGACATCTTATTTTTCAGTGATATGAATCTCCTGTCTACTTTTCAGCTAATATGAGACCTTTTCAAGCGTACCAACACCTCTTCAACTAGTATAACTCGTGTAATTCCAACCAATTTGTCCTTCACATCTGCTTCAAATCTATACGCGTCGCTAAATTTCTGAATTAAATCCCAAAAAATCGAATCGGCTGAGTAAGCAAAAAAAAAGAGTGCGCGAATTTTGGGTTTTCGCGGAATAAATTCGCGGGAAATTCACAATTGCACATGATTTAACCAAATAAAGATTCAAATGAAGCGTTGAAATATCCATTCTTTATCGAAATGTCATCTCAGGTCAAGATCTAAAGGTGAATTATAGAAACAATGTCCAAAACTAGACTCCTCACAGCCTCAGTAGCTAACATTTCTAAAAGATTTGTCACTACAAACTCCAAAACTTTCGTCCCATTTGTTTCAGAAACTGGTATAGATGCTGCTGTGGGTAACACTCCATTGATCAGATTATCTAAATTGAGTGAAGAAATAGGTAGAAATATCTATGGTAAAGCTGAATTTCAAAACCCTGGTGGCTCAATTAAAGATAGGGCTGCTTTGTACTTGATTAAAGACGCTGAAGATAGAGGTGTCCTAAAAGCTGGTGGTACCGTCGTGGAATCGACTGCTGGTAATACCGGGATTGGTTTAGCTCATATTTGTCGTAGTAGAGGTTATAAATTAATCATTTATATTCCAAACACTCAAGCTCAATCCAAAATAGATACATTGAGATTATTAGGTGCTGAAGTATTCCCAGTTCCACCAAAACCATATGATGATCCAGAAAATTTTAATCATAAGGCAAGAAGACATGCTGAAAGTCTTGAAAATGCAGTTTGGGCTAATCAATTTGATAATTTAGCAAATAGACAAGCACATATTGAAACCACGGGTCCAGAAATTTGGAAACAATTACAAGGTAAAGTTGATGCGTTTACTTGTTCCACAGGTACAGGTGGTACTTTTGCTGGTATTACAAGATATTTAAAAGATGTCTCAGGTGGTAAAGTTAAATCATTCCCTGCGGATCCACCAGGTTCATGTGTTTATTCTTATGTTACCTCTGGAGGTAAAAGTTTAGCAAGAGAGGGTGGTTCTTTCACTGAAGGTATTGGTCAAGGTAGAATAACTGATAATTTAGCTCAAGATATAAATCTTGTTGATGGTGCTGTTTTCATTCCAGATGGTGAATCTATTGCTATGCTTTTTAGATTGTTAGATGAAGAAGGATTATATTTAGGTGGTACTGGTGCTTTAAATGTTGTTGCAGCTGCTAAAGTTTCTAAGGATTTACCAGAAGACTCAAATGTTGTTACTATTCTAGCTGATACTTGCCATAAATATAGTGATCGTATCTTTTCACGTAAATGGTTAGAATCAAAAGGTTTATATGAACATATTCCAGAACATTTGAAAAAATACGCAGTCTTGGAATAAACATGAACTGTAATCCTACTTTTATAGGACATGCATCATATTCAATACGGAAAGTATATATAATATTAACTTCGGTTGTCAATATAACGGATTCAATAATGATTTTATCGTATTTACGTTACCCACGAGAAATTTATCTCGTCCCAAACATTATGTTTGTTTTACACCTTCAAATCATTAATCTTAAAGAAACAAAGATATGTATAAAGAGCACATAAAAATTGTATCACACCAGTCTAAGTAACTTTCTTCTCAGTTATACCCATTAATTCTTACTTCAAAATGACTGATAAAAGAGTGGTTATTATAAGTGCTGGCTTTTTTGGAATCTCAACCGCAAATCGTCTAGCGAGGTCCACAAATTTCAAAATAATCTTAATCACAATCTCCAAAAATGCTTATTTCTTAATCAGTCCAATCAGGGCCCCAGTACAAAATAGGACAGAGGGTTCATTTATTCCCATCAAAGATGTTGTGGATTAAAGAGTTCAGGTCATACAGGATAAGGTTTCTGAATTTACGGAGAATGAAGTGATATTGCAAAATCATGAAACTTTGTCATTTGATGCTTTGGTAGTTGCAACTGGTGCAAGTTGGGCAGACCCAATAGGTTCAAACTTAAAGTTCAAAGATGACTATGAGTCGTTTTTTCAAGAAAGACATCAAGAATTCGAAAATGCTAAACATATTGTACTTGTCGGCGGTGGATTCAATAATTGTGAACTCCTTGGTGAATTAATATTCAAGTATAAAGATGATCTGAAGTCAGGTATGAAGAAACTTACAATGTTGCATAGTCGCCCTTTACTATTGCCTGATGATGGTTTTTATTTTGGTTTCTTGAGAGAAAATGTTACTGATTTTGTCAAGTCTCAAGACGTTGATCTGAAACTTAACTCTCGGGCTAAACCATTAGACTCTGATCCTAATTCGCTTGCGATTAATGGTGACGTAAATCGTACTATCAAGGGGGATTTAATCGTATATAGTACAGGTACAATACCAGCTGTTCCAAATCATTCAATATCACAACTTTGCAACACAAAGAGCTTCATACGTATAAATGAATCATTTCAAGTTAAAGCAGCATCAAATGGGAAAGTCTTTTCAATAGGTGATGTAACAGACTTTGAGTATCGTGGTTTAATGATTCGAAAACTATGGTTAGAAGCAATAACTAAAAATATCAAATTGATTGTCCAAGATCTTCATGTTTAGAAATCAAAGCTCTCTAAAGTTAAGAGACCAAAAGGACATATTACCAGCTTTGTTAGTATGGGACCAGAACATGGATTTGGACAGATTTGTATACCATGGATAGGAGCTATCAAAGCACCTCAATGGTATGTAACCAGAATGAAAAGTAGAGAAAATAGCTACTTCTTTTGTTAAAGTTTTGTATATTTCTTGAGTACAGCTTGTTGAATATATAGAGGTTACATAATGAAAAATAATTAATTTTGATGTATCGATGATTTTAATTCTCCTGTGTATAACTGTTTCGGATTTAAGCGGTTTCGATTTCCTAAGGTGTGAAGACAAGATTTGAAATAACTCAATGAGAAGCTAATGAATAATAGGTATTTCTTTACATCATTGTGGATAAGTCAGATAATATACCCTAATAGATATGGTTTTGAGACAATATTCGGAAACTTTCACTTTTATGTCAATCTTTCATGAATTTTGAATGTTAAATTATAATTTTTTTAGTACAATTTTTGCTCAATTTTTAAAATCCATTTTTCCAAAAAACAATTTTTCACAAATGTAAAGATCCCAATAGACAGACTTAGCTTTACTATGAATGATGCGAACCCACTCAGACATTATTGCTTACTTATTTATCGATATATAGTCTTTTCAATTTCTTGGTGTCGGAGAAAGCGCACTTTGCGGATTTAGAGAGATTCAGTCTCGGACATTTTGTCTTGTATTTGATTTCCGCGTTTTCGTGAAAAGTTCCGCGTATTTAAACCATAACAACAACGAAAACAACAAAAACAACAACAACAACAACTGCAAAAACCAAGATCTTTCCAACATGGTTAAGACTGCTGTTGTTATAGGAGGTGGTGTATTCGGTATTGCAAGTGCAAATCATGTGAAAAGAGCTTTGAAAGATGAAGTCATTGTTAAGTTGATCACCGTGTCGGAATATGCTGTTTTCCTTCCAGGCGTTGTTCGCCTACCAATCACAAAAGAATATAAAGGTACTATTTTACCATTGAAGGATGTTGTGGATGAAGATGTTGAAATAATCTGCGATGAAGCCATTGAATTTACTGAGACTTCTGTCACAACCAAATCTGGCCAGGTTATTAATTTTGATGTTTTGATTCTTGCCACTGGTTCAAAATGGCCAAATCCAATAGGAACAACTCTTGAATATGGTGATGACTACCAAAGTCATTTTGAAAAACAATCTGAAAATATTAAAAATGCTAAACACATTTTGTTTATCGGTGGGGGATTTGTGAATTGTGAAGTTGCAGGTGAAATAATAAATAAATACAAAAATGAGATTGAATCAGGTGAAAAAAAAATATCAATTGTACAAAATTCTGATAAAATGTTACCAGATACAGGATTTTTCAGTGATACATTAAGAAAGAATGTAACAAAATGGTTTAAAGACAACAAAGTGAATTTGTATTTGAGTTCAAGAGCAGTTCAATCAAAAGAAAATCAAAACAAGGTAATTATCAACGGTAGGGAAACAGTTGAGGCAGATTTAGTATACTACGGAGTCGGTGCTCAACCAATTGTACCTTCAAATAATATTCCTAGCCTGAAAGATTCTAAAGGATTTGTTTTCACTAAGAAAACTTTCCAAGCGAGGGCTGTTACTAGTGGTCATATATTTGCAGTTGGTGATATTACTGATTTTGCCTACCATGGTCTCTTGAAGAGAGATAATTGGGTTAAAACTGTGTCATATAATGCTGTTCAAGTATTGAAGGGAACCAAAGGCTCCCAATTAATTGAAGCATCAACATTTGAGAATGAAGAGATTATAACTATTTGTGGTTTAGGTCCAAATAATGGGATGGGACAGGCACCAGTTCCCTTCTTGGGTACTTTTAAAATTCCTCAAGTTCTTGCAGTTATAGGAAAATCTAAAAACCTTTTCAGAGAGAAGGCAAAGGGGATCTTTAATGGATAGTGAACATCTCTATAAGCAATTTTTTTTGTAATAGTTCATAGCATAATTCTTAATATAAAATTGGTTTACTTTCCGGTTATACTGATTACGTAAGATTTGGGGATTTTCTCCAGAAAAATCTTTTTGACCTGGCGCAGTGCAAAAAGTATTAAAATCTGACACCATTCGCACATAAGCTTTGTTTGTTTTGGTTTGGATCTTGATTTGTAGAACTAATTGAGCGAGAATGAGTGAAGAAAAGGAAGAGAAGAAGACATCGTTAGCTCATATACCCAAGGTTGTGGCTGAGGCCAGTGAGAAGCATTCAGCATTTCAAGATGTTTTGAAAAATGTATTCTTTGACTTTGTAATTCTATTTGCAAATGGTGAGTATTTTGTTTTTGCTGCTTTTTCAAAAGAAGACAATTGAATTGGAAATATACATTGGAGATTATATACTAACTGATTGGGTTGAAAGTTGTGTGCTATATATTTTTCAGAGAAGTTAAAGTCAGAGGTTCATATAATTTACCAAAGTCAGGTCCAGTTATCGTTGTTGTTGCTCCACATGCTAATCAATTTGTCGATGGTGCAATCATTTTATCAAGAATCAGGGCAATTTGTAATAGAAATTCTTCATCGATAATTGCAGAAGCTTCTTATAGAAGAAGATTTATTGGGTTTCTAGCCAAATTAGCCAATTCAATACCAGTACCAAGAGCTCAAGATAATTTGAAATTTGTCGAAGGTGAAATTTATATCAAAGATGATGGTGATTCCAGAGTTATTTATGGTAAAGGTACAAATTTTACTAAATTTACACCAAAGGGTCTTATTGGATTGCCACAATCAGCTGGTAATTCTGTAATTGAAGAGATTAAAAGTGATACTGAATTGGTTTTACGTAAACCATTCAAAAGTGACAAGGCACATCAATTATTATCAAAAGGTACTAAATTCAAATATGCTGAAAAAGTTGAAAATGATGTTACTTTCCAACATGTTTTCAATCATTTACATAATGGTGGTATTATAAACATTTTCCCAGAAGGTGGGTCTCATGATAGACCTGATTTGTTACCAATTAAAGCTGGTGTTGCTATTATGGCATTAGGAGCAGCAGCTGCAGATCCTAATTGTCAAATTCAAATACTTCCAACTGGATTGAATTATTTTCATAGAAATGAGTTCAGATCAAGATCAGTTGTTGAATTTGGAGCACCAATCAAAATTACTAAAGAACATGGCGAAGCTTATAAAAAAAATCCTCGTGAAGTTGTTGGTAAATTATTAGATGAAATTACTACTGCATTGAAAAGTGTTACTTTAACCGCACCTGATTATGACACTTTAATGGTTATTCAAGCTGTTAGAAGATTATATGCTAAAAAAGCTCCATTATCCCTAGTGGTTGATATGAATAGAAGATTTTTGAAAGGTTATATGACATATAAAGATGATCCAAGAATTATAGAATTGAAAGAAGCTGTTGTTGATTATAATAAAAAATTGGATCAATTAGGTTTAAAAGATCATCAAGTGGAACTTGCAGTAAGAAATAGATTTGAAAGTTTAATTAAATTATGTATTAGATTAGTGAAATTGATCTTTTTGGGTCTTTTAAGTTTACCAGGAACAATATTATTTTCACCAATTTTCATTACAACAGATCATTATTCACGTAAAAAGCAAGCACAAGCTCTTGCAGGTTCAGTTGTTAAAATTAAAGCAGTTGATGTTATTGCCACATGGAAAATTATTGTTGCTACTATTTTAGCTCCAGCTTTATATATTACATATTCAATTATTGGAACTTTTTTAACTTTCAAATATAATTTATTTGGTGCTACTTCATATCATGAATTTTTAGTTTTTGTTACCATTTATGGTATTTTAGTTTTAACTACATATGCTGCCTTCCGTATTGGTGAAGTTGGTATGGATATTTTCAAATCATTACCACCATTAATTTCTTCAGTTTTCGGATCAGAGAAAGAATTATTACAATTGAAAGAAACAAGAGAAAAATTAGCTTTACAAATTACTGAAGTTGTTAATGAATTAGGTCCTACTGTTTTCCCAGATTTTGATACATTCCATCAAAAGAGTTTAGAAAAATTAAATGAAGATGCTAAAGCAGAACAAGAAGCAAGATTAGCTAAAATTGAAGCAAGACGTTCTAGAAAGGAAGTTCGTGATTATGATAATGACAATGATCGTTTAAGATCAAGCTCTATAGGATCAAGTGTTTCAAGTGTTTCTAATGCTCTTTCAAGAGTTAATTCTCAAGGTAAAATTTCTGATATTCCAATCTTGGGAGATGGTGGATATTATGCATCATCAGAAACAGATGATGAAAGTAATCAAAATTATAATAAGATTAAAGAAATCACAGGATCTTCTGCTACTAGTAATGAAGCAAGTTTGAAGTTAAGAAAAGCAATGAGGGAGAAACAAGATGAGTATAAAGATTGAATTAATTGTATATGAATAAATGATAAATGATATAGGAATGAGAGAACGTAGGAGAACATGAAATGGTGCCGTTCTTATTAAGATGAATAAGGTATAATAAAATTGATCTAGTATATTGAAAGTTACTAATGAAGAAGCTACAATTAAATCTTTTTTTAAGAATCGAAAAATGACATATATTTTTGTTTTTAAACCTTTTATATACCAAACCAAACTAATAATGATAACCCCAATGAGTGAAAAAATAATGTACAAACTAACTTATGAAAAAACTGTTCATGATAATGAATAAAAAATGACGTGATGTAAGAAATGACAAATGTTGAAAAAAGTATTGATGAAAAATAAAGGGGAATTGAAATTTCCCTCAAATTATGCTGTATTGTATATAGATGGAAAATCATGATGGAAAAAATTAAATTAAATTAATTTAACAATCAATTAATTCAATAACTTCTAATTTAATTTCATGACATTGATCACCAACATGTTCATCATATAAGTTATAAAAGTTACCAGATAAACATTGATAGAATTTATCAGAATCACCTAAAGCTAAAACACCTTCTTCAGTGATTGACCAACCAGCAGCATAGATTGCACCAGCTTGTGGTGGTGGACCATCAAATTGGAATTGTCTATTTGCAACAATTGAACCAATTCTACCATGAGAATCAGTTAACATACCATCTTTCAAAGTTAAAGCTAATGAACCATCATTTTTACAAGAAACTGCTTTAACATGATCATCAGAATCAGAACCTTGAGAAGCAGTTGCAGAAGCTAAAGCAGATTCAGAACCTGTTGTTTTTGTTGCAGCAGAAGTTGTTGAGTTTGATGAACCAGTAGCTTGGATTTGACCATCACCAATTTGTGAAATAGCAGTTGCTGATGATTTTGGAGAAGCTGATGAAGTATCTGTGGTTGCTTGAATTTGACCATCACCAATTTGACTAATGGCTTGAGCAGTTGATTTTGGAGCAGCTGATGAAGTACCAGTTGAAGCTTGAATTTGACCATCACCAATTTGAGAAATTGCTTGAGCAGTTGATTTTGGAGCAGCTGATGAAGTACCAGTTGAAGCTTGAATTTGACCATCACCAATTTGTGAAATTGCTTGAGCAGTTGATTTTGGAGCAGCTGATGAAGTACCAGTGGAAGCTTGAATTTGACCATCACCAATTTGACTAATGGCTTGAGCAGTTGATTTTGGAGAAGTTGAAGATTTTGTTGTTGATGGAGTTGCAGTTGATGCTTGAATTTGACCATCACCAATTTGAGAAATAACATCTCTTTTAACATGAGTTGCTGAACCAGTTTCAGTTGAAGTAGAACCATCTGATGTAGTAGTACCTGTGATTGGAACAACAGCAACACCAAAAGTAGCAGTATAATCAGTAGTTGCACCTTTTGGAGCTTTAGCACTTGGAGTTAATGTAGCCCATGGTTCACTTGGAACAACACCTGCTAAAGTTGAAGTGATTAAAGTAGCAGCAGTTAAAGCAGAAGTGTATGAATATTTCATTGTTATTTTATTTGATAATATGATAGATTTGAGAATTGATGATTAATAATTGTTAATCTTCTGTTTTGATGATGATGATTATAATGAATAAAAGAAAGATAGAATGATTAAAATAAAGGTTATTTTGAACTTCTTAAATACTTTTTTCTAATCATTGTGAAGTTTTCTATAAATAAGTCATCTATAATTAATCGTTAATTATTAATTTTGTGTTCATGAAGATCTTTAGCTGATATTGCTGGAACTAATTTAAATTAACAATTTCATGTCAATCAATGTATTTAATTTAAAAACTGCCAGTACTGGATCCTGTTTTCTTGTTAATGCAAGTCCAGTAGAAATATAACTAATTATTATTGAAATTGAACTTATTATTAGAAACTTTGAAGTAAGTTCATGTAAAAGAAGAGTATGATTTAATTGTGTATCTCATTTCCCAGTGTTGATATTACTCTTTTAGGGAAAGTAATTACATAAAAGATGATGGAATTGATGGGATGATTAACGGTTAAAAATGAGGCAAATAAGGCAAATAAGGATAAACCACAACCCTCGATGCTTCTTTATGTTTCAGGGACCAGATTTCATGTGCTTGTTAGTTCAATTTATGATGAATTTGCTATTAATTGATACTGTGGTTGGTGGGTATTCCTCGTACTGCATGTTATCACTTTTCCTAAAACGGAAGGTGTGAGATTTATTTTGTTGTTGAAAAAGGCCCCGACACCACCATGTTAATTTCATTGAATGGATCAACAACGATTAAAGACATGGTTAATCTAGAATTTCCTCGGAGGAAATGAATCTATTGAAGCTGGTGATCTATTAATTAATTTAATAATTCCAATATGTATCTAATTTATTAATTTTTTTTCATTGCAAGCGAAATAATTGTTCACAGCAGGGCTCTCAGGGGCTTAAGGGATTATGTATCAGGGGTTTGAACATTGTAACCAGCTTTGGTATTTATTAAACATGTAGCAATGTAATGTAATTGCATCAATTTCGAAAGCCAAGGCAATATATAATTGGACAGATTCTCATGAGTGAAAAGCACAAGTGCATTTTATAAGATTATTTCGATACGGATGATATGATGATATCCATTAATGACATTAATTGATGATCTAAATCATAAACCAATCAAGATAGCTGTGATAAAATACGATATTCATAAATTGTGATCAATTTTCAATACTTTATTCTATTTATAAAAATTGATAAATATTGTTAAATTCACTAAACTTAAACAATAAACTAATTGTTCATAAACTAATTGCTCATAAACTTGATATTTTCCTATAAATAAATGAGATTTCGAAAGTGTCCATTTCTCAAATAAATTGTGTATTTCATTTCCGATTTCCGAGGTCTCTGTTGCACTTACCGAAAGTAAATTTTTGTGCATGATCCCGCAGCTGTCAGGGACACAGCAAGACATGTATGAAAATATATATAGCCTCGAAATCTTGATGGAGTAACTATTGATTGTGGAAGAAGTGGGAGAGGTGAGTGAAGAGATGAGTGAAAGGTACAGGGGTATATAGCAAGTAGAATATGACATAGACATTGACATAGACATTGACAGATCTGGAGATTCAATAGCAATGATGGAAGGTTGTGTGATGAAGAAGTTGTGTGAGTGAGTGTGTGTGTGTCTATGGTGAAGAGATTTGGACACATAAAAGGTGAAATAAGAGAATAAGAGATTATAGGTACTAAAGATATCGGTTAGAATTTAGACAGCTTTCATTTTTTTAGTTTTACAACTAGTCGTAATTGACTGCTTCTACCTTCCCCATAGTTTCAATTGAATTGATGAATTGATGGGATTTGTCGAATCTTAATGTTTTGATATTTCTACTTTCATAATATAAACCTTTATTCGTAACTTGATCGTAACTTAACCTATGATCATGGGCATGATCATGAGCATGAGCAAGAGCATCAATATCTATGATTCACAATTATCAGAAACATGAAATTGATTAACTTGATTAACTTGATTAACATTAACAAGATAAATTCACCTGAATTGAATTAAATTATGAATCAAATTCTACTTTGCTACAATAGTTCAATGATTATGATTTTGATGTAGCGCCTGGTAATCTCTTCAAATTACAGCTTCAAATGTATAAACTTCAAAACATTGTAATTCCACACTACTAGGAAACACATCAACACTGAATTGATTGATTTTCAAATACAGTGGGCTATGATGTATGATGGATATTCAATTTTCCGCCAAAGTTAATCAATCCATTGGTATAAACACCATATACATAGAGTTATGTTTGATGGCTGGTGAGATAATATAAAAGAGCATCAATTCGCAATCGAAAAGAAGGGTTTAATTAGATTGTTATTTGGTGGTAATACAACCAAGTTGATTTATTCTTAACAAAGCCTCAATATTAGGAGATAACTAAAAATCTAGATCTATGATATTATTTATGATATATTATTATAACTCGTGATTGATATCTTTACTATATCATTAAATTGTTGATACGATTCAAGTTTTCATCATTCCATTTTCATCACTCCATCTTCATGAATTAAAATTGAGAAAGACCATTACATGATTATAGAAGAATGAGAAAGACCATTACACAATTTATAAAAGGATGTGATAAATCCATTGTATGATTAAAATAAAGGATGTGATAAACTCCCCTATATTTAAAACCAGGATTCAATCATCCATTCCATTTCCTCATTCCATTCGCTCATTCCACAATTATTAAACTAAATATAACACTGAAAAACCAAGGAGAATTTAAAGGTTTAAATATTCTTGGTGGAGGTGTAATTAATAATTATAATTATAATTAATTATAATTGCCATGATGAATCAAAAGACACTCCAAGCCCTGTGTGGTATTTATTTATTCTATTAATACTTATTTTATTCATTCTATTTATTTACCCTATTTATTCACTCATTCCTAGTCTCAACAAGCCCTCATTTATTGATTTTATTGCACCTAGAGCCATGATTCCATTTTTAGAAACACTTCGGGTTTAACTACTTTACACAATTTTTTCCAAAGCAGAAAAAGTTTGAAGTGATTGGAGATTGGAGATTATTACTTTTTTTAAATGCATTCATCACCAAATTGAGATTAGTGAGTGGAATAAAGATTTGCATAATGTGTCTGAGATTTACTTTAGTGAATAAGACCAATAATAATTGTTGTTGTTGATGTTGTTGTTGATGTTGTTGTTGATGTTGTTGTTTGTTTACTTTTTGATTATTATAGGTGAGAAATATGGTTGTTATAACTACAAACAACCATGAAAAAAAAAGATGGTTGTATTATTGCTAATTTTAGAACGGTAAAGGTGGAATAATTAGAAATTGAATTAAAATGGATGGAATGGATAGAGTTAAAGTATTGGGAATGTTAAAGATGGTGGTAGTGGTATTAGAGTTAATTCTCAATAAACTGGTTTTATATCAAATATACCATGATCAAATTGTAACTGATCAACTCCATACATGTTCTCCCATTCATTACTATAATGAAGTGGTCAACTTTTTGGATTCTCAGAGCCTAGATTCGCTACAAATTCAAATCAGAAATCTATTCCGTTTTCGGAACGTTTGAAACGACGCGACTTCCCCGATTCAGTCGGACGCCACTGAGAAATTTGGAAATTGGCGCGAAAAGAAGGAAAATAAGGGAAATAAAATAAGGGAAATAAAATAAGGGAAAACACGAAAAACTAAACGAAAATGAATAAAGTTACGCTTTCGGGAAACTCAATTTGTTTCTGAATTGAAAGGAGAGAAAATTGAAAGGAGATATAATGTTGATTAATGTTGATTAATAGTAGGTAAATAGTTTGGTTTACAAAGTAAAGCGATGATGTATATACAAGTAATTGTACTGTACATAACTAGTTAGTTATGAATAATAATTTCATGTACTCTTTGCCTCTTTAAATTTACGCATTTAGTGGATCTCATCAGACCAATGTACACATCATTCCATCAATTCGAAATGTCATGTCGATAATCAATTGTGATTATCATGAATATCATGAATATCATGGAAAAATTGATCATAAATGATGTAGATTAATTCTATTTCTGTATCCACGGATATTAAAATTTAAGTTATACAAACATTAAAAGAATTTAGTTTCTTTGAATTTATTTTTTTGCATGTGTTTAGAGATGGCTGGTTGGATTATATGTTTAATTTTTACTAAATAAAGTGAATTTGTTCCATTCTTCATGGTTTAATAGGCTTAATTTAGTGTTGACTATGTTAATGTAATGAATGCTTGGAAATTGAAAATGTAAATGAATGCTTGGAATTTGAAAATGGAAATGGGAAATGGGAATGGCTGATGAATGTTGGTTAATACTAGTTATAAGCCTTGGAAGGGATGATATACATTAATTGAATACATGAGTGTAGTGATAAATTAAGGAACATGGATATACTATATTGATATATACTATATTGATAGATGATTGATATATCTATAGATCTATGAATAGAGAAGTAGTGTATTCCTTCATGTATTTCCGTTAGTGATCAGTACCAATTAATACCTTCAGTTGTCAGTTGTCAGTTTTCAGTTGTCAGTTGCCAATGTCCCACTCATTGCATTGTCAAGTTTGAAATGTTGATCCATTCAATACGATATTTGAGAATTATGTATTCAATTTAACCTCTTTTGACGCGTCGCAGGACTAGTCCAGTGCTTTTGGGGGGACTAGACCTGTCCCTTTTGGGCCAATGGGAATGCTATCCATGGCGGTAGACTCGTAGACTACACCAAGACTAAATATAGAGACTTTTGATAGAGACTAACTCACAGAGACTTTTGATAGACTAGTCTCCTGTTGAAAATCTTTGAATACGAGAAAAAGAAGAAGTAAACAAACAAGAAATCAAAATAAACAAGTGGCAGCTCTGAGAATGTGGTAAAATGGTGGTAGTGGTAGTAAGAATGGTAGTCATAAGAGTGGTAGTAGCAGTAGTAGTAACCATAAGAGTAACCATAAGTGTAATTGCAACAACACATCCATTTCCCACATTTTAAGCCCATTGTAACCATTTTTGGACTGCATGCAAAACGCGTCAGCTTCCAATTACCGCATATAAGAAATTTCCAACAGACAAGATCGGAGCATCTGATTTGGAAATGGCCAAAACTAATATATAAACAGGTGAAATCCTGATTTACCAATTTACAAATTATATTACATTTCCTTCTCCTTCAACAAACAGATTTACTGAAAACCTATCAATAATATCAAGATGCAATACAAATCTGTTTTATTCACTTCTGCTTTAGTTGTCTCTTCATTAGCAGCTTACGTTCCAAGTGAACCATGGTCTACTTTAACCCCTTCAGCTTCTGCTCCTTCTGGTGCTTTAACTGATTATTCTTCAACTTTTGGTATCGCTGTTATCCCACTTGCAAGTGCAACACATTCTTCAAAAGCTAAAAGAGATGTTATTTCACAAATTGGTGATGGTCAAATTCAAGCATCAACTGCAACTCCATCTTCTTTATCTACAAAAGATTCAAAATCAACTGCTCAAGCAATTTCTCAAATTGGTGATGGTCAAATTCAAGCTTCAACTGCAACTCCATCAACAACAAAATCTTCATCAGTTGCTCCAAAATCAACTGCTCAAGCAATTAGTCAAATTGGTGATGGTCAAATTCAAGCTTCAACTGCAACTTCAAGTGCTTCAAAATCAACTGTTACAGCTGCTTCACAAATCTCTGATGGTCAAGTTCAAGCTTCAACTGCTTCAATTTCATCAGCTTTAGCTTCAGCTTCTGCATCTCATGCTTCTGATGATTCAGATCCTGTTGATACAGTTTCATGTAAAGAAGATGGTTCATTAGCTTTAACTTTGAAAAAAGGTATTCTTACCGATTCTCATGGTAGAATTGGTTCAATTGTCGCAAATAGACAATTCCAATTTGATGGTCCTCCACCACAAGCTGGTGCAATCTATGCTGCTGGTTGGTCAATCACTGATGAAGGTTATTTAGCTTTAGGTGATTCTGATAAATTTTATCAATGTTTATCTGGTAATTTCTATAATTTATATGATGAATCAATTGGTGCTCAATGTCATGAAATTAAATTAGAAGTTGTTGATTTAATTGATTGTTAAGTTAAGTCGATAATTTAATTGATTGTTAAATCAATTGTTTTTCATTCTATTTCCTAGATGTGTGGGAAGGGGAGAAAAGTTCATTGATAGAAGTTTCACATTATTATTATTTTTATTACTACTACTACTCCTACAAATTATAGAAATATTTTAATATATCAAATTTTCATCTTCTTTTTGTTCTTCATCAATTATTGCATTCCATCCCTTATTGTTATTATTCTTTTCATTATTTTCATCATTATTATCATTATTTTCATTTTCATTATTATTATTATTATTGTTATGTTATTTTCTTATGTATTCTTTTTTATTAAATTGTTTGGTGAATCCTTTTGGAGATAGTTTATTTACGAAAAAGGATTATAAAATGGGTTTTCAGTTCAAGGGAATGGTTTAATTGTAGTGTCTTATTGTATTCAATTATAGAAATTTATACATCCTACATTGATTCGTTTTTGCAAATCATTAGATTTAACTTAATCTTTAGCCTTATACTCTTACCTCAACTCTATTCATAGATAGTTCATAGTTTCATAGTTTCACACTTCTCATTAAATTTTAATTTCGTCTGGATTCTAGATCCGAGATTAGAATTTCAGTTCTAGACTCATCAAAACCCACCATATTACAATTCAACATATCTATACCATTAGCTTAACCATTAGCTTAACCATTAGCTTGACCATTAGTTTAACCATTTTCATATGAGATTGTTTTAAATTGTAAACACACATGTATGTATCTCATCCATTCAATAGTTAATCATCATAAAGAAGATCTAGTAAATTAACGTTGATATTCATGATATTCCTGATATTCATGATATTCATTTTTTAAACCTTTATGAATAATATTGAATAATCCTACATCTTGAACGAGTCTACATGGACTATGACCTCGTGCCTTTGCCGTTGGTTGTTCGTGATTTATGATTATCAATTGACGAGTCCTTGAAAGGGATTTTGAAATTGAAATTAACCTATTGAGACGCTAGACATCATTTGACCTAGACATCATTTGCAAGTTATTCAAGATAGATTTTAATTAATTATAATAGATGAAATTTACAGCTACATCTCAATGAGTTTATACTTAACAAACCGATGTTTTTCTAATGTACATTTTTGTTTATAGCATCAAGCTATTTATATTTAGATTTAAATTATATATATAAGCATGAAGTTATGCAAATGATATTGAAATATTCAATATTTCATCTTATTCAAATCCAACAACTTGTAAATTAATTTTATGACATTGTTCACCAACATCTTGATCATATAAATTATAAAAATTTCCTGATAAACATTGATAAAAAATTGAATTTGAACCTAATGCTAAATTACCTTCTGGAGTGATTGACCAACCAGCAGCATATATGGCACCAGCTTGTGGTGGTGGACCATCAAATTGAAATTGTCTATTTGCCACAATTGAACCAATTCTACCATGAGAATCACTTAAAACTGATTTTTCTAATTTTAAAACTAATGAACCATCAGATTTTGTAGTTTTTTGTTTAATATATGAAGTTGCTTGATTACCATCTTCTCTTTTAACAGTACCAGAACTTGCAGTTGGAGTTGGAGAACCTGATGATGCTAATGTAACAACACCAATACCAAAAGTTGAAGATAAATCAGTTGCAGCACCTGATGGAGCAGAACCTGTTGGAGTTAATGTAGTGAATGTTGATTGAGATGATGGTAAAGTTGCACTATATGCAGAGATTGTTAATAAAGAAGTTGAAATAATTGATGAGAATTTCATTATTGATGTTGGTTATTTTTTAATTTATTTATTTATATATAAACGATAGACTAAGTTTGATACAATTGTAAAACAAATATGAAACCTTTTATGAATTTGGCGAAATATTGTATATTTATAATATAAAGACTAGAATTCTTTGAATTTGGTATGAACATCAAGTTACAGCCTTTATTATGTAAATCATTGGAGAATGTTTATTTTTGATGTGTTTGATCTCGAAATAGTGTCTTTGGAAAGGGACGAGAAAGTAGCCAACTGAAAGATACAAAAGCGTGTAATGTTGGTGTCGAATGCCAATAATGAATGTTATAATACATCCAGAGTAACACCATCAACACCATTAACTCAAATAGCAAAGGAGAAAGTCGATGTGCAAAGTGCAATAGCTCATTTCAAGTTAATTGAAATTATATCAACTGAATATAATAATGTCCCTTGCAGCACCGACACATAAGTCACAATTCCTCCAAGGACAGTGATTGAGCTGATTGACCCAGAGGAACACCCACCAGGAATGGCTCCAAGGAATGCTGGCTTTACACTCAAAAGACACGGTGCTCTTTCAGCTGTTTGCACTTCAAATGTGCTCAAGTAGGCGTTGTTGTTGTTGATCGAAGCGTGGTTGAGCAACGACTGTTTCTAGACTCGAGAATCAAATAAATAAATAAATGAATAAATAAATGAATACAAACAGATACAGATTAATAAAAACAGTAAGTAGTGCCAGTGTCATTGCATTCTCAGATTAATGACATGCCTTTGAATCTGGTTGTTTGACACACTGATTAACAATGTAGAAGTAAAGTAGAAGTAAAGTAAAAGTAAAGTATAGGAAAACTACAATTTCCTCATAATCATCATTTATTCATTCATACATTCCCTAGGGAATTCCATCTTAATTCAAATATAAAGATCTTCCATATGATCCATCAAATTGATTTGAATTATAATCACTAGCATTACTTGTATCCTTTGTATCAAAATTTGTTTTAAATCCATCACTATAAAAAATTGGTACAGGATATCTTGTTCCAGTTATATCATCTTTAAATATAATTAATGAAATATCATTAATAACAAGAAATTTTAATTTTTTAAAATATATTAAAAATGGTTCAATATCAATTTTAATTGAATGAATTAAACAATGATATAAATTATAAAAATCTTGTTCATTTAATGGATTAAAATTTTTTGATCTTTCTAAATTAATTTGATTATATCTATTTAAAAAATCTTTTATTGTATCAGGTCCTGTTTTAACACTTGGATATTTATCAACTGCTTTAGAATATGGTGATAAACTTGATTCAAATAATTGTTCAAAAAAATTAATTTGTTCAAATTGATCAATATTTTCAATTTTATAATCTTCACGTTTTGGTAATATTTTTTTTTGGAAAATTTCTTTAAATACAATTTCTTGACATAAATAACAATTACATGGAATTTTTAAAACAATTGAAAATTCTCTAATATCTAAATTGAAAATTCTATTTGTTAAATTTAATTTAATATCTAAAAATTTTAAATTAAATTTATGTTTAAAAATTGATTTATAAACTAATGAATTTTTTGACATTTCTCTTTTAGGATATGAAAAATCTAATTTTAATCTTTTCAAAATTCGACAATTTTCAATTAAATTTGATATTTTTTTATCATTATATGTAACTGCAATTAATGTTATATCTTCTAAATTTGGAAATTCTGACCATTGATCAAATTTATAAATTCTATCAGGACATATATGATCATACCATGATATTATTGTTAATACTTTTAAATATGATGTATTAAAAATTTCACTTAATTTATTAAATTCCCAATTTCTTCTATTATATAAAATTGTAGGATATGTATCCGCTCTGCAATGTAATTTAATTGATTCAATTTCAAGTGGATTTTTTTGAGGTAATTTAATTAAATTATTAAATAATAATAATGGATCAATAAATAACGTTAAAACTTTAATATTATCATGTGATAATCTTTTAATCATATATTTTTTCGCATTTGGTAAATAATCATCTGAAATTTCTAATGATGGTAATGGATTTGGTGGTGGTAAATCTAAAGAAATTAAATTATTTGTTTCATCACCATTATTATTATTATTAGTATAATTATTTGTATTTATAATTGCTTCATTTAATTCAGGATCAGTTACATTTTCAATAATTTGTAAACTTTTAGATGAATTTGTAATAAAAAATACAAATTTTTTTTGTAATTGAATATCAAGATCCCAATTTAATCTAACTTCTAAAATATTATTAACTAAATTTGGATTATTCATTAATGTTTCTAATAAACATTTTAATTTATAATTTGCCTCTTTACGTGATGATTCACTTGATGGATTTGGTTTTAATTTTAACCATGACCAACTTGATGCTAATTGATAAACATCACTATATTCAATCACTGAATCATTAAGATATAATTTAGAATATAATGTTCTTGTTGATAATTTATAAAATAATTTTGATGTTAATGTAAGATTAATTAAATCTGATTGTGTTAATAATGAAACAATATTTTGTAATATTTCATTCGGAAGTTCCATTAATTTTGATGTTTTAGTTGTTGATAAGGAATTAAAATTGGATATATTGGAATGATCTAGATTATCATCAATCATTTCATCATTTTGGTTTACATCTTGATCTATCTCTTGATCCAGATTTTGATCCATCTCTTGATCCATCTCTTGATCCATATTCATGGGATAAGAAATTGATTTATGGGTGGGTTATTTTGGGATTTCAAGGTTATGGAATTTGTATTTTGGCAAATAAGCAAAAAAGAATGATCCTTGGTTTTGGTGTATAATGTATTTCAATGGGTATCAATAATATAATTCAGCAACTTTTCAATATCTATAGCTTACGTTTCATCAAACTAAATATAATTAATTTTAATTCTCATATATAACCTTTTTTTATGGCTTTCCCGAATTTTTATTTATAAAGAATCAAAATCCGGTAAATACACTATTAAGCAAGCGAATAATAAATTAAACAACTACAATTATTCAATTGAAAAGACATTTCTCAGATTAAAATAAATATAATGGAGTTGTAGAACTCAATTCTGCAGAAGTTTAGAATCTAATTGTGCTAATGCATGTTTCCTTCTGGAGGCCAAAGTCCGGTTTTCTTGAGCTGCTTGTTCACCAGATTGACCTAAAATTGACATTATTTTATCATGTAAAGTTCTAATGATTCCAGTTTTCGGTAATGATACTGTGGAAATATTACCTGATACACCAGCTAATGAAGATGATGTGAATAAACGAGATTGTGTCATCTGACTGATCAGATCTTTTTGTACCAAATTAGAATTTGAAGCTTCATCTTGAATTTCAAATGAATCATCATTATTTAAATCAAATTCATCTTTATTTAATAAATTTAACTTCACGGAAATTTGGAAAATAATATTAGATAAAATTGCAATTAAATATGATAAAGGTTTTGGGAAAAAAGTTGATAATGCAAATTGATTAGTTTTATCACCTTTCCCTAAAGAAATATTATTATAATTATTATTTCTTGTATCTGATATTGGTAAAAGTGATAATTGTCTTCCTGATCCACCTTCTTTGAAAAATCTTAATGAAACCCAACTAATAATGAATCCAAACCATGCTAATTGATTAACAATTTGATAATATGGATTTGTTAATATGAATGAAATAATTAAATTTGCACATAATACAAAGAATGGAACTAATGAAACTTGTAATCTTATAAATCCATTCAAAAACAATAAATAATGATTTGGAATTCTTTGCTTTATAGCAACTAATAATGCAATAGTTAATGAAGATGTCCCAGTAATTGGTGATATTGGAGTTGATTCATCCATTGATAATTTAGAAACATGGATTAAATAAGTTGCAACGTTACTAATCAATATATTTGATAATAAATAATAAAAAAATTCTCTTGATCCCCAAAGAACTTCAATATATCTACCTGTATATAAAATTAAAAAAAATGATAAAGCAAAGGGTATTATTCCATCTTCAATAAATGAAGTTGTAAACAAAACCCATGGTTCTTTCCATAAACTTGTTTGACCAGGAACTAATGCTATCAATGGGACATATAATTCATGTGGATTTGGTACAATCATGTTATTATCTTCATTTGAATTGATGGATTGACTAATTTCTTCTCCATTAATCAAATGTGCATGATCTTGATCATGTGTATCACTTGTCACTATATGTAGATATGTGGAATACCGTAGTACAAATGATCCAAGTGAACATATGATCAATACTGCAAGAAACAATTTGGTGACTGGTGGTACTGTGGATCTAGCCATGGTGTATGAAATTCCACTAACAATATGATTTCAGATGTATATATAATATATATATATATATATATATATATATACAAAGTGCTGTTGAGGTGGAGGGATGACTTTGAAGCAGCAACTACCAGCAAGTGATGTGTGGTGACTGTAGGCAAGCAGAGCAGGATGGTCTAAGACAGTATTCAATGACCCAAACAACGAGTGAAACGTTCAATTTGAGCTGAGTCTGTTTCGTTTGATTTGATTTCGTGTTTTGTTGATTTGATTTCCTACTCAAAAATCGTTTCGCGAATTGGATTTCCCAAAATTTGACTAAGAAAGTGCTTGAATTTGATGGGTATATTGAATAATTATTGAGTCAATAGTTGTGTGTTTGAAGATTTGAGATAGTGGTACTGCACTGATAGACCAGGGATATCAGTTTGAAATAACAAATCCCATCTTTATTACTTGGAAAGTTCCTACTTTCCACTATTAAATTTCCAAATTTCTGTGTGTAACCCGGCCGACAAAATAAAAATGTATATAACCAATTCTTCAACTTTCCAACTTGATTTAAACTTCATTGAAACATCAAATCGATAAAACATATCAGAGAAACTGTGGAAGATGTTTGCTAGAGCTTCCGTACGCAGTATACGCAATATACGAAGAGCTACTGGACCCTCAAATGCTCGCTCCGTTTCCACTTCCTCCATCTTCAAACAATTTGATAAATCAATTCTATATCCAACTTTACTAGTGGTTTTATTAGGATCTCAAATAATGAAAGTTATGGATGCTCAAGCTTCAGTGGATGATCTTGAAAGAAGATATAATCTAAAGATGGACAAGATTGAAGAATTGAAAACTAGAATAGAGCAAGGTGAAAAATTCGATCTAGAGAAGGAAATGTCATTGGTTAATAAATTATTTGAACGTTCAAATAAAGAAAAACAATATTTAAAATCAACTTCTGATAAATTTGGTAATAAATTTGGGAACCAATTTGGTGTTAAACAAAGATCTCATGAAAATTTAAAAGATTCAGACTTATTCAAAGATTTAGATGATGATTTAACAGATGAGAAATTAAATAAATTATTAGGTCTTGATCCAATTCCAATGGAAAAGAATAATAAATCTCAATCCCAAATCCCAGAATCAACAACATTAAAACCATTATCTAAAGATGAACTCCAACAACAAATGGAGAATGAAAAAGAATTATTGAAATTTAGATTGGATCCAAACACACATGTTGTAATGCAACAACCAGGTGATTATGTTAGTGCTGCTAAAGATACAAAAGTTTCTGGATTCTTATAAATCTAAATATCCACCATTCCATTTGTACATACAAGAAAAACAAATAAAAAATTAATGAGCTACGATTTTCAAAATATATATTTTTTCCCATTATAATACAATTGTACATTAGCGCTTGCTGTTTCATAAAAAAACACACACACACACTCTTTCCTATTTTCATATCATTATTAAATAGTAACATTATTAGTTAACCATTGTTATTGTTATTTACAGGCGTCCCATCACCTCCAATTCTTGTATCAATTGGACTACTAGCATTGGAACGAGTCGTACCCATTGGTGTACCCCCATTTTTAAAACTTCGTCCTGAATCACTTAATGTAGTTGGACTTAGTTTTGCATTCTCAGTATTGAATGGTTCCCTTTTGATTGTAGTAACCGGTGGTCCACTTCTTCTATTATTATTATTATTATTGTTATTATTATTACTATTACTTCTATTCAAATCACTTGGTTGATTATTTGGCATGTTTTGAGAATTTGGTAAATTTGAACTCATTTGTTGATGTAAATATGGTGATAATGCTTGAAAATTATTATTATTATTATTATTACTATTATTACTATTATTATTATTATTGACTGGTGATTGTCCTGCTGATATGTTAGATGATGGACTCATTTCATTAAATTGTGATGGTTGTGCTGAATCTTTAATCAATCCTGGAATATGATTCAATAACATATCAATTCTTTTAAGTGCATTGAAAGCTTGTTTGAAAAATCTGCTCAATTTAAATAACAACATTCTATAAATATTGATATGATCTTTATAAATTGAAGCTTCTTGTGGTGTTGGTGCTGTAACATAAAGAATTGCTGCAAATGTCCCCACAATGGCAAAATTACTTGATGTTGAAGAATTCCAAAATGCATAAATATGTTCTCTTTTCAATAATTTAACAAAATCAATAACTGCAGTCAATCTTGCCGTTTCTGCTGCACGACAAACTTTAACTAATTCAGGTGGTGTATCATCAGTTAAACTTAAAATAATTTTACGATGTAATGTTATTTCTGTAGCAAAATATGATAAATGTAAATAACCATTTGAACATAATTTTTCATTTTGTGCAGCATTCATTTGTAATCCAGGTGGTAATGAATGATACCATTGTCTTAATTGTAATTGTAAAGGTTTCGCTAATTTTAAAACTTGATCAACTCTTGTAATAGTTTGAATAGCAGAATATGAATAAAAAGTTTCCATAATTTCACCCATAATTAAACTTAATTCAATCATTTCTTTAAATAAAAATTTACCATTTTCAATATCATTCAACATTGATTTATAATCTTCATCTCCTTGATTTGTTCTTCTAGCTGGATGTTCTGGGAAATCTTCATTTGTAACATTTCTAACTAACCAATTTCTTCCAATAACAAAATGTGAAACTCTTGATTCTATTAATGCAATCCATTTTTCTTGTATCCAAACAGCCCATGCTAATCTACGACGTAAACCTCTTTCCCATTTGGGTAGTTTCCAATTTTGACAATCTAATCCAAGACCTAATTCTTCAGCTAATGAAACAACTTGTTGACATAAAATCCAATTATTTGGATTTTCTGAACGACATTGTAATAATAGTAAACCTGCTTGAACTGCACTTAATCTTGGTCTTTCTGTAACTTCTGTGAAAGTTCTTAATGCAATTGCATTCAATGCATTGATATTTGGTTTTTGATGTTGTGATAAATTTGGATCTTGATCCCACCATTGTGTTGCTAAAGAATAAACAGCAGCTAATAAAGGTGCAGAAAATTCTCTATAAGATCTTGCATATTTTTCTAAGAAAACTTTCCGATGTAAAATTGGGAAAGATGGATGAATTATTTTAAAGTATGTATTAACTAATGCTTGACCATGAGGTGCTACTATATTTTCCACTGCATCAACATTTTTATCTGCATTAATTGCTAAATCATCAGTATAATCATCTCTTAAAATAAATTGAACATCATTTGAAACTTTCCGTAATGACAATGATGAATTTAATTGAACTTGATCAATCTTATCAAGCCTTATACGATCTAATAATGAATGATCAAACATTGATGAAGAGCCAACGAAAAATGACGATCTTGGGTATTGAATTGTTAGTTGTTGAGGTTTTCTCATGTTTTGACTTTGTTGTGATAGCATTGCTCTTTGTGTTGGAGTTATTGAACTATTACTTGAAAATCTTGGTCTCTTGTTAAATTCATTAGAATCTTGAACCACACCCATATTTCTTTTCAATGATGGATTTGATGGACTTTCAGAATGTGTACATTTTATCCCCTTTGTTTCACATTGTACACAATTTGGCATGTTGGGTACAGTAATACATTTGATTTGTCTTCTTCGACAATGATCACAAGGATTTGGATTAGCTTTTGATGAATTATTATTAGATGATTCTTGAGATGATGGATGTTGAAATGATTGGGCAGCTTGTTGTTGTTGCTGTAGGCATTTTTGAACATTATCAGGATGTAATGGATGATTTATTGGTACGTTTGGTGATGAAGCAGCATTGCTTGTACTTGGTGAAACATATGTAACTGGAGATAATGCTTGTTTCATAGGAACTTTACTTTGATTTAAAAGACTTTGATAATGATTTAATAAATAATTTTGTTGATTGTCAGTCTTATTAGCATTGATTGACGGGTTTGGAGTAGCATGTGAGCTTGATGGATTTGAGGGAATCATAGGAGTTTCAGTATGATTGAAAAGACTTGGTGAAGGGACAGATTTCTCATTAGTTAACGGAGTACCAGCTTGTAAAAAATCATACGTTTCTTCAGGAACATTTAAGAAGTTGAACTCTGGACTTAACAAGTCAGCACCCCAGTAGCTGTCGGAGCCAGCCTTCAACGTAGTCTCATTGGATTGTAAGATCTTATTGTTGACTTCTGAATTTGATACATCTGATTGAGATTTGGACTTTATGTCATCAGGAATTTGTGACATAGCTTTAACTTTATAGATGTCAGAACTAGCATAAACACCTTTGTGCTATCAGCTTTGTGAGCAGCAGATCCCAGACGAGTAGTGAACTTGTGAGAAATTGATGTTATAAGCTTGATGTTATAAGCAAGGGCTCTATTGTCTAAATGGTGATCCTCTCGTCTCTTCAGTAACAGGAATATAAACGAAAAAAAAAAAGGTAAATAAACGGGTACAAAAAACCAACTAGCCAATTCTTCTCTCAGCTCTCTGTGTTTTGTTTTCTGGTGTGCACTGAAACACGCTTCACCGATATCTTCAGCAGTCCTATACCAACAACGAATGGCGCACTCTGAGCAGCCTGTGGTGTGTGCGGATTGTGCTTATCTTGCACTGAGTTTGTCGTTGTTTAGCAGCTTTTTTTTCTTGAATTTGCTTTTCACAAGTGGATTTTTTTTTTGGTTTAAATGATAACGGCTGAAGTCTCGTAAAAGGAGAGCCTAGACCACGGATGTGTGCAAAATGCGGAGTCTGAAGGGGGGCTAGACCGAGTAAGCGAGTGAAGACGGGGCTAAGGACGCGGTCTAGTCGCTTTTTTGGGATAAATCATACAATATGAAAAACAGTTTAGAGAATCAGTTTAGGATGTGATCAGGTTATTTGTCGGTTTAAATGGTGTCTATGGTTCTAATATTAACAATAAGGGTCGATGAAATTGCCATGGAAAGTAACAAAGTAGTCAGGACAGATTCATATTCTGCGTTGGTACAATTCCTTTTATGTCCTTGCGATAGATTTCGGGTAATTAGTTACAGCTTACGACAAAGTTGAAGTTGAGCAATAGATTAGTTTGATATAGTCGAAATGTGATGTATTGAATTATAAATAAAAGGCCCACTGAATTTCCCATGAAGAAAGAAGTTGAGAGTTTCAGTGGTGTATGTATGAATGTTCGATTCAATTTATGGTGACTGTTTGAACTAAATCCAATTGTCTTGATGATTGACCGACATAAATTTTATAATCACCTCTTAGAACTAACCAAGATTGAGATTTAGTATCCCAGACAGATAGATCCTTTCTTGTCAATTCAAAGGAAACTGTTTCAGAATATCCATTATCCAAAAAGACTTTTTCAAATCCACGTAATTGAACAGGTGGTGTTGGGAATTCATCACTATCAGGATATCCAACATACAATTGTGGAGCAAATCCACCAGCATATGGCCCATTGTTTGTGACTTTTGCAGTAACGATATAACCGACATCCCATAGATGTGGATTGCCACCGAGACCACCACCAGCTGATGAGAATGGGGAGTTACGTTGTTTAGTGGAATACCCTTTTGGATAGTCATAAGAACTGTTTGCATTGATCATAGTGGATTCATTGATGAATGGGTATGTGATGTTCTCAATGATGTTGAAACCTTCTGGAGCATAAGCATCTGATTTTTTTAAGCTTGATTGATTGTAATGATAGACATCTGTGTAGTTTTCGACTGGGTCTGCATTTTCAGAGAATTCTTGCACGGTTTCAATTTCTAAATCACTTAAAGAGAAGTTTGAATATGACAGACCGTAACCAAATTCATATCTGACAGGTTTATCATATTTGTCGAAATATCTATAATCAACATAAATGGATTCATTAAATCTGTCAATAGGTTCAGTGACATTAACGTCTCTCACAAGTGAAATATAATCTTCAACATTTTTAGCAAAAGTAAATGGTAATTTACCTGATGGATTTTCATCACCAAATAAAATTTTGGCTAATGCTGTACCATATTCTTGACCCAAATAAGAAGAATAAATAAGAGCTGTAACATTTTCATTCTCAATAAATGGTTCTAAATCAATTTGTTGAGCACTATTGACAATGACAATGGTATTATTATTAACACTAGAGATGTTTTTAATTAATGGAATAGCGTTATGCCATAACGTCAAATTATTTAAATCACCTACATTCCCATCTAAACTTCCAATTTCTTCACCCGCAACAGAATTTGCGACAACAATAGCAGCATCCGCATTTTCTGCAGAGGTAATAGCAGCTGTTTGATCCCAACTTTCACCAACAAATTCAAAAGAGATTTTTTCCTCTTGAGCACGAGAACCAATACCATTAGCTGGAGAAATGAAATAACTAAAAGTACCAGATCCGGAACCATAACCTGTACCCACTGCACCGTATCCACAACCTTTAAGAGCACAAGAAGTACCATTAACATCATCCCCTGCAGCTTGACCATAAACACCAATGTGCTTTGTTTTTCCCCTAGTTAGTGGTAATGTTTCATTTTCATTCTTAAGCAACACAATTCCTTCAATGGCAGATCTTAATGCAACGGCTCTATTAACATCAGAACGAACATCAACATGTTTATTCAATTCAATAATTGGGCCTTCATCTTGATTGAAAAATTTATGACCCATAGTCTTGAAAGTATTTGAATTATAATTTGGACCATCTGGATTATGAACACCCGCATAAATTAATGAGGATAAGATTCTTGTAGCCATATCATTCAACCTATCTTGTGGTAATGTACCATTTAATGCAGCAATGGTTAAATTAACACCGAAATATTCAGGTTCACCTGGCATATCCATATCTAAACCTGCAATAGCTGCATCAACGCCTGAATATAATGCAGTCCAATCAGTCATGACAAAACCTTGGAACCCCAATTCTTCTTTCAATAAATAATTCAAGACATAAGAGTTTTGACAAGAATGAGATCCATTAACTTTATTGTAAGAACACATGATGGATCCAACACCACCTCTAACAGCTTCAGCAAAAGGCCATAAATATATTTCATGCATTGCTCTATCATCAATTTCAGAAGATATTGAAGAAGAGGTATTAAAATCATAATCAATAACACCAAATGAATCTCCTGTAGCGAATCTGTAATGTTCTTGTTCATTACCAACTAAATGTTTAGCAGTAGAGACAACACCTTGAGACTGAATACCAATGGTTTGTAAATATGCAGCTACACCCTCTAAGTATGGATCAGGACCATGACCTTCCCAACCACGACCACCAGCTGCTTTGACACCCATTGGTCCATAAACAGGACCTAAGATAGCATCTGCACCTTTTCCTTTGAATTCAGAACCAATTGCAACAGCACGATCATAAATCAATTGTTTATTGAAAGAAGTTGAAGCAGCAAGACCACATGGGAAAACATCAGTTAGGTCAGCTCCACGAACTGATAATGGACCATCTTGAACACAAATTGATGAAATGTTTAAACGTGGAACTGCACCTGTATTTCCAGAACAAGGACCATTACTCATACCTAACCCAGTTGTTAAGTTCACTTTTTCAACTATTGTCATTTGATTGACTAATTCTCTTGCACGATAATAAGCGGCTAACCATTTACCATCATTTAAACGACCACCTTGTGGAGTTGGATAAAATGAGGGACTGTGATTATATTCATCGTTTTGACCTTTTGAAGATGAGCCGTTCATAAGTACTGCATGACATACAGCTACAATCGTAGCAAAGTATAAAGGTAACAATAACATGATCTTGAAGGTTATATGAAGTTGTAGACAAGAAAATAATAGTCAATTTGTCTTTCCATAGGGAAGGAAACCATCAGTTTTTATACATTGAATCATCACATCGTATACTCCACAAGGGTCTAAACAATCTCTTCACCACTTCAATGTATGATATGTTCCATCTCTTTGGATGAACCCTGAATCTATTCAACATATTCGGCGGGACTATAGGTCATTTCTATACGGATTCTCTAAACTTTCCCACCTCCAATTATTGAATTGCTATGTATTTGTCCATCTGAATAGGGTCTATATGACTATATCATCTTCTTAAATCGCCCTTTTTGGTAATTAAGAGCCTGCTTATGCATGCTGGCGGATCATGATTTCATGATTTCATGATTGGTAACAGCTTGGTGGGCCGTGGCCAAAATAGTTTCTCGTGAATGTTGTGGATTTTTTCGATGTTGATATTTGTTTTCGCCAAATTTTTACCCCAGAAAATTAAAAACGTTTTTAGTTGAATTGGAAAAACTATGGCCGGCTTTGGAACCTGGAGATTTTACAAGAATGCCGGGAAATTAATTGTTGATATTGGAGTGGCTGTTGAAAGAATACATTATTGGATCGAGCATATTGTAGAGCGAGTCAGTAGGAGTCTCGAATGGACCAGTTGTGTCTTGTATTATAAGTCAATATTACCAGCTTGTATAAGATTAACTACAAAGCTGGGGTTAACTTTATTGACGAATTGCGTATATTGCGTCTCCGAAAGAGCACCAGACTTGAAAAATCCTTAGTTTACGAACCAAACTATCAGATTCCTATTTTTCTCATTTTTTCAGCCATATTTTGATTTTCATGAGAAAGTAGTAAATTCAGCTAATTTTTTTTAAAAGTGGTGGTGGATTAGTTACAGATCTTTTAGGCAAGGCAAAAATCCAATGCTTGTACTAGTTTGTGAATACGTCGATGTTCGATATATAATTGTCCGGCTAAATGAAATTCAATTGGTTATAAGAGATTTACAACAACAATTATTACAAGATGTTACCTCCAGAATTTACACAATGATCACTCTCCGTACATTTCTGAAGCAGCTGTTTGCTTTTCCTGTTTCAATTTGTCACTCATGACAAATGAATAATCTTGTAGCTACAAGATTTTAATCACATATTATTTGAAATCTTAACACACTCTGTCGTCTTTTGAGAAACCTCATACATTGTAATTCCCGATTAGTATAACATTGTGATTAATCGTGGAGGTTCAACGAGTTTAGAGTTCCTCCACATATGAAATTCTCCGACTTGATTCGAACTGATTTTAAAGATCTAGTACTATGACTTTAGAGAATAAATCAACCACGAGGCCTATCGAAAAAGGTATGAGGTATCCATTTACGAACATATAAAAGAATGGCTCACTGATTAATTACCATCTAGTTCCTCTAATCGCAAAAGCTTTTGGTGTGATGGATCATCAGTTCTGTAATTCAACTCCAGTATATAAATTCACAAATTGTTGAGTCTTACCCCTGAATAACATAAATGGGGTCTATCCAAAAACCAAAATAAGCTGTTTTGACCATGGGGCCGTTTGAGGCTTGAATATTGTCTTGCCTTTGACTAGTTATAATCTTATTTATAACGGCATCCAATATGTAATGTCTTGTTTCCAAATTGGTCAGCTGCGACCTATTACAATGACATTACGACTTCATCACCACTATTCTAGATTCTAACTTTGAGAGTTCTTACCACCATCAGGGGCCCAACATTAGTGGATGGGCATTTCTGATAATCTTCTTCAGATGTGTTAATATTTTGATTTTTACCCGTTTGTGGGTTAATCAGCTTGTTAAAATGGGAAAATATATATCCTGGACATAGACGTGAGCTGGTCTTCTCCAGATTTCAGGAGACACAAGATATAAGGGGTCTAGGTACTTGAGAAGAAATTAATTGTCAAATGGACAGGATCAAAACGTATATTGAAAATCCAGCTTACATTGGATATCTTTCAGCTCAGCTTATGAATAGGAATCACGAATATTCTTTAAAATTAATAATATTCCTAGAAAATCAAACCATTAGGAAAATTTATCGTCAACGAAAATCCATTCCAAGAGGAGTTGGACTATCTAATGAAGGTATCTATTTTTTTGCATATATATAAATAAATTTCTACTGTAATTCTCGAATTCCAATCGTTTTCAGATTTTCACTCATCATGAAAAAACTTGACTTGATCCAAAAACCATAGCGATATCGAAGTTTCTGAAAGATTATGAAAGATCTAAAACATTAGGGCTTTAAGATGTTGAGGAAGGTTCAAATAACCTAGGGGATAACGTTTTTGAATCATAAAAAGCTCGAGTATATGTGTGATATTTAAAAAACGTTGTCATCCAATGACAATTGTTAATGAGAACTGGATCAGGAATGGGTATCATGTCTTCTGATGCAACTAGATCTGTATTGGTTTAGATTATTACGCTAATCATAGTAAAATTCATTTATGGTCATCTTATTTTAATTGTATACCAAGTATAACTAAGTTTTTTGTACCAGACTAAACTTTGGTAATAATAAATCATCTAATTTACAAAACATCAACAAATAACTGTTCATTTCTCTTCAGCTTCGAACTTAATCAAATGGTGTTAAATAGGCTTCAGCAACAAATCTGGCCCTAGCATTCAAAAATAGTTTCATCTCACTGATTTCTTTATCAACATCTTCCATGAATTCAATGATAAAATCAACTAATTTATGTTTCAACATCTTTTCTGTATGGAAATTTGTGATTAAGAACGAGATATCATAACCTTCAATTGGAATTCTTCTCAAGATGAAGAAATGCTCTGCTCTTTGTGTTAAGAACCTTGTGAATTTATGCACTAATATTTGTTCAATTTCATCAGCTTGTTTTATTTTCAATGAAATTCGAACAGAGTTTATAGATGGTTCAATTAATATTTGTTCATTTTCATTTCTAGCAATAACCATTGGATTTAATAATACTTCTAATGATTTACCAGCTTCAACTTCTGGTCGATTGTGTCTTTCCACAATCTGTGAAGCGAAATCTTCTAAACATAATGCAGCTGTCAATGAAGTTCTCACTGCTGAGAGATAAGGACGTAGTGATTGTGACTATAATATGACTGTCATGGTTCAATTTCAGCAAGGAAATGAATCCCTTAAATGAGAGAATTCTTGGAAATGTATTAGCTTCACTTAAGGGATCAAGTTGACTCTAACAGAGTTCTATATCAGAATTCTACTCTTGATCTCCTATTCTAACACATCACAACTCTCATAACATTAGGGAGTCAGACCCTGCGCAAACAATGACATATGTCGTTAGTACTAGCTCAATTCAATTGAAACAACAGTGTTTTGAACATACCATAGTGTATAAGGATCCTTTTTCTAATGTCTCGACGTTTTTAGAGGGCTGATGTTGATTGGAATTATGGGTTTCATTAACTTGTTTTCGGGAGCTCAATCCTCATTATAGATTTCATTCGCGAAATTTTAAAGGATTTACCCGGTGATAAACTTTAGTGAAAATTCGCGAAAATAGTTTTAGTATAAACATTTGGTTACTTTTGACATTGAAAACATTAGATAATACTGGACAAAAGTGATAACAAAGTGATCAATTAAAAGTTGCAGAATGGCATGGGCAGAAGCTAAGGACCAAGAGGGCCGTATATACTACTTCAATGATGAAACGAAGCAAACAACATGGGAAAAACCTGAGGAATTGCAATCTTCATTGGAAAAACTTTTAATAAAGTATAACTGGAAACAATACAGTGCTGAAGGTGGTCGTTCGTATTATTATAATACACAAACTCAACAATCAGTATGGGAAATACCCGAAGATGTTCAAAAAGAACTAGAGAAGGAAAAAATCAAAGAAGAAGAAACAGAAAATGAAGAAGCTGTGCCAATCGCTATCAATGTTAATGATGGGAAAGGTTTAGAATCAATATTCAATTCAAGTGAGAAGTTTCATAATGATTCTCCATTATTTTTGAGCAAAATCCAAGTGACGTCCAAGAGAGAAGCTGAAAATGTTTTTATTGAAATGCTTAGAGAACATGAAGTTGATGCGACATGGTCTTTCAACAAAATTATGGATTTTTTCATCAAAGATCCAAGATATTGGGTTGTTGATGATTCATTAGAGAAAAAACAAATCTTTGAAACATACTTAAACAATAGAACAAAAGAGGAGCTTTTCAAAGAAAACAGCTCCATAGAAAAATTTAAAGAAGCGTTTTTAGGTTTATTACAAAGTTCCAAGAAGATCACTTATTATACAAGATGGAAGACTGCAAGAAGATTGATTCAAGATGAGCCAATTTATGCACACTCTGTCATTAGTGAAAAGATCAAAAAGCAAACTTTCCAAGAATATGTTGATGGCTTAAGAAAGGAACATGAAGAAGCAGATAATAAACTTCGAGAACAAGCATTAGTTGAATTAAATGAATATTTCAGAACAATGAATTTGAACTTAACCACAACATGGGATGATACATTGAAAGCTATCAAATCAGATCCAAGATTTGAACAAAATAAGCATTTCCAAGTTTTGAATCAAGTGGATTTGATTAATATCTACATTGATAATATCAAGACCTTACAACATGATTATGAAGATAGAATAAAGAAAGCTTCAAAAGCAAATTTCAGAAATGATAGGATTGCAAGAGATGAATATAAATCATTGTTATCTGAATTGAAAGAAGCGGGCTTATTGAGAGCAGATACCAAATGGCCTGAAGTTTTCCAATTGATTAAAGATGATGATAGATTCATCGGATTGCTAGGAAGATCAGGATCAAATCCAATCGAATTGTTTTGGGATGTTATTGATGAGGAGGAACTTATTGTAAGAGCAAAAAAGGATATTGTTGAGCAATTATTATTACACAACAACTTCATTGTTAAAGATGACGTTGATCTAGAAGAACAAAAAGTGGAACTTTCAAAGTTATTACAAAAGGATCAACAGACCAAAGAATACGATGAAGATACAATTGATATGATTTATGATAGAATGTTAGCCCAAATCAAAGAACAAAAGGAGAAGGATAAATTCGCTTATGAACGTAAAATTAGAAGATTACAAGAAGAATTTAGATCATTTCTACGAAAATTGGAAGATCCAAGAATCACAGTGGAATCTAAATGGGAAGATGTCAAGCTCAGAATTGAAAAAGAGCCAGAATATTTGGCCTTGCCTGATGAACAAACTAGATTGATTGCGTTTGAGAAGTTTATTAATAGGTTGAAAGAAAAGAAGATTGAAATTCAAGCTAATAAAGAAAGAGAAATCAAGAGAATAATAGAGAGTGCAACGCATGCTAGACAAGAACAACAGTCCAAGAAAAGACCACTTTCACCAAAAGAACCGGTAGTGGAACTGGATTATTAGATTACATAGCTTATGGCAAACTTCCATGAATAGATTCTTTACTTGCATTAATTATTTATATTATTTGTAGTTTGTATCATTCTTTAGAAAGTAGTGATGAAATACCCATTAGACCTAATAACCCGTATTTGAAATATTGATTTTCAGTTAATAAAATCGTCACATAACCAACTGTTGGGAAGTATCCTTTAACTGTACCAACTATATCTTTTTGTTTATCCAAATAATTTTGATTATAGTTGTAAAGACCTAAATCATCAACTGGATTGTTATCACCTTTAGTTAATAATAATTGTTTTTTATCACTAGTATCGTTGTTAGTACATTTCCGGCTTTTCATATTAGATAGTAGTACCTACTTATGATGTTCTCTCAACACTCTATGCACAATTGGAATTGCTTTGCCACCAATCTCATACACAACAACATCACCAACTTTTGCTCTTTCATTTCTATTCCATAAAAATAAGATATCACCTCTTTGGAAGGCAGGTTCCATAGAACCTGATAAAACAACAACAATTGGAGATGAGGAATTGGTAACTACTGAAAGACCCTTCCAAAACATATAGGCCGATGTTACCACATACAGAAGGTTTAAGATTTGTGCTAATTGAAGTCTGAGATTCATTTTGGATTAGATGGACCTCCTTGGAAATGGCTATCACTTGTAATGTGTATGCTATTTGTCCAAGCTGAACTTCACTTCGTGTCAATTGTTTTGGTGATCAAAAATCAAAATATTTCGCGAATGCGTTCTGTTTTGCGTCAAGACCTATAACCATTTAATTTTGAAGGTAGATCTTAAATATTTAAGTCATCTTGTTGAAACATGTGGAATAAAATTTGTTATTTTATACTACAAATAGGTTACTGAAGATTTTTTAAAAAAGGTTCTATCTTGTTAAGAGAATTCACATTATTTAACCACTGCATCTACTTTTCTAAATTTTCCTTTTCCTCTCTTCTTAGGATTATCGCCCAGTTTCTTCTAAACCTTATCACTATTCTTCCTAGGTTTAGGAGCTTGATTCTCTTTCTCAGAATCAAGTAAAAACTGCAAGTCTTCAAAGTGTCTTTTGAAGCATGATTCGGTAAATTTAATCCCATCATCAATCGACTCTCTCAACTCTAGTTTCAAAATCATTTTATTTTTCTCCCATTGATACCAAGCAAGACCATGAAGTAATGAATCAACTAAATCATCACCCTTTTTCGTATCCTTAAGATCACCTAGTTCTTCAAGGTTTTGACTCTTAACATCTGAAAGTGCCATCACTGTTTCATATATCCATTTTGTTCTTGATCTGCTCTTTCTATTGTTCTCTGCTTCTTTACTCAGCGACAATGAGTTTGGAGGTAAAGCAAATAATTGCTTCTCATTCCCATGGTTATATGCTTTCAACTTTTCCTCAACCAGCTTCAATCTATATTTCTTACTATTGTTCTTCTTGTCATCGCCTCTCTCTAGAGGTGACCAATAGGCACCCATTCTTTTAGGATCTGCTGAAATAATGGTGGTACCATCAAGACGTTTATCAGTCATTTTTCTTGAATACAAAAGAGCATGAATCATACTTTCAAGCATGTTGACTCTAAAGATCCACTCAAACACATTCTTACCACTAGTTGACCTGATTCTTTGTCTTTCAATCAAGATCACATCAGGAATACCCTTTTCTTTATTCAAGATTACATCCTCTACTACCTTGTGACTAATTTCTGCGTACTTTAGTGGTTCATATGATTCATCGTTTGCAACATCACGATATCTGTTAACATTCAACTTGGCCCATTCAGTCACCAATGGGGGCCTATTGAAAGGTAATGTCTTGTCAAGCTGAAGCCTGGCATATGAAAAGTTCTTTATACCCATATCAACGGATAATATGTTGAGCGTTCTCCCGTTGTTGGGTATCTTTTGAAGAGGCGACTTTGAGGCTAGAGTATCCTCGATTGCCTTTGTAATAGACGATTTGTTTGTGCCATTGGCTGATTTCATGTGTTAGATATAATAATTCGCACTAGATCTGATTCGATAACACATACGTATACCGGTAATCAAGCATAGCTTTTTAAGCTCCTGTAATGTTCTCTTAGCGAGCCCCTCGAAGTTCATCCCTCAAAAATCATACAGTAAGCCGTCCAAGATGAACCTATAACATGTAGATTTGATATATAGCGGTGGTTATTATAGGTTTTCCATGTTGAATGTTTTGATTTAGATAGACGCATATTCGCGGATGTTGAGTCGGGAATTGTCCTTCGCGAAAACGCGATGAGCCGTTATTTTGATTTACTTCAATTTACACAAACCTGAAAACATCTCTCGAGTGATTTTACAACCACAAAAACAATTTTATCTCGAGCATCAGCTAAGTGTCAAGCAGAAAATCACAAAGATGCGAGATAATTGCAGGATGTGAAGCTTCAAAAAGATAAATATCTGTGTGGTTTCGGCCAGCTACAGAGCACACTGAAACTACTGTTACGTTCTATTCAAAGGTCGCTTGAAACACAATTGCATTATACTTAGTTATACTTAGTTACACATTTGCTAAATAAGCTACCCATTATCATTTCTAATTAAAGTGCTTAGTTATACTATCGGCTTTTGGAAGGGAGTTCTAGGATATAAACTGGAGCTAAAAAATGGGATTTTTCACAACTTCACCAAAGCCAGTGATAGGTAATCAACCTCAAGATGAATTAACATATGATGAAGATTATATCCAAAAGGCTCTGAGACTCCCATCTGCTGGTGATGGTTATGAAAATGAAGGATTCAAAGAACATTTCAGTGAGAATATAAAGCTCAATAGAGAAGGTACTTTGAAAAATACATTACAGGCTGATCAAAAACTTCGTACCCACAGATTCTCCAACTTGTTCAGAAAAAGAGATAAAGCATCACAGCATAAAGTGGAAGGTGATCCCAATGTCGTACTACGGAAGGAGTCAAATACTAGAGAACTGAAACCAACTGAGAGGTATTCATCTATTAGAATCACTGAGCGCCAAATTAACGATGATGATAATTCCAGTATACAAGACAGCACAGTTCAGGACGGTTCTACCAAGAGCCATTCTTTATCTGGTCTATTTTGGAGATCAAGAAGGAAGCATTATAGCCCGTCAGGAAGCTCTGCAAATAGACCTGCTGTGCATAGAAGAGGATTTAGAAGTTTATTTCGTCATACCAAGCCCTTTGGCTCATTTACTGAGACAATTAATTCATCAGGTACTAGCTCTTCAGTTTATGAGGTAAAAGAGACATTGACTCAAAGATACCTTAACAATGGATATGAGAATTTACTTAAAGATATGGAAGCTGTTCCTTTCGACTTAACAGTGAAGGAGAATAATACATTACATACTAAAGTTTTTAAAGCCTTACAAGCAATGAGTCCATCTAAGAAGTCTGATATAGGATCAGCTACTAGAAGCCCATTTGATGATTTTACAGAGGAAAGTACATGGAATCCATATGCGCGTGTGATAGAACTTAAGAATGAAGCTGTGAATCAAAATAGTTTTAGTACATCATCGAGTGAAGTTGAATCGTCCAAGGAGTCCAATGAGAAACTTGGTATCCAACGAAGAACAAGTATATTTGGTTCATTTAAAAGATGTTTGTCGTTCAGGTCAAAGCACAAAGATTCGATAAGCTCCAGTTCCACCAGTGGGGATGCAGATGGACCATCTTCCACTGTCATCATCAAGAACATCAACAACCATAATCAAGATCGTATGAACAACAATTCAGTCTCGCCCCAAAAGGAAACATTATCATCTTTGTTTGGGCCTGAAGAACATTCTGACTTCATTTACACGGAATATCCAAGCTCAGACTCGTCTAATACATTTGCAGGTGATGATGTTCGTGTTTTCGGTAAACTTTATGCTAAAACACTAGATGCCACAGAGAATAAGATTAGCAAGGCATATGCACTCGAAGATCAAAATTTAAGTGGTTCCACAAAATATAATAGCCCTCCTAATGGAGAGAAAAGTGGCAATACAGATGAAAATATAGATTCCGCATCTTCGAAATCCAAGTCTGCAAATAATGTTTATCAAAATGTTGTTGCTAATTTCGCTTCTATGGATAACGAAACTTACGATAGTGAAGATGTTTCTTCATTCCTTCAAGAATACTATGATCCAACTAGACCAAGCACGAAGGAAGAGTTGATTCAAAAAACTACACCTGCACTTTCTAGAAGATCAAGCTCAAGAAAATTTGGAAGCATTCGTGGTAACCCATTTCAAATCAATAATTTAAGTGAAGAATCCAGACCTTTAACAGCTCTTGACCAGTATCTGAAACAAGTGAAGGAAGACAAACAGGAACTTGATGAGCTAACAACACTGATAAAGAGAGACAGAAGTCGTCACAAGAAGGTGCTCAACGGTATAGGAAATTAAAGATTAAAGGTTTGTTTAAATATTTAAATCTGTTCAAATTTGTAGATTAGGCGTTTATATTTCCGAGGCGTGATCGTATTTCCGAGGGCCGATGAGCTGCTAATTTTTTTTTTTCTTCATAATGAAAACAGTAGAAACGCTTGAATATTTGGGATCTTTAGCTAGCACCATCTGGATTGAAAGAAGTTGTCATGTCTGAGAAAAGTGCTTCTAAGAAGAAGTGGATTCCACCATCTCACGGTATCTCAGGTTCTGTGGAGAATGGTGTCCTTGAAAAAATTGGTGCACTTTTGAAAGAAGAATCTATCGAAGATATATCACAATTTTTATCTAAAGGGTTTGCTAACCAAGCTATCCAAAGTTGGTCCTATTTTGCTCAAGTTAATGATCATAGGAAATTTACCAACGCAACTATCACAATATCTAAGCTGTTGAGTTTCATCAGCTCCAATAATGAACTCCAAGAACATGGGGTTGAAATAATAAAGGAAATTTTAACAAATTATATTAAAACAATTTATAGAGGGTTGAATAGTATGAGAGCTTCGTTAACCAACCCTATTATTAGACTTGTTAATGAAATTGCAAGTTTCAAACATGGTGCCTTGATTGACGATTTTGTTGCGTTGTTCGATTTCACATTACCTGTCTTACCAAAATTATTAGTTCCATCAAAGACAGAATTAGCCAACGTGGAAACTACCAAACAAAATGAGCATCTTTCCATGAGATACTGTTTCATTAGATTATTGTTAAATTTGTTGAAATACTCAGCCCCATTGTTAAGAAAAGATTTGTTACTGAATAATAACAAGATCATTATCAATTGGTTCAAATATATTTGTGTTGTTGATAGTAATGAGTTAATCAGTTTAACAATTTCCACATGGGATGAGAAAATAATTAAAGAGCAAAGTTTCAAGAAAGCCACAAAGATCAAAGTATTCAATGACTGGAATTTAACTAAAATCCTTCCTATTTACTACACAGCTGATAAGGAGCTACGTGTAATGTTTGATAAGTTCATTGTTTCATTAGCTACAGATAAAAAATACGGAATAAGGTTCAATGATGATGAAAGTTGGTTCCTACAAAATGCTGGTACTGGTACAATTTCTGTTAATGGTAAAAGTTTCAAGACACATAACAAGTTACTATACAGTCTTGTGACAAGTCTCAAACCATGGGACGATGATCTTCAACTTACAACTACTATCCAAATCCTAAAAAGTGTTCCAGAACTAATACCGCCATTCATGAACTACTTGGCTTCTCGTGGACTACATGATCCGAAATTATCTTCATATTGGTTAGGTCAAACATTACTCTTGAGTAAAGTCATTAGCCTTGAAATACCAGAAGATATAGTTTCACACGATACTCCAGTTTCACCATCGACTAATGTGATTATTGAATTAGTTGTTCCATCAGTTCTTAATAGATCAGTTTTAGCAAAGTGTTTGTTATCAGACTCATTCTTGATCAGACAATTATCTGCTCAGTTGATTATAAACTCTTTACAGAAGCTTGAGTCATTACTAAAGCTTTACACCAAGAAAAGTTGGGATGAACAAAGAATTCAGCTTTTGAATAAAGCTCGTCTATGTTTACCTGAATTGTCCACTGTTATCAACAGCTTGACTGATGCTTATAATAAGAAAAGTGAAAACAAAATACTTTTATTGACTCTTTTAAGTGTTGTCAATGGTTACATGAAACATTTTTCAGAAACATTAAATTTCTCACAGCACCTTTCCAAACCATATTCTGATATCATTAACGGGAAGGAATTCGAAAGTATTGATTTTGTTTTGTTAGATAATTTCTTCCAATTACAAGAGGGTGATAATTCCCAAATTAAATGGTGGAATAAATCAGACCAATCAACATCTCTATTTACCTCTTTATTGAAACTTTCATCATCCAACAATCCTGCAACTAGTGCTGTTACTACCAAAATCACTAAATTATTGAGTAGCCTTGTGAAACAGACTGTTATTTTCAATGGTGATATTGCCAAAGCTGACCAAATAGAACTTTTGGTTCATTCGTTACAATTAATAACTTCATCTGATGACGTTGATGAGTTGCAATTAGAAAAGATTTGGAAGTTATTAGACGAGTCAGTTTCTAGATGTGTTAGATCACCCTTCAAATATTTAGATGCCTCAAATGATCTTGGTAAAGTTAGTCCACTCTTGATAACTATTTTTGAGCAATGGAAATTTGTCAATAAGGAAACTCCATATGATATTGTATCTAAGTGGTTCGCTGTTTATCTAAGGTTGTTAATCATTGGAGGTGAACCTCTTTCATCAATAACCAAACTTCTTGAGACTATTGAAGCAAATCAAGATATTATTAAATACTTACCATCCGATTCTTATGAGAAAAATCTACATTCATTGGCTACAGATGGAATCTTAAAAGTTGAGCCGGAGTCCTCCTTTTTGGATATAATTACGACTGCTCCAATGAACAAACTACAATCCATTTCCAAGATACCAATTTCTCATGTGGATATAGTGGGTGCTTTATTCAGACTTTCACAATTTGCCAAAGATGATTCACTGAAGTTGAAAGAAAGAGGATTAGAAAAGATTATCGTTGATGTTCTATCAAAGATTGGAAATTATTTAATTGTTGATACTGAAGCCGCAAAAGAACTCTCAAAAGAGAAGTACTGGAGAGACTTATTTGCAAACAGGATTGATAATGAAAAGAAAGCCTTCATTTTAAGCAACTTGGCTGAGATATTTTCACAATTACCGGGATTTGAGACTACATCATTCAATAGGGTCGTTAAAGATTTATTACATACGGAAGAAATGAGCACACATAATGAAACAGTGATTGCTGCCTGTATCTGGGCTTTGGATAGTGAAGATTTACTACAAGTGTTGAATAAGGAAAGTTTGTTGTTGAAGCAAGAAACACTTTCATTACTATTAGATAGAAAAGTTAAACTAAGTTCAGCTCAGGTTGCATTATTACTTGAAGAACCAGCTTTATTTCGTTACCTTGAAAGTTTTATTAGAAGAAAATTAGTCATTTTTGATAATGTTGGTGAACTTTTTGTTGCAGCATCAAAAGATAGCACGAGATTTTCATTTTTACGTTTACTTGCTCAAGAAGCTGATATTGTTTTTGCTTTATTAGATTTTATTGTTTCCCAAAATAAACCATCACTAATAGCATGTGTTTCATCATCATTACCATCAGATGTTGTTGCTAATATTTCTGATGATTCCGGAGTGAAACAGCTAATAGAAGATGCCAAACTTTATGCCGTTGAACACATAAAATCAGAGGATTTCGAGGAAATTTCATTTGCTCAATTATTACACATTTTTTACCATCCATTTGTGGAAGTTTCAGAAGATGAGAAATCAGTCATTTTGGAATATGCATTGACCAAACACAATAACAAGTATATTTCTGAAATTGCTCAAATTATTGAAAGATTTCAAAGTTTTGATAATGAAATAGTCAAAACATGGCTTAACAAATCCATTTTATTTATGACGAAAGTCTTCTCTGAAGCTAAAACGCTTCCAACTTCATTCATAAATTTCCTGAGAAGTTTCAAATCATTGATTTTAAAATCTCATTCTGCCCAAATTGCAAAGAAAATCAATTTAAACACTTTATTGGAAGTTATTTTCACAAGATGGAGTGCTGATGAAACTGCTTTAGAATTTGCATCTATGGTTGTCGTAGTAGCTTCAAAAGCTTCATTAGAGACCAATAAATTATTACAAATATTTGTTTCAAATGATGATATGGTTTTAGCTAAAAGCAATTCAGGTAATTCCAAATCTCGATTTTTAGGTGCTTTAATTTTATGGAGATTATTTGAATTTGATGTTTCTAAAAACTCAAGTATTACGTTACAAGAAAAAGTTTTGACGCTATATAATGGTACAAATAATGCTGCAGATTTGTTATTATTCAAAGTCTTGGAAAAAATCGAAACAAGATTGAATAGTTCATGGGTTGATTTTGTCTATACCTGGGATTTCTTAGACTCGCTAACTGAAGAAGAATCAGAATTAATTGGTGAAACTAAATTGATTGAAAAGAAAAAAGAAGGTTTAATCATCACTTTAAACAAAAATCAAATTACTAACACAGTTAAGAATTACAATATTTTAGATTTAGAACCACCTTCATTAAACTCAAGTGGTATAACCAATTGGAATAAAATTGAAAGTTTTTATGAAACTGTTGAAACCTCATCATCTAGAATGGAAACATACAATCCATTGTTTTTATCCTTATTGATAATAAACAATGATGAATTAATTACCACTGAAGGTGAAGAAAATTTACCAAAAGCGAACTTGAGAAAACTAATTGAATCAGATATTTTTGCATTCATTTTAATGAATTTATCATCAGATAGTGAGAAATTAGTCAATGTTACATTAAACGTTCTATTATCCATCTTATATTCATTGAAAACAAACTCAACATTCAAAGATAAACATATTTTTGAATTATTTTTATCCAAGATTCTATATACATTCAAGAAAACAGATGAATCAGGAGAGAGAACAAATCCAAAAGCATTCTCACCATTAGTATATTCCACAATCTCAAGATTATCAACAATTTTGGTTAATCCTGGACATTTTCTTTACGAAAAAGCATTCAGATGGGTTTTAAAATCCCCAAGTTTAAGAACTAATGAAATACCATTATTTAATGAAATCATTACATTGACGGTTACAAATGATGATGCAACTAATTATTATAAACAATTATCATGGTTAATCGAAGGATTTTCGTTAGGTATTAAAAATAAGGAAGATGTTAAACTTTTGAGAAATAAAAATGTTTTTGAATGGATATTAAATTTAGAATCTTCACCATATATTACAACTTCTTTAAAATTTTCCATCTTAGATTTCATTAAGGCTGTTCAAAATGTTGAAGAAGGTGCTGATATTTTAATCACTCGTTATGCTGGGTTATCCAATTTGGAACAACAAATTTCCACTGATGAATCACAAGCAGAATTAATCCACACCACAAATTATGAGTCAGTTAAACTTCAACAAGAATTATTAAATTTGAAACAATTAGGATTACGTTTTGCTATGATTGGTCAAGGTAAGAAAAGAGTTGCAGATTGGACACAAGATGATTTGAAAAGTTTTACTAAAAGAATACATTGTCATAAATAATTTAATCGCATATAAGTAAATAAGTGTACATTAGTCATAATAAATTGATAAAATACAAATAAAAAAATCATGTAGAATATGAGTAAAAAAAGAAAAAAAAAGCATAAGAAACAAAAACAAACAGTCATGAGAAATCTTCCATTAATGATTGAAATTCTTCAGAAACTTCACCTAATGGACCTAACCACATTGCTTCATTTGAAATTTCTTTCCATAATTCATTTTCACCTTCAGTGACACCACCAGTTTGTAACATGTGTAATGTATCTGGTGATACTTTACTCTCTGTATCATGTAAAACAGGTTCATTATCCACAATGTGATTACTTAATTTTGAAAGATTTGATTGTTGATGTTTTGGACGATCTATTATATTATCAATCTTGAGTCTTTTAAACCCATTTCCATGTCGTATTGATGATGTTGGACGTTGAATGTTGTGTATTGGTAATTGAGGTGGATGTAATGTTGTTTGATGTTGTGAAGGTATATTTGATGAAGACGATGATGGATGTTTCATTGATGATGAAGAGCCAGAAACGGAAGAAGGTGCTGAAGGTGGTGGTGGTGGTCGTGAAGGAGGAGGAGGAGGTGTGGAAAATGAAATATGATTTGGTTGATAATTATCTGTATGTTTTGAAATTAAAGGTTGCATAATTTTATTAAAATCTAAAGTACTCATTAATTTTAATAATTGAGCTCTTCTTAATGCAGCTGGGTGATTTCCTAAATTTCTCATTTTGGTAAAGATTTGTAAAGCATGATCTAAATGTTCAAATGTAGCTTGATGTACACCAAATGCGGCATTAAACAAGATTAAAGTAGCAGCTGATGTGAAAAGATATTCTCTATCCATATAACCAAATAATGCAACCATATTTTCAGGCATTAATGCCCATAATGATCTAATTGTATTAATTGAAGCTTGGAAAGAAGAATTAAATAATGTAATGATTGATTTTGAATAATCACTTAAATCGATATATTTATTTGCAGTTTTATGAGTTTTCAATTGTTTTGATGCAAAATGAAATAATAATGGACGAACAGCTAAATTCATACCTTGAAAATATTCAGTCATCATATTTGTAACTAATCTTGAAATTTGTAAATCTTTTGCATTAAAATCTGGTTTTAAAAAATCTGGTAAATTTGTTCTCCATTCAATTAATTGACCAACTAATTCAGCTAAAACTGGTAAAATATTACTATTTGGTTGTTTTTGATAAAGACATGATAAAATTTTTGCATTAATTTGAGTTATTTTAACACAATTTGTAATATATTCAGCTTCTGGGAAAATATAATGTTCACAACCGGATGGAGGATTAAACATATCAAAATCATCAGGTAATTCAGTTGCAATACTATTATCATTTAAAGATAATGGTAATCCAGCTTTTGAACTTAACATTCTTTCATACATATAAACAGTCCACCATAATCTTCTTCTATGTTCTAATTCATATCTTGTAACATTATCTTTATCAGCATCAACATGCATTCCTAAAATTAAAGAAGCTCTTAAAGCTAAACCAAAATAAAAATATGAAGCTACTGTACAATCTGCAACTTGTAAATAAAAAGCATATAATAATAAGACTTCAATACCACCTTCTCTTGCACAATTATCAATTGCACCAGAAGCGAAAAGACCTGTAAATAATTCTGAAGCTTGATGGAAAAATCCTGAACCTGGTAATTTTGCATCTTGAGATTTATTACCATTAATATTATTAGCAGTTCCTAAATACATTTCACCAACGGCAAAGATCAACAAGACTTTACAAAACCAAATAGTTTCAATAATTGAATCAGAAGAATCAGTACCTAATCCATCATAAACTCTTCTTATATTTTCTTTTACTAAACCTTCATTGAAGAAATAAAAACAACCATCATTATAAGTGATGAAAGTATCAACTAATAACATTGCATATGAATATGAAGGTAAAGTAAAATTAACGGAGATTCCAGGTCTTGTTTTAGTTTTACCCAACATTATTCTATAAGCATTACCTTCTCTTTCTAAAACGGTTTCAGTATTTGTTAAATTTGGATTTTCATTTGAAGTTTCAGCTTCACTATTTGGAATCATATTTTGTACTTGAATACCAAATAATGTCATTGATGAAGAACCAACATAAAACTTTTCACCAGTTCTTGAATAAACTAATTGACGTTGTTGATCTACAAAAGGAGCGACTATTTCATCTTGACCATTGGAACCATTGGAACCATTGGAACCGTTGGAACCATTGGAACCTTTGTTGGTATTATCTGAAGCACCAACGGAACCTGATCTTGAATCGGTTCTTCTATTTGAAGCTGTATTGTAGGAGAAGGTGGCAGATAAAATTGAATCAACATCAGGAGTTTCTAACAAGTTTTCTAGGGCATTATTTGAAGTATTGATTTCACCTTCACCATCAGCGACATTATTATTAGTTTCATTAGTTGTTTTAGTAGTCTTTACTTGTTTGATAGATGATCTCAGATTAGCATTCTCTTTTTTCAATTTAGCGACATCATCATGAAGTTTTTGCAAATATCTCATTGATATGACAATTTTTTTATCAGCTTCAATATATTCACAAGCGGACTTGGATTGGATACATTTAGTGCATGGTTCTCCTCCAGGACACTTGATATGGCGTCTGCGACATCTGACACAGCTGTAGGGTCGTTGTTAGTTTTGGATCACATTTCATCACATTTCATTTCATCTCATCTCATCTCATATCATCTGTGATATCTCTCCCTCTCTCTCCATCATTATTACTCACGCGATGGTGGATCTTCTCTTCTGTTTGGTGACTAGCTCGTCTGCGAGCGGAGTGTCGACCTGCTCCTTTGCGCTGCCCAGTGAGGTGGCCATCGCTTTCAATGTTCTTCAATGTTCTTCACTGTTTCACTGTCTCTCTATTCCTTCAGTTGATGCAGGGCCCAACAACTGGTCACGATGAGCTACAACTTCCACAATAACGTTAAAGCATCAAACCGTTAAAATTTTGAAGGAGCTGGGCTTCCGCAACGGAAAACGAATTCGCGGAAAAGAAGAAAATAATTCGCGGGAGAAGAAATAATTCGCGACACAAATGCGACGACGGCGCTGCGGCGGATTTGCCGACTTGTGCAGAAATTGAAATCCAATGAAAAAACACCATTGAAAAAACAATCATTGCGAAAAGGGATTACGGTGTCTGACTACTACAAACAGAGGAACAAACACACTGTTGATTAGCGTCTTAATATTCCATCAAACATGTCTGCTTTAGTGAGTAACGAGCGTGTGGAGCGTGTGGAGCGTGTGGGAGTGCATGGGCCAGAGGGATTGGTTCCAATTGGTGAAGTTGGAGGGCAATGGAACAGTGGGATCTCATGGGAATCTCATGTCATGGGCTTGACAATATTGAAATGCGTTTAATGTTTGGACATGAGAGAAGTGAAGATATGGAAAAGGATATGGCAAAATTCAAGAGCATGATTTTAAGAATGTATGTCCATTGAATGAATTGATGGCTTTCCAATGAATCAATCTATGTAAAATTGGCGTATTGAGGTGGACACCAAAGAAACACCCATAAACAATGAAATCCAATCAAGGCTAAGGCTTCCATAAGAATCAATACAAACAATCGCATGAAGGCAATAATAGAACAATCCCTACGGTAACCTACGTCCACTTCCACTCCCACTCCAAATCACTAAAATTATTATTATACTAACATCAATTTTAGCGTACTTCTGCTGCCGCTAAATTAGACTGGGCTAAAGTTATTTCAAAACTTGGTTTAACCGGTAAAACTGCTGCTTCATTAACTTCTTTTAAAAAGAGAAATGATGAAGCTCGTCGTTCAATTGTTGAATTACAAGCTCAACCAACTGAAGTTGATTTCTCTCATTATAGATCAATCTTAAATAATCAATCCGTTATTGATGAAATTGAAAAACATGTTAAAGCTTATAAACCTGCTTCTTATGATGTTGCTAAACAATTGAAATCAATTGAAGCTTTTGAAGCTAAAGCCGTTGAAAATGCTACCGCTACTGAAGGTGTCGTTGCAAAAGAATTAGCAGAATTACAAAAAACTTTAGCAAACATTGATGCCGCTAGACCATTTGATCAATTAACCGTTGATGATGTTGTTAACGTTAGACCAGATATTAATGATAAAGTTAACCAAATGGTTTCAAAAGGTAGATGGGATGTTCCAGGTTATAAAGAAAAATTTGGTGATCTTAATGTTATGTAGATTTATTGGAAAAAAGTTTAATATTTTCAAAAATACAATTAAAAATTGCATAATTATAATTACAATAAATACAAGTTTTATAAAACGTTATGATTACATATTGATTATGAATTAGATACATTTTTTTATTATATGATGAATTCATTGTAGTGAAATTTTTTCTTCCTTCATTTTAAGTATATTGTGGCAAATGCGGAATAACAAGATTCCACACAAGCTTTTAAAAGATTAATTGAGAATATATAAAATTGAGATATCTAGTATCTTGTATACACCAAAAGTATGTTTTCTACTGTCCAAATTTTCTTCTTCAGACGTATCATTTATTATTTTCCCAGTTGATAATTCGCAAAATGTATATTTTTGAAAAAAACACTATAGCTGTTGATTGAAAAAACAATATATATATTCATCATGAGCCAAAATCAACTCCAACTGGAAACGTTCTTTATTTACCAATTATACAAATATCAATGTCAAACAAGAAACTAGCGGAAAAATTTCTCAAATGCATAGATTTAGAACGTAATGCTGATATAGAACAAACTACTTTTTTATTAAACAGTTTACCACCAAAGAAATTAGCCGCTAAAGGTCTTGCTATAATCAATTTAAATACAGAATCAATTAAAACAGGTCTTGGAGGTCGTACTATCTTAGAACTAAGAAATGATCTTGGTGGTAATGAATCAGAATCTTTGGTTGCTGGTGATATACGTGTTGGTGATATTGTAAAGATTGATAAAATTGGATCTTCAAATAAGAAAAAACATTTTAAATCTGAAGATAATTTAGATACTAGTTGTGAAGGTGTTGTTACAAGAATATCAAATATTGCAATAATTATAACAATTGATGATAATTATGAAGAAAAAATTTTAAATATTGTTAATGAAACTTTATGGATTGTTAAAATTTCAAATTCAATAACTTATAAAAGAATGGAATCTACAATGAGGAAACTTTCTGAATTTAAAGAATCACCAAATCAATTGATTCAATTATTATTAAATGAAATTAAATATACACCACCAAATTCTTCTCAATTGGAATCATCATATGAAAAAATTAAATTTTTCGATGAAAATTTAAATAAATCTCAAAAATTTGCAATTAATTTTGCTTTAAATAGTCCAATTAGTATTATTCATGGTCCTCCAGGTACTGGTAAAACATATACTTTAATAGAACTTATAAGACAACTTGTCTTAAAAGGTGAAAGAATTCTTGTATGTGGTCCTTCAAATATATCAGTTGATACAATTTTAGAAAGACTTAATGGTAAATTACCAGGAAATCAATTATTAAGAATTGGACATCCTGCAAGATTATTAAATTCAAATTTACAACATTGTTTAGATATTGTAACTTCAACAAATGATGGTGGTCAATTAATCTTTGATATTAAAAAAGAAATTGATGAAACAATTAAAAAAATTAAAAAAACCAAAAATTATAAAGAGAAAAAATTAATTTGGCAAGATATTAAAGAATTGAAAAAAGAATTGAAAAATCGTGAAAAAAAAATTACAAATGAAGTTATAATTCAATCAAAAGTTATCGTTTCAACATTACATGGTTCAAGTTCAAAAGATTTAACATCATTTTATAAAAATCAATCACAAACCGCAGATTCTACAACTAGTAATTTAAAATTATTTGATACAATTATAATTGATGAAGTTTCACAATCATTAGAACCACAATGTTGGATCCCTTTAATAAATCATTTACAATCAAATGTTGGTAGACTTATTCTTGCAGGTGATAATCAACAATTACCACCAACAATTAAATTAAATAAAAATGATAATAATGATGTTAAAACTTTATTAGAAACAACATTATTTGATAGACTTGTATCAAATTATGGAGATTCTTTTAAAAAATTATTAAATATTCAATATAGAATGAATGAATCAATTATGAAATTCCCATCTGATTTTTTTTATAATTCAAAATTAAAAGCAGATTCATCAGTTTCGAAAATATTATTACCAGATTTAAAATATTATAATAATAATAATAATAAAGTGGTGGAACAAAATGATTATACTGAATTTCCTGTAATTTGGTATGATACTCAAGGTGATTTCCCAGAAAAGGATAATTTAGATAATGATGAATTAGTTCCATCAAAATATAATGATATGGAAGCATATGTTGTAAAATTACATATTAAAAGATTATTAAAATCTGGTGTAGAAGAAATTCATATTGGTATAATTGCACCTTATAATGCACAAGTTTCATTTTTGAAAAAATTATTAAATGATGATTATCCATTAATTGAAATTTCAACAGTTGATGGGTTTCAAGGTCGTGAAAAGGAAGTTATAATTTTCACTTTAGTAAGAAGTAATAATATTAAAAGTGTTGGGTTTTTAGCAGATGAAAGAAGATTAAATGTTGCCATTACAAGACCGAAAAGACAATTATGTGTTGTTGGTGATATGGAAACAATTGGTCAAGGTAGTAAATTCTTACATGATTGGGTTGAATGGAATGAAAATAATGCAGAAATAATATATCCAGATCCTGATGATATATTGTGAACTAGAAGGGGAAAAAAAAAAAAAACCAAAAAAAAAAAAAAAAAAAATAATAGATAGCCAGAAAAGATTAATTTAAATGAGGTAACCACATTGACTAGAGAAAAACAAATATGTTAGTAATTATTTTTTTTTTTTGTAAAACAATGATGAATAAAAATGTTAAACTTACTAAATCTTCATCTGCAGTTATTAATTCTAATAATTTTGGATTAAATGCACACATTCTTGGTTTTGAATCACCTTGTAATGTAATTATTGGATCTAAAAATTCAGGATATAATTCAACATTTTCTTTATCTAATTTCCATAAACCAACAGTACCATCACCAATACCTGCAAATACAAATTTCCCATCTGGAGTGAAACAAGCAGTTCCAGTATGAGGCCATTGTCTAAATGGAATTGGTCTTGCTCTTAATTTTGTAACAATTTTATCACGCCATGCATCTAAAATTAAATGATAACCCATATCAATTGAACTTACAAGAATTAATCTATTATCATTTGAAAATTCAATTTTATTAAATTTAAAATTTTTTGGTAAATGATAAAATAAAAAAGGAGCTTCAGTTTGTGAACCTTTTATTTCTCTTAAAGAAATTTTACCAATTGAACTTGTACCTATTGCAAGAACAAGACCTGCAGGATCAAATGCAATATGATTTGTATTTGATGCTTTTATTGACATTTGTGGTGATGAACTTCTTAAATCCCATAATTTAACTGTATTATCTAATGAAGCAGATGCAATAACATTATTTATTGGACTTACTTCTAATGATGTTATTAAACCTTTATGACCTTTAAAATATCTAATATAAGAATTATTATATAATGATAAATATCTTATTGTATTATCTTCTTTTGTTGATGCATAAACACAATTTTTTTGTTCATGAGTAAATTTTGCTAAATGACATCCATATTTTTTGGAATAAATTGGTTTTAGGAAAGAACCTTTATAAGTATCATATAAATTAATTGATTCATTTGTTAATGTTGACATTAAATATTGACCAGAATCATCAAAATCTAATGATGTTATACAAGCTTCTTTATCCAAAGTTTTGAATGTCTTGTTGACTCTGAAACTTTGGTATGTTTTCTGGTTGAGCGGAGCAGTGACCATGACTAGATTCTATGTGTCTTAATGAAGAGATAATATAATAGCAGATGGGTAGTTGGGTAGTTGGGTAGTTGGATGATCTTTATAGTTTTGTGGTCTTTTATATAAATTAATCTTAATATATCAAAGTAAATTGTCTATGTGTAACCGCGAAAAAGAAAGACAGTTAGTGCCTCGATTTACGCGTTGTCTGCTCTTTGAATTTGGGGTTTTGCGTGTAAAGTTCAGCACTAACAAAATTTGATTGGAAATTCAATTGATTCTTTATGTCCCATTTCAACCACAAGACAACCACAACAGCAAAGAGAACAGCGAAGAGAACAGCAAAGAGAACAGCAAAGAGAACGGAGTGTTTGAGATGAGTGTATGTGGAATAGTGTCTGGATGTGATTCATTAACTAACATGTTCCATAGCTAGGGAAATTGGTTCATTATTCAGTCGATTTAGTGCTTATTTCCATGCTTTTAGCAGCGGTAAGAAGAAACACAGGTTTAGCGTAAGTCAATAGAGCTTTATCCATATTTTCAAACGACCCCCACCCCCCTTCATCTCAACTAACACTTCCATCAGCTTGTTATACCAGGGATCAGACCTGAAGAAATACATCTCCAGATACTTGGCTTTTGGTGAACAATCCTACGATTATTTTGTGTCGTTGGTTCGTCATTCCGGATACTTTGGCCAACCAGGTATCTTTGATAGAGATCTCAGACCAAATGGTGATCAATAGTTTCATCATCAGACACACATCCGTATTGCTCTTGTCTCCCACTAGATAGATGTTCACTTGATACATGAGCTTACACTATACACGCAGTACACATTGGTTTGTTTGATTTGAATATTTGATTTGTATGTTTTAATTGTTGTTGTTGCGGACATTCACGGCGTCTCTCCGCGAACGCGTTCTCCAGAAGTTGTAATGAGTGGCATATCAGCAAAGGCTTGTTTGAGAAGGATTCCATGGAGAAGTGTGAATTGCCATCGTGAGAGCATTGGGAAGACAGGGCGCTTAATAGTGTTTGACAGTGGCAATAGGATTGAAGCAGTGTGGAACAAGGTTGAAGCAGTGTGAAACATGGCCATTGCAAGTTTGAAAAGATTGAGTTTCAACAGAAATTCCTTCATTGAGGTTAAAAACTTATTGTTTAGAAATGATCAGGAAAAAATTGATTGTTTTATGAGGTTTTGGGATGCCTTTACTTATAGTTATATTATCTTGTTGAAAGTCGCTAAATTTTATACCGATATGAAACTATTAAGAATATCGTTAGGTTATAATGTGGATCATCAGGAATTGAGTAATCAAGAAGTTGTCTTGATAAGAATCATCAAGTTTTTAAGGAAAAAAAGGGAAGAATTCTCAATGTTTTATAGATTCCATTCATTCAAAGACTCAATGGCTAAATTTATTATGCCATTATCAATGATGTTGAAAGAGTTTAAAGAATTTATTGAAGTTGATTTCACTTTGGGTACTGCTAATTTAAATAGAAATTTGATGTTGGATATGTATAATTGTGATCTGTCAATTTTTAAAAATCAAATTATTCCATCAGTGGCATTAATTATTGAACATTTGAAAAAAGTTGGTGATAGATCTGAAAATTTTGATCTTGTTCTTGTTAGTATTAATTCAATGGTTATTAGTGATTGTTCATTGAAAATTAAAAAAATTCTTAATGATAATTTCCCAATCATTAAAAATCTTTTAACAAATGATATTTCAATTGCTTCTTTCCATATTCAAAGAAATGAAATTTCAATGAAATTTTTAAAATTAGATGAAACTATTGAACATTTATTTTGTGGTGAATCATTCTTTGGAAGTCCATTAATTACAAATGAAGCATTTGAAAAAAATTTAATTTCAGATTCTTTATATATTTTGGAAAGATTAATTTTATTATTTACATCACTTGTTAATACCACTGGAAGTTCAATAGATTATTTTTTCAAAATATCAAATTTTCTTGAATTAAAGTTAAACAAGACTTTAACAAATTTTAAAAAAATTTATGAAATTCCTATTGAAATTCAAAAAAATCTGAGATCTTCCACTATGGAAATGTCTTCAATTTTAATCTTATCAAAAGAATTAATAAATGAATCAATTGAATTGAAAGAATATTTTATTCATAATTTATTAATTCATGATATTCAATTGAAACTTGATACAATTAATATCACTTATGATCATGCTTGTCAAATATTGGAATCCATTGAAAGAAGTGATGAAATTTATTGTACTGATAAGTTTCAAAGAAGATTCAAAATCATCATTGATTCATTAAGTTGTGGTATCTTGGGATTAGATGTTTCATCTAATGAATTTATTAGCTCTGTTGAAGGATCAACCTCCAAATGATTCTTTTGAATCTCACTCACATTCTTTTGTTTTTTGCTTGGTGTGTTTTTTTCTTTGGCGCTTTTTATGTCTTTATGATTTGCTGTTTCTTGTTCTTTCCCCAATTGCTAACCTGTCTATCCTAGCTTGACCTGTCTATCCTAGATTAACCCTGCTCTATTTATTCCAATATTCAATTGTAGTTTCATAGTCTTGAAATAATCATTCAATACTAAAATACGACTCTTTTTCTGGGGGACGTCAAATTATTTTTTTTTTTATTTTTTTTTTTTTCCGAATGCCCTAATTTTTTTCAAAGGAAAATAAATTATTCGCTAATCGCTGTTAATATGAAACTACATCAATTAATTATGAATATTAATAACAATTGTATTAAAAGCTATACTTAATTAATCAAGCAACTTAAACTATCTAATCAAGAGAAAAGAATAAAAACTTTTAATCAATTAGATAATTTATTCATAGATCCAACCATATAAAGCGTGTTTGTAATCAACTAATTCTTCTTTTTTGAACCATAAACCAATTTCTTTATTAGCAGATTCAACTGAATCAGAACCATGACAAACATTTCTACCCATATCAATGGCAAAATCACCTCTGATAGTACCTGGAGTAGAGTTCAATGGGTTAGTAGCACCTAAAATAGCACGACCTTGTTTAACAACATCTTTACCTTCCCAAACAGTAGCTAAAATTGGACCTGATAACATGTATGATAATAATGATGGGAAAAATGGTTTTGAAGTTAAATCAGCATAATGTTCTTTTAATAAAGATTCAGATGGTGTAACTAATTTAATACCAACTAATTTAAAACCTCTGTTTTCAAATCTACCTAAAATTTGGTTGATTAAACCTCTTTGGACACCATCTGGCTATTGACAAAAAAACAGTCATTGTTAGTAAATTGATCAGAGCGGTACCACCATAAAGCGCATGGTTGCAATACTTACTTTGATAGCAATGAAAGTACGTTCGTTGTTAGACATTTTTGAAATTGATTTGTTGTTGTTTGTTTTGAACAAGTTTAGTTGAATTCAAGAAAGAAAAAGAGGAAAACGTTGGTCGAGTTTTTGTTTTTTTTTTTTTTTTGGTATTTTTTTTCTATGGAAAATTAGAATTTGTGGAATTATTTTATTGAATTTCGATCCAATGAAAATTCACCGAATCCGGTAATTTCACACATTTGGAATTGGCAGAGACTTGAAATTATTATAATAAGCAGCTACATTCTTCTTCTGAACTACCTTCTACACAAATATGAAACACACATAACAGATACATTACAAAACTATATAAAAAAACAATATTGTGTAATGGATAAAAAAGCTTTTATCTTTTTGAAAGTCTTTTAAAAATAAAATTTAAAGATGTAGGAATTAAGAAGTTGAGTTGAGTTGAGTTTAGTTGAGTTGACTACTCTTCTTCAACCTTGTCCTTTTTACCACCACCAAAGATACCTTTTTTAACTTTACCAACAACACCAACACCACCACCAATGACAGTTTTACCAGCACCTAAACCAGCACCAATACCGGTACCAACAGCTTTTAAACCTGCATCACCAATATTGGTATCATTTTGAGTAACTTTAACAATATATCTTGGTCTAAATGAAGTTTTAACATGTAAACTACCACCATCTTCACCTTTTGGTCCAACAATTGGAACATCATATTCTGATGGATTTATTGGATCAATATCTGCTAAATCAAATTTAGCATCACCTAATTTATCATCTTGACCTGCACCAAAATCCCAATCTGCAATTCTAAAAGTAATTACAGTATTAACTCTATTTGTAATTTCTAAACTTGTTTTTTCATTCCATGTTGGATCTAATGTCTTTTTAATAGTTTTAGTTTTGAAAAATGGATCTTCATCTTGATTAATATAAGCTTTAACAAATGGATCTGATTTACCATTTGAATCTGCACTTAATAATCCATTTGCACTAATAACATCTAAATCTAAATTACCAGAATTGGTAATCATATCAGCTGGTGGTAATTTACTAACTTCAACAGGAATCCATTGAGTTTGAATTAAAATTTTATTTGTCCCCATACCAGTCATTGTTAAATATTGTGGTTCATGATAAGAATTTTTCAATAATGATAATGATGGTAATGTTGATTCTGCAATACATTCTTCTTCTCTATTCTTTTTTGGATCTTTAACTAATCTAAAAGTTATTGTAGACCATTCTAATTCTGGTACTAATGCATCACCAGAAAATGATTCAGTAACATGTTTACTTTTAACTTCTGGTCCAACATGATCTGCATAACCATGGGCATCAAAAAAAACTTGTAAATAACAATTAGTTGAACTATATTCACCTGATAAAACAGTATAAACAAAAACACCAGTATTATAAGTAAGTAATTCAGGTAATGATAATTGAATTTTATTTGTTTGAGTAAAATCATCATCTTCAACATCTTTAGCATCTTTTTCCTTCTTCTTCTTTTCATTCTTCTTTTTACCAGATTTTTCTTCTTCTTCAGCCTTTTTAGCAGCTTCAGCTTTCTTCTTATCTTCAGCTTCTTGTTCTTCTTTAATATCTTCTAAAGTCTTAACAGGAGTTGTTGGATAAAATGATAAAGCATAAGTAATAACACCTTTTGGACCTTTTTTATGAACAAGACGACCAGTTCTTAATTCAGTATCAACATGTTCAACATATTTATCTTCATCATTTTTTTCAATAATTTCACTAGTTTTAATACTAAAAGAACCTAAAGTACGATCATTTTGACGTTTTTCAGTATCCATAACTTCAAGTGTTAATCTTTGATTTGGTGATGTAACTGGAATATATAAAGATTCATCCCAAACAGGATCTAAAGTATCTGGAATAAAATCAGTTCTTGCTTTAGCAACACCATTAACCAAGATTCTAGCATAAGGATCACTTTTACCAATTTTTTCTAAATTACGCAAGTTTTCACCTTTATTAATCAAGACTCTAACAACACCAATTGGTTCAGTGTAACCACCAGCACCAGGAGCATCTTTCAATTCAACAGATTTATAGGTTGTAGAAATTTTATATTCACCTTCACCTTTAGTAAATGGGACCCATTCTTTTTCAATTTGAGATCTATCAATTAAATCATTCAATGTTTGAATAGAAGCAGCTAATAATTTACCCTTTGGATCTTTGACTAAAATCTTAACTTTAGATTTACGACGATCGGTAATAATTGTTTCATATGGAATGGAGAAAATTGGATGATCATTATTTTTAGAAACTGGTGTAGTCTTTACAAGTTCATTGTTAAAATAAACTTCAGTGTATGATGATAATTTACCATCATTTCTCATGTTTCTAATTTCAGTTAATTCAATCTTTGCTAAACCAGTGTTTAAATCTGGAGGTGGTTCAGTTGAACCATCTGGTAATGTTTCTTCTTCTAATGTTGGGAAAAATTCATAATCATATAATAATTCACCAACTGGTTTAGTATTTCTCAAAAATTGACCAACTTGATTCTTTGCACTTCTTTTATCAGAAACATCATTTAAATCAATTTGTAATGAACCAATATTTTTATCTTTTCTTTCAGGATTATAATCATAACCGGTAACAATCAAAGGTTCAGTAAAACTACCAACTAAAACATAAACAATTTCATTCCAAGTTGGTTCCAAAGTATCCAAAACAGTTTTAGTTTTAGCTAAAACTTCTTTACCATAAAAATTGAAAGTTAAATATGGATCAACTGTATTACCCAAGACACGATCAGCAGCTTTCAAATCTTTAGCAGATTTAACCTTAATAGCTAAAATACCAATAGAAGTATTACTACCAGCCAATAATTGTGGGACATTTAATTGGAAAGAAAATGGGGTGAAAAGCATTGGCCCAACAAATTTCTTAATCATTTCATTGATGAATGGGTATAAACCTGGGAATGATAAAACTTCCCAATTAAAAATAGATTCACCAAGTAATTTAGAAATAAAATCAAATTGTGGAGGTTCCATCAATGTAACATTAACAGTTTCAACATGAGGAAATTTTGTAGTCATTCTTAATCTAACTCTTGCCCAAGCTTTAAAAGAAACATTTTCCACAACAACAGGAATGGTAATTCCAAAAACAGTAGCCTTCACGACAATTCTTTGATTAACATAATTCTTCAATTGTTTAGCACTAACGTCAGCAGTAGCATGAGGAGTAAAAGAACATGACCAATCCATAACAACAACATCATCTTTTGGAATGTTCAAAGTTTTAACAAAATCGATTCTTGGTGGTTTAATACCTGCAGTAAATTGATCAATCCAAATTGCTTTAACAAAAGGTGGAATACCTTCATTTGAAGCTAAAATTGGATTAACTTGTTCAGTAACAATTTGAGAAATTGAAGGTTCTAAATAAATCCAATATTTATCCAAAAAGGTATTTAACCAATCCATAGTTTCATAATCATTTTCGATATGTTTAACTGTAAATTCTCTTTGAATTTGATCCCTAACAACTGATCTATACTTCTTAATTGAAGCTCTATAATAAACAGAAGCGGCCAAAACAACAAAAAACACAGGAGCTAATGAGAAATTAAACCAACCACAAATAAAACATAATAAACCAGCAGAAATTAATAAACCAACACTATGATACCAATCCCCATATAAAGAATCAGGTAAATAACTATCCAATAAGGTAGGAGTAGCTAAATCAATCAATTCATCTTCTTGGGTTAATTCATCTTTTTCTTGCCATTCACCAATTTGTTTCCAACCAACAGAAGTAGCTGGAACTGGTTCTCTTTTTTGCTTTTGAGCAATCTCTTCAGCTTCCTTTATTTTATCCATATCAAGGGATTTACTTGAAGGTGGATCATGACTTAAATCAGTAGCCTTCTTCACCACATCTGATTGCTAAAGATATTATTGTTAATTCATCTTATCCACGAATCCTTACAAAGTCAATTGACCTTGTTTAATTATAAATATACTTACACCTGCAACAGGCTCAGATGTTGGATCCGATGGTAACAATGGATCCTTAACCTAGCAAAAAAAAAACAAGTTAGTATCATTGTTTCTTCTTCAAGCCATTGAGCCTAATAATCACCACCAATACATACTTCAGTGCTCATTGTGATTAATTATCAAACGATATATAGAATAATAAGTACCAATTGAGTGACAACAAACAAATTATGTCAAGTATAAACAGAGTGAAATAGTTTTGATAGCTGCTAATTTCAAGTTTCAGTTCCGCGAACATCGTCACAGAAGGGTAACTGTCGTTTTGCTTGCGCCTACAATTGGAACACACTATTTAAGCAAAGAAATGTTCACAGGGGTTTCACTAAGTCTTTCGATGAAAGTGGTGCCATTATCAGTGTGGTTCTAGATGGCTATCCACTTCTAAATACCACCAATTGAGTCTTTCATTCGCTGTCCACGCCATGCTGTCTGAGCTGCCTGTCAGAATCTCAGTTTTCCTCATTTGCTTTGAGAAAATTATCGCGAGTTCGCGAAAAAGTCAGGTACGCAAATTATTGGCACTGAATACAATGACAGAAAGATATTTGAACAAACTAATGTACATTCGAATGGGTATCAATTAAACTAACTATTCACTAAAACTTTCATCACTTTCATCATCGACAACGATACTCTCATCATTGTCGAGTGTTTCATCAAAACTCTCCTCATCAGAGTGAACCACTTTATAGCTCTTCTTGACACCACGAGTTGATCTCTTGGTTGGTGCTGGTTTATCATCATCTGATAAATCATTCATAATGATATCATCATCTTCATCTTCAGATTCAATCTTTTTAGAAGCTCTCTTCTTTGGGGCTGCAGGCTTAGCAGTGGTTTTATTGATCACTCTCTTTGTAGTTTTTTTAGGTGGTGGGGCTGGTTTTTCATCTTTTCCTTCTTCATCACTCAGTTCAATAACATCTTGATCAGTAAATGACGACTTACTTGACTCTTTTTTATCAAATGCACTTGAAGCATTACTAAATTTACCAATAAATCCATCCATATCGGCAGATAACTCATCAGCATCTAGATCATAAACGTCATTATCCGATTTTTTTTTAATTGGTGAACCAAAAATTGTATTACCACGTCCAAAAACTGATTTAAATTCAGGTTCTGGTGATTCTTGTTTAGCTGATGTGCTAAAACTTAATTTTGATTGCTTTGGACCAGCTGTTGATTTTGATGCTTTGGTAGTTGATGCTTTGGTAGTTGATGCTTTGGTAGTTGATGTCTTAGGTTTGGTTGTACTTGACGTAGCTTCTGGTGGTGGAATACTTGATGATGAAGATCTTGAATCACCTTCTTCTTTAATTTCTTCAATCTTTGGCGTAACTTCCTTTTTAACTCTTGTCTTTGGAGCAACATAATCTGGAATTGGAATTAATTCACCTTTTCTTGTATCAAGTTTTGGATCATTCTTCTTCTTCTTATTCTTTGGACCTGCACTCCAATCATCATCTTCAATAGCTGCTCTTTTACGGTTTTTAGCACCACCTTTCTTTGGAATAACTAAAGTTGTTCTTTTGATTTCATCATCTTTTAAAAATTGTCTCCATGAAACTAAGAAATCATCTAAATCTTTATTCCAAATATCTTTAGCAGTTAATTTCAACAATTCAGTTAATTCATCTTCTTTATTTGCCTTCTGTTGTAATAATTTTTCATATCTTTCACGAGTTAAAGACCAAATTGGCATACCTAATAAATAATCATAACTTGAGAAAACATTTTCCCTAACATGAACAGCAGTTGAAGCATCTGGATCAATTTCTTCTTCAGAATCTTCATCAGCAATAATTTCATCTTGGGTCAGATCTTTACCTTCTTTTTTAATAAAGATTGGATTACCCTTCTTATCAAATTTTGGAAAATTTAATTCTTGTAATTCCTCAATTAAATCAACTCTTTTTCTGTTATTGATATTCAATTTTTTATCAATAATTAATTTAATGAATCTTGCTTGACTTGATAATCTTTCTAAATGATTTGATAATTCTTTTGCTAAATTATCTTTACGACGTTGATAAAAGTCTAATCTAACAAAATAAAAATCTTTCATGATTTCTTCAACTGTATCATATTTCTTTATACGACCTTGAGTATCAAATAACACCATATTGGATAGATTAATAATGGCAGATAATTTAAATCTTTCATAAAGACCAATAGCTTTACTCTTGGCCATTTCAGCATCTGATAATGTCACAATGAATCTAATACCAAGACCATGTTGTTCTTGCATATCTTTAATCCATGGTTTAACTTTTTCATTACCTGATAAACCTAATAATAAAAATTCTTTGATTGAAGAAGTCCAACATTTAATTGGCAGTTCTGTTATAGCTAAAGTATTTGCATCTAATTGTTCAATTTTACCATAAACTTTATATCTATCAGGTCCAATCTTTTGAATTTGACCTTCCCAACCTTTATACCATGGATGCATTTCCATTAATTCTTCATTATTCATCATCCTTTTCATATTTATCACTAAATCTTCTGGATTGAATTGAGGAACATTTGTACTCCAACCAGTACCAATACCTTCAGCACCATTAACTAAAATCATTGGAATAACAGGTAAATACCAAGTTGGCTCAACATTTTCACCATCATCTTGTTCATAAGAATATAATGGATCATCTGATGGATTAAAGATTTTTCTTGTAATTGGGGCTAATTCAGTATAAATATATCTCGCTGCGGATGCATCTTTACCACCCATATTTCTTGTACCGAAAGAACCATTTGGTAACAATAAGTTAATATTATTAGAACCAACGAAATCTTGAGCCAGCCCAACAATAGTTTGAACTAAGGATTGTTCACCATGATGATAACCTGTATGTTCTGAAATATAACCAGCTAATTGTGCAACTTTAATATCTGATTTTAAATTACGTTTAAATGAACCATACAAAATTTTTCTTTGACCTGGTTTAAATCCATCTAAAACTGATGGAATTGATCTTATATTATCAGCCATTGAGAATAAAATTAATTCCTTATTAATAAAATCACTAATTGGAATTTCATTCAGATCTGCATCTAAATGAGTACCTGGAACAAAAGTTCTTAACCATTCTTTACGATTATCAGCTTTCTTCTTAGAGAATGCTAAATCAATTAAACCTTTATCCTCGTCTTGTAAAGTATTAAAAGTTTTCATATGTCTTTCTAAATCTGAGAAATATTCACGACCTTCTTGTTGTGAAGAAGTACCTAAACCTTTATAATACTTATGAGACCAAGTATATTGATGACTTTCATTTTCAATCCAATTTTCATATTCTGGCATATTATAAAATGCAAGTACTTCTTTTCTTGGTTTTGTTATAGTAACTTTAACAATTGGTGTAATAAATTCTAATAAAAATCCAGGTATATTTAATAATCCAGGGAATGAAGTTTCCAAGAAATTGATAATCAAACCTTTGATATGTGAACCATCAGTATCTTGATCTGTCATGATCATAATACGACCATATCTTAAAGTTTTAGTATCTTCATATTTTTTCTTATGTTGTAAACCCATAATTTGTTTAATAGCTTGAATTTCTGCATTTTTAGAAACTTGATCAGAACCAGCCTCACGAACATTAAGCATTTTACCTCTTAATGGGAAACAACCATAATAATCTCTCCCAACAACAGCTAACCCTGCAACAGCTAAAGAAAGCGCAGAATCACCTTCTGTTAAAATTAAAGTACATTTATAACCTTCTTTAGTACCAGCTTTATTAGCATCTTCTAATTTTGGATGATTTGTAATTCTTGATTTTTTGGAACCATCAGTTTTTTTCAAAGCTTTATCAGCATTAGCTTGAGCTAAATCTAAAATTTTAGCAATAAATTCAGTTTTCAAAACAGAATTAATAAATTCATCAGGAATTTTAACATCAGAACCAAATTGTTGTCTTCTTGTACTCATTTGTTCTTTTGTTTGAGATGTAAATGCAGGATTTTCAATTAAACAATTAATGAAAATAAACATATTGTTTCTAATTTGGAAAGGTTTAACACTTGAATTTTTATGTTTCTTTTTCAAGACTTCACTAATTCTATCCACAATTTGATTTGAAATATAATCAACATGAGTACCACCTGAAGTTGTTGCAATTGAATTAACAAAAGAAATTTGATTAAAAGAACTATCAGAAACACCAAATGCAATTTCCCAACGACCTTTAGATTTTGGATCTTCAATTTTTTTGTAAATTAATGTTGGTTTTTTTTGACCTTCATCTTCTGCAGATTCACCATTTTCAGCCTTTTTAGCATCTAAAGCTTTAACATACATTTCAACATAATGTTTGAAAGATCTTATCTTCAATGTAGTACCATTCAATGAAACGTTAATATCCCTAACAGTACCTGCAATATCATAAACACGACGTCTTAAAACACCCAAAATATCTTCATCTAAAGATTCCATATGAAATTTTTCTAAATCTGGTTTAAATGAAATTTTGGTATATTCTTGAGGTTTTTTCATATCTTTGATTTTCGGTTTACCTGCAACTGTCATATTATTTTTCCAAGTTTGGGTATAAATTTGCATTGTATTTTTATCTGCAGTTTCCACAGTAAATTCAGTTGAAAAAATGTTACATAATTTAGCACCATAACCATTTCTACCACCGACAACTTTTTTTTCATCATCATCATAATTGGAAGAAGTTAATAAATTACCAAAAATTAATTCAGGAATATAAATACCTTCTTTTTCATGCATTTCCACTGGAATACCACGACCATCATTTTTAACCTCAATAATATTTTCTTCTGGATCGATTTTAACTTCAATTTTTTTCATAGATGGATCACGAATCTTATTATCAGCAGCATTCACTAATATTTCATCAAAAATCTTGAATAAACCTGGAACGATCTTGACATTTTTTTCCTTCATTGATTCAGTTGCATCATCATAGATCCATAATAAAGATTCTTGATGTTCAGTTGATCCGATATAAGTATCTGGTCTTTTCAAGATATGTTCTAATTGGGATAACTTTTGATATTGTTCTGAAGCATTTTTCTTCTTAGCAGCAGCCGTAGTGGCTGTTGTACTATTTGATGGCATTGTATTTGCCTTATTATTCGCGTCACTTAATGGTCTTTTTGGATCAGGACTTTTAGGCATCTTGGAAGAGGACAACCACTTTGAAGAGGATGAATGGAATGATCTCTTTGTAGCAAAGTATGGAGAAGGTATTTGGGTTATAGATAATGGGATGTGATGGGATGGTGGTTGATATGGATGGGACGCGTGCAAGTGATGTTTTGATCTGAAATGATTTGTTTGTTTATACAAGAAAAAGTGTTGTTTACTTTTCAAGATTTTTTGGTGCATTTTCGTGTTTGCGGGTAATCCGATGAGAAAATTCGCGGAATGCGCGATCTCATACAAAATGATATTTGGCGTGGGTTTTGGTGAGGAAATTGGTGGTGGATGGGGATCAGCTGGGGATTGGAGCGAGTGACTAGCTGGTTTGGGGTGGGCAATGGGTGTGGGCTTGGGTATTGGATGTGCAGTATATGGACGTGTGGTGTGTTCTTCCCTCGTGTCTGTGTTATCACTGATTTGAGAGTCGTTGTGTAGTAGTTGAGCTCTACCAAGATATCGTTCCATCCAGAATCCAGAATCCAGATTCAAAAGGTGAAATTTTCATTTTAGTGTGGATTAGATTCCGGCGCGAATTGGTTCTGTGGAGTGAAGCTGACGAGTGTACTATTGAAATAAGCAGCTATACAGGGATTGAATATTAGTGAATCGTTGAGAAGGCAAGCAGTTGTGTACTTCGGTATTTAGAGATGGAATTTACAGTGGTAATTGGTAGTTTGAAGCTTTTATAAACTTGTTTTATATGCCAGGATCAATAGTTATATTCATGAATAGGCCAGAATGTGACAAACTAAGTTGGGGTTGACTACATCAACTAGCACTGAAAGTCATTAAACACAAGCAATTACTCTCAGTGTATTACAGCTATATTGGCAAGTTCTGATGCACAATTGAAATATTAGCTTCACAGTCTATCCATTCTCGCTGTTCCATGTCATTCATTGGCGATTGCAGCTCTGTAATTGTAGCCAATATTTTGATTGCATCTCGGAGGTGGACCGTTGATGTCAAAAGTAACACCACAAGAAGCCGAAATTACTCAATTGCAAAGGGAATTAAACAAAAATAAAGCTTAGGACATTATACAATGAATTGGTTAACAACTCCAGATTCAATTGACTAGTCTTTTGAGCTTAATATCCACTGCTTATAACTAATTGACAATGTCAAATCTGTCTTAATCCCGGGAAGATCGAAACCAAATGTGCCAAATAGCAAACAACTTGTCACTTACATAAGAGAATAGCAAATAACCTCCAAAACCAGCATTAACAACACAACAATCACAGCACTAAATACGCAGTTTAATGAGTGATCAAAATGCTATTTATCAGTTGGATTATGATGTGTGGGCAACTGAAATTTATCTGGAGCATTCTACCTGTGGCCATTACGCAATGTTGTATAGCTCTTTTCAGTTAATATTGTAGCTTAGCTATTTTGTATACAAAATGGTCACCTTTGAGGGAAATCAAAACCCACATATATAAATTGATTCAAATTCCCAGTTTCTTTAAACCTTCCTTTCTTCTTTAAAATTAATAACAATTTTTTGATCAATTGAACATAAACAAGATATTATTATTATATTGAATCAAAAGATCAAATCATGTCAAACACTAGATACTTATTAGGTGGTGCCGCCGTATTAGGTGCCAGTTATTATGTATATCAAACAAGATTAGAACAATCAAGAGCTACAGCAATCCAACAAGATTCTTTAAAGAATAAAATTCCTGGTTTTGGTTCAGGTTCAAGTTCTTATGATCCAAGAGAAGGTCCTGCTGAACATACTGGTCGTAAGATTGATGAAAAAGCTTATGATGCTCGTGGTCGTTTTGATGACTTGAAAAATGATGCAAATAAAAAAATAGATGATACTTTTGCCTCTGCTGAAAGAGAAAAAGCTAAATTAGCCAATTGGACCAATGAGAAAATTTCTGATGCTCAAGGTCGTTTAGATGATACCGTTGCTCATTCTAAAGAAAAAGCTGATGTCTTTGCAAAAGAGGCTCATAAAGATGATCCAAGAGGTTTAAGAAAAGTTGGTAATGAAATTAGAGATACCGCTGAAGATGCTAAAGATTCAGTTTTTGGTACTTTAGGTTCTGCTAAAAATTCAATCATTGGTTCCAAGAATAAAGCTGAAGATTCAGTTTATGGTACTTATGATTCTGCTAAATCAAATGCAAATGATTTAACAAAACAAGCTCAAGATAAAGCTGATGAAGCTTCAAATAAAACTTCTTCATGGTTTGGTGGTGCTAAAAAAGATGCTGAAGAAACTTTAGATTCTGCTTCTCAAAAAACTGAAGATACTAAAAAATCATTTTTCAGTTGGGGTTCCTCAAAAAAAGATGAAGCAAAAGAAACAATTGATGCTGCATATGATGAAGCTCAAAAGATTTATGATGATGCTGACAAGAGATATAAAGAAACTAAAAGTTCATGGTTTAGTTGGAATAGAGATTCTAAAAAGCAACAATTACATGATGAAGCTGAAAAACAATTGAATGAAGCTCAAAAAAATTTGGAATCTGCAAGTTCAAAAGCTAAGAATAAAGTCAATGATTACATACCAACTTCTTCTGGAGGTTCATCATTCTTTGGTCGTTCAAAACCAGCCGATGATTCTGATAAAGCCAATGAATTTTTCACTGGTGAATTAATCAATAGAAAAGAAGGTTCAAAATCAAAATTTAATACTGATAGAAATTATGATCGTGCTAATGAATTTTTCACTGGTGAATTAATTAATAGAAGTGATGGTCCAAAATCTAACAGTGGTTCATTTTATGATTGGTTAAGAGGTGGTTATCCATCACCAACTGAAGATGAAAAAATTGCAAGTGGTGCAAGACAAGGTTTAAGAGGTTGGGGTGAATCTGCTGAACAATTTTCTCGTGAAGAATATGAAGACGCGAAAAAAGCTGCAAGTATCAACAATAAATCCTCCTCCTCATCGTCATCATCATCATGGGGACTTCCAACTTGGTTAGGTGGTTCAAGCTCAAAATCAAATCAACCAGGTAATAAATTACAACCAGATGATGAAAGAATTGCACGTGGTGCAAGACAAGGTTTAAGAGGATGGGGAGAAAATGCTGCACAATTTGCTGATGAAGAAGTTGAAGAAGCTAAAGGTTTATCACCAAAAGCCAATGATAAATATCAAGAAAAGAAATCATCAAGTAATGGTTTAGGTTCATGGTTTGGAACAAGTAAAAATGATGAACAAATTGCTAAAGATGCTAAACAAGGATTAAAAGGATGGGGTGAATCAGCATCACAATTTGCAAATGATGAAGCTGATGAAGCTAAAAGACAAGCATCAAAATATCAAAAAGAATATGATTCAAAATTAAAAGAATGGAATTCTTGGGGTAATAAAAAATATGAAGAAAATGCAAAAGGTGCACAAGAATATTTTAATGATGCACAAAAACAATTTGAAACTGTTCAAAAAGATATTAATGAAAATGCAAAACATTGGTGGTCATGGGGTTCAGCAAAAGGTGAAGAATTAGAATCTCAAGCTAAAAAAAATTTACAAGATGCTGAATTAAGACTTGGTGATGCAACAAATAATTTAAAAAAATGGACAAATGATAGTGCAGAATCTGCAAATATAAAATTTTGGAGTAGTGCAGATGATGCAGTTCATCAAGCTAAAAAGGGTATAAGTACAGCAAATGAAAAAGGACAAGAAGGATTAAATGATGCAAGTTCATGGATTAATAAAGAAAAGAAATGAGGAAATTTAAATTAAATTGAAGACCCGCGTGTATAATGATTCATTATATTGTTAATTGTATTTTTGATTTGATTGATTTTTGAAGTATTCATGATACTTAATACTTCTATTGTCTTTATTTTATTTATATTCCATACTATCATTATATTATCATATTCCCATATTATCTCTTGAAGAGATTTATATAACTATGTATATGAAGGATGAAAATCACACATTAAATGACTATTTTTTTGACATAAATGTAGGATCATATAATTATAATTATTATATATTATAATAGTCGATGGATTAAGTTGGTAGGTCAAGATTCCATAATTACAAGGAAACGTTAAGCGCGATATTCAATATTTCTAATCCGACGTCTAACCATAAGTACCATGCACAATATGTCATGATATATATCCAGGTGTATTTGATTCACTTCGTTTGTAATTTCTATAAATTATTTTGATAATCGAATGTAATATGTGTGTGTGTTTGTACCTTAATAAGAATTCCCATCACTAGTGTTTTTAATTACCGTTTCACTGTTTTACCGTTTTACGGACTTTAACAATAATCTAGTCAATGTCGTTTTGTTGTGGTTTTGTTGTGGTTTGGTGTGGTTTTGTACCGTGAGAGCTGTGTCCGGTAATTTCCTTGATTGAATGACCATTTTCCATAATTGAAACAATTGAATCCCGATCGGATTAACAGCGTTTGTGGGATTGAAAACACGGAAAAGCAGTGGGACGGAGCTGGGAAGTTGATGTGTGGTGGGAGGCGAGCTAGGGAGAGCTAGGGAGAGCTAGGGAGAGCTAGGGAGAGCTAGGGAGAGCTAGGGAGAGCGTAGACAGGATGCTAGAGAGAAAGGCTCCTTCTAGCGCAACAGAGCACCAGACACAAAAACACCACTGGTGAGCATGGATCATCACCATCATTCATCTCAAGACTACAAGGAAGTTGAAGCTACTCGACATTGTCAATAGAGGCGGTAGAACACAAGACAATGGTCATCGTAGCAAGTGAGATATATAATGTTATCACCATGATGTCCAAAGATGTACACTTATAGCTAGTAACTTAGTGTACCAATAGAAGCAGTAGCACCAGTGGGTTTGTGATTCTGTGAGCCAAGGTCATCTGATAGCTGACAAAGTCAGTGCGATTTCCCTCACAAGGCACCAAAAACTCACCAATGTAAACCAAACTGCAACCCAGTTTGAACTTCAACCTGAACTTCAACTTGAACACATATCCAACTACGCACTTGCTAACCACAGCGCTACATTTGAACTTCAAACAAAACATTAAGAAACCCTAGAACCGTACAATACCCAAGTCCATCAACAACTCATCTTCATCATTATCCTCCTCCTCAATTCACAGCTTTTAGAAAATTGGTTTCCAAAACATCAACATTGATATCAACCCACAATATCAAAAAAAAAAAATCACACAACTAAAACCATAACCGCCATTAACTAAACAAACCATATCTGGTGAATAGAATTGGTTGTTGAGTAATACAGATCTTTGGGTTCATAATCATATATTTTCCATCATATCAAAACCATCATTTATTGTGTTTCGCATCTAATCAGAAAAAGGAAAGAGACGAAAGATATCCTTATAAGACTAACTACAACTTCATCAAACACAAAAGAATAAGTTGAATCATTGGTATCTTGAGGTGTTAGTTTTCCATATAATATATATCTTGTTCCATTAGTGGGTAATCAATAGGCAAAAAAAAATACAGCAACAAAGGATAAGTTTACAAGTATTTACTTCTTCTTCATCATCATCATCAAAAAAAAAACTCTCGTTTAAGAATAAACTTCAAAAGGTCAAAAAGAAATACGAAGTTTATATATCTTCATCTCTAATCATCAAGTATTTGTGTATCTGATATTATATCATCATATTATTCCCTATTTTCAAATTAAAATACTTATTCTTTTGCTAAAGAATTATAGATGTTTACCACAATTTCAATGCTATTGGAGCAAAATTTATAAAAAATTATAATTATACATTCATAAAAAGAATCAACAATTTCATATTCAATACATCAATATGCCTTCAAATTCAATAAATAAGGCCCCTCCTTTTCTTGAATTATCAAAAGATACTTTACAAACTTTTGATACAAGTGGATTAGATTTAGAAAATGTTTTAAGTGTTTGGACAGGTTTAACAAAATGTTCAAGTTTTATAAAAAGTGGTAAAAGATTAGAAAATATAAGTTGGAGAATTGTTAATAGAAATTTAATCAATCAAAATAATCAAAAGATTCAGGAAACTCGAAATCAAAATCAAAATCAAACCCACAGACCACAACAACATCAAAGAATACCGAGTGGCGGCAGTTCAACAAGTAATTCAGATAGAGAACCAAGAGAATCAAATAAATTAAATGATGGTGATTTCCTAAGTTTATTATCAATAGTGGCTGATCAAAATATTTTACCAACTGTAAGACCTCAATTAATTCGCAAAAAATCTTCAAATCAAAAATTATTACGAAATTCTTCAAGAAATAGTAATAAAAGTGTTGAAAGTTTTGAATTACAAAAAAATAGACCTGGATTATTACCTAAAAAATCATCTTCATCAAAATCTCTGAAGAAATTAAATCAAAAAAGAAGATCAAATACTGATTTACCAAATTCAACATTTTCAAATACTAGTAATGCATCATCAAATTCATCTGAACAACAACAACAACAGCAGCAGCAACAGCAACAACAGCGACAACAGATTAAGGTTGAACATGATTCTGATTTATTTGAACAACCAAATCCAAAATATGCATTTGGTGTCTATAATCAACCATTATTAACAAGATCAAGTTCAAACGTTGATGATGTTTCTTCAAATGAATCACAGAAATTTCAAGCACCTCCATTAACAAGATCTGATACTTCAACTTCAATTGTTCGTGGATTTTCTCCAAATCATATATCTGTAGCTCAGTTTAGTTCAAGTTCTTCTTCTCCTAATATGATTACATCAAATCAAACAGGTTCAAGGAAAGAAAAAGAGAAAGAGAAAGAGAAAGAGAAAGAAAAAGAGCAACATCTTCCTCCACATGTACATCAAACAAGTGCTCCAACTTCATTATTTGATCAATCAAATATCAAAAATCCACAACCAAGAAAAGCTATTCCATCTAAATCTTCATTATTTACACATCAACATCATCCACAACAACTTCATCATGTTCGTAATGAAAGTCAACAAACCTCTCCATTAGAAAGGGTAAGGTCTCCATTATCTCAAGAAACAACACAAGAAGTTTTAAAGGCAAAAGAACCAAGTCCTCAAAAACAATCAAATACATCTACATTATTTCAACATAGTCAACCTTTAAAACAACCACAACATCATCAGCAACAACAACAACAATCAAATATACGGCCTAAATCAAAAACTGGTACTTTATTTGATCATGCTGCATTACAAGATAACCAATCATCAAAATCACCATTATTTGAACAAGTTGGAATTAGTCCTGATATTAAGAAACGACAACCTATTCCTCCTCCACCGCCTGCTCCTCCTTTACCTCAACATCATAAAAAGAGAAATAATGTTTTAAATAATTTGGGTATGACAAGTCTTGCTGCTAAACAACATCAACCTCCAAGAAAAGATAAAAATAATATGTTTTTCATTGAAAGTTCACCATCACCAACTGAACCTTCAAAATTAATTGATTCTCATCATCGTCATAATCGTCAAAGATCTTCTTCAAGTGAAGGAACTCGTGATGATTCAACATCTTCAAGAAATCGTTCTTCACAGTTATCAATTGATGAAGTTGAATCTAATGAAAATCATGAAGAAGGAGAAGTTGGTCATGAAAATAATACATCATTATTTTCTGGTAAATCAAAACCTGTTCCAAAAGAAATTATATTTTCATCAGATGATTCCCTAAGTGATGAAAGTGATTGGTCTTCAGTTAGTGATTCTGAAGGTTCTGAAGAATTTGATGAAAATGATTTAACAAAAGAATGGAAACAAGCAACTTCCAAAAGAGATGAACCATTACCAAAACCTCAAGTTAAAAGATCATTATTATCTGGATTATTCTTAAATGAAATGAATGAAACTGCATCATTATCAACAAATAATAATAGTTCAAATATTTCACAAAATCATTCAAGATCAACTTCTGGTATTACAACTCCACAAAATTGGAAACCTCCAAGTACTACAACTAATAATGTTACTAATGACTATATTAATCGTAATAGTAATGCTAATGTTGGTGGTGGTAGTCAAGAATTAGGTAGTTCAATTTCTTCAACAAATATCCATGTGGTTAAACATAGAAATAGACCTCAAAGTATTCATGGTAATAATAATGGTTCAGTTGGATCTTCTACAGTTGATGATATTCATAATAATAATAACAATAGCCAAAATTTAAATAATCAAGTTGGTTATAATACAAATAATAACAGTACTTTAGAATTATCAACCACAGAACCTCATACAGTTATATCAACTTCAAATATTAATGTTTCAGGTAAAGTTACAGATCCTCAAGAAACTAATGATCAATCAAAATTGAGAGAAAAATTAACTGGAACTCAACAGGCCGCTACAGATGCAAATACAACATCAACTTCATTTTCTCAAATGATTTCAAAATCTGCATTAAATTTAACTAATTATTTTGCATCACATCGTAAAAATAGTTTTAGTTCAATTGCAAGTGATCGTACAAAAACAAGATATAAACATGAATCAAATGCTCCACCAACTGCTTCAACTTTATTACCAACTGCTTTATCAACTCATATGTTTTTACCAAATGCTCATCAAAGAAGAATGAAACCAAAATTAACTTCAGTAATTGAAACTGATTCTGGTAATGTATCTACTGAAAATTCAAGAAAAAATTCTGAAGTTGAAAATAATGAAGATGGTAATATTATAAAAAGAGATAGTGATACAAAATCTGATTCCGTTGTTCCCCAAAATCAAAATGTTGAAAAATTAGAATTACCAACAAAATCTCCAACTGTTCCAATTCTCACTAAGAAACCATCTTCAAATATTGAAATTGAAGGTTTAACAACAACAGAAACTGAAAATCCAAATTTTAATATATCAAGAAAATTATCTCCAAAAACAACAAGAAGACAAATGTTGGCAACTGAATTATCTGATTCTTTAAGAAAAAGTATATTATGGGATCGAAAACATGGTTTACCAAATAAGCATCATAATCCAAATCATCATCAACAACATAAGAAGAATCAGGAGACTAAAGTGATTAAAGATGGAACAACAACACCTGGTGAAGTTACACAATCAATAGAAAATGGGGAAGAAAAAATTGAATTAATTAAAGAAGATACAGGAAATCCAGATCAACCAAAAGTTATTAAATCAAAGATTGAAAATTTTAATAATGATTGGGATACAAGTGAAACAGATTTTTATACAAGAGGTTGGTGAAACCCCCCCTCATTTGAAAGGTATGTCAAAGGAGGATATAAATCAGAGCTTTTGATAAAGGAAGAGTAAATGCTTAGGGGTTTTAGGATCATATTCAATGGAGCAAAAAAAGGTTATTGTAAATAATATTTATAAATATTTTGTTTGATTTTCAATTTCATTTTAGTTTATTATGTTATACGTTATTTTAATTTATTTAGGAAAGAAAAAAGTTTTAATGAATCTATAGAGAATATTATCAATACAGTAGAGAATAGTTTCAATTTACAAACTTTATAAAAAGTATTAATTAATATTAGTGAAGAAAATCAATGCCGAAGTTATTCACTTATAGTTTATAATACTTACCGGATTTCGAAATGTGCATGTGAGCCACCACCTCGGATTTCGGTGTTTTTTTTATTTTTTTTATCAATAAAAAAAAATTTCAAGCGATGAGGTACTTCATTATAAAGACTAAAGTAATTTATTAAAGATTATAATAGATCATATTTAATCTTCTTTATTTAATTAACAAAATTTCAAAATGGTGAGTCTTTTGTATATATACTAAGAAAAAAACTGGAAACATAAATACTAATATAAACATATTATAGATTAGAAGACAAGCACGTGAAAGAAGAGAATATTTATATCGTAAAGCATTAGAATTACAAGAATCTCAATTACATGAAAAAAGACAAATTATTAAAAATGCATTAGCACAAGGGAAACCATTACCTAAAGAACTTAGTGAAGATTCTAAATTACAAAAAGATTTTATATATGATGAAAGTATACAGGGACGTGAAGGAAGAGATGTTGCAGAAGAAGGTATTGATGATGAATATGCACAATTTAGTGGTATTATTGATCCAAAATTAATTATAACAACATCAAGAGATCCTTCATCTAGATTATTACAATTTTGTAAAGAGATTAAATTAATTTTCCCAAATTCTATAAGATTAAATAGAGGGAATTATATTATGCCAAATTTAGTAAATGCATGTCAATCATCAAATACATCAGATTTAATTATATTACATGAACATCGTGGTGTTCCAACTTCACTTACAATATCACATTTCCCTCATGGTCCAACTGCTTTCTTCACATTACATAATGTTGTTTTAAGACATGATATTTTAAATAATGGAAATCAAAGTGAAGCTTATCCTCATTTAATTTTTGAAAATTTTACAAGTAAATTAGGTAAAAGAGTTGAAACAATATTAAAACATTTATTCCCTGCTGGTGTTAAAAAAGATAGTCCAAGAGTTGTTACATTTAAAAATGATGGTGATTTTATAAGTGTTAGACAACATTTATATGTAAAGACAAAAGATGGTGTTGAAATTAGTGAAATTGGTCCAAGATTTGAAATGAGATTATATGAATTAAGATTAGGGACTTTAGAAAATAAAGATGCTGATATTGAATGGCAATTAAGAAGATTTGTACGTACTGCAAATAGAAAAGATTATTTATAAGTATCCATATAATAAATTTGCTATATATATATATATATATATATATATAACTAATATCCCTTTGTAACAAAAAATTAATAAACCTTAACGTATACCAACGATATTTAAAAACCAGATTAACAATGACTTGATGTGTAAAATAGAAAAATGTTTGTGAACTAAAAGAATTGTATAAATGATCACATTCAAATAATTATATTGCAAGCCCAAGAAATTAAATGATAAAAAACTTTAAAATACCAATATATAATCCCAACAAATAAATTTACAAATTAAATGGCATTATTTCAAGCAATTATACTATTATTACTTGACTTAATTTCTCCATTATTTCTTCTTAAATGATCACCAATTGATGAAACAGCTAAAGAATCATTATCTGAAGAATTATTATTATTATAAAATTGTTCATCTAAATTTGAAAAACGACGATCTCTTAATGAACTTGGAGAACTTGAAACATTTGAATTTGGTGAATTTAATACATTTTGATTATTACCACCATTATGAGTACTTAAATTTGATGATTGATTTGAATAACTTTTATTTAATCTATTACCAGTACCAGATTTATTTGAAGTCATTGAATTTCTTTTAGAACGTAAATTTGTCTTTAATTGTTGATTTGAATTATACTCATTTTCAGAGTCTGAAGAATTTGGAGAATCTGGGGTAATTTGGAAATTTTTTTTGGGCATTGATAAATTTGAATTAAAAGGATTTGAAAATGATGATCTTGAATTCATTCTTGTATTTCTTTGTGGAGTAATTGAATTATTATTCATTAATGAATTATTATTTAAAATATTTTCACGTTGTTGTTGAGCAGCTGAAGCAGTAATAGAATTTGAACGTGATGCTTGTCTTGAATTTATAAAAGATGAAGATAATGATTGAGAAATTGAAGGTCTTTTTGGATTTGGATTTTCATTATTAATCATATCAGCATATGAATAAAAACTTAAGGTTGGTGGTCTTTTTGGATTTGAACCATCATTATCAGAATCTTTAATACTTGCTAAAGAATTTGTTTTTGTTATATTTAAATTTGAATTATTTCTTGAGATTGCAGAAAATCCGGTTGGGATATCATCATTCATATTATTCATATTATTAACATTACCACTGAAAGATTTATTACGGCCTAAAGCCATATTTAAACCCATGACACTTGAAGGACGTCTTGAATAAACCATATCAACATTATCTAAATCAGTATTTTCATCTGTAAGTATTTTTGTTGTTGCATCAAGACAAGGAGAAACAAAATTTTCCACAGAATAATGAGATGGTAAGTTACAAACAGATTGATGATTGCATCTTGAATTTGGAGAATTACTAATATTGTTATTGTTATTACTATTATTATTATTACTATTGTTTTCTTCATTATTAGTTTGACATCTTGAACAAGTATTTTGAGCCTGTTGAATTGGTTGAGTTGGATCCTCCACTGATCTTTCAAATATTAATGAAGATTCTGAAGGGGAAGTTGGTGATTGTAAATGAGTTTGAGAACCAACTTGATTATCATAATAAAAAGAAGGCGGATAAGATTGAACATTTGGATCATCTTCAGTATTTATACTATTACTTCTTGTATTATTTTGGGTATTGATATTGAAATAATCTGAAGAATTACTCATTGGATCTTCATCCTCTCTTGACTTTGTCTTTACGACATCATTGTTTGATGATTTTCTTCTTGAACCGAATTTGAACAAGTTTAGACGATTTGATTGTTGCTGCGATTCCGATTGATTTTTACTCATGATTATGAAGTTGTTGTTTAGTTGTTGTTGTTGTTGTTGTAGTTGTTAACTTTGGCGGTTAATGATTATGGTAAATGCTGACAGATAATACAGACAAAACGGGGGGAAAAAGCTGAGAATGTGGGTAATATAATGTCAGAAAGTTTTACTGTGATGATTGATTGGAAAGTTCCTAGTGATGGAAATTTGATGCTAATTGCAATCTATTTGTAATCGATTGATAAGTGACCTGTTGAGCCCCTTGATGAGAATAATAATCAACTTGGCTGAGATTGATTGATAATGGTAAAATTAGCCGCTATGGTTAAATAACGTTCTAGTTTAAGCAGCTAAGTGTGAATGTTACTTGTGCTGATATCTGTGTAGCCAGTTGGTATGCTAGCACTGTGTGATTGAATGATAGTTGTCTGACAATTGAAATACCAGTATATTCTAAGTAATGAGTTGTTCTATTGCAATACGAACCTGAAAGTTGATATGGATGATGGAAATGGGAATAGTGTTGATTATAAAGAAGCCATTGGAAATCTCGGGTGTTACCCTTCTGATTTTTCAAACTCTCGCTTATGTAACACACAGCCAATAAGAGGCGCGAAGCGGAGGCGCTGCTTATGTAAACACTTTTTTTCTAGTTTTCTCTTTACAGAAATTAACGAAAAAGTGGTTTCAAAGTTGTCTTAAGTGGGTATGAGATATTGGACGTGGTGAAGATACTATGGTGTACCCAGGATGGTATCTGATAGTTATCCACTTTCAAACCCTTCTACTCATAACGAAAGTCCTATACTATATGTAAAAGATGATACAGAGTCCAGACTCACAAGGCCTTTTCTGATCCTGATTATCACTGATTATCATTGACTCTCATGGGCTTTGAGCTCTGGTCAAGGTATAAATTATTAACGAAGATCATCAACAATTTACTCTCTTTCAAGTTAAAACATCCTTGAAATAAAGTATCCCAGTAATGAAAGGAAAAGTGTGACAGTGCACTGTCTTTATGCCATGATATGCTTGACTTGGAACAAGTTTAAAACAAACATAACTTCTCCTCCAAAATTAGCGAGTGATTTTGATTTTGATCAGTCAGAACTACACGTAAAATTCTATTGTACCTCAAATTTTCCTAAATTCTCAATTTCTCGCTTCGAATCTCGTTGGAGCAGAAAATTGATTTTATGACATAATCAAACTGTCATTTTTAAAACGGTTCAATAAGGACGTTTATAAAGAAAACACATTTGAATATTATAAGTAAAAACCCATCACTAAACAGATCATTGTATGCATCTACAATCACTATCATCATGTCAGATATAGAATCAACACTTTCATCTCAAGAACTTCAACACAAAAGAGATCAAGAAATCAAAAGAATCCTAACATCATTCAAATTAGATCCTTATGAAATCCTCGGTTTATCTCATCCAAATATAGATGAGCCCAAAATAACATCAATGGATATCAAAAAACAATATAGATCAAAATCATTATTAATTCATCCTGATAAAACATCAAACCCTGATGCTCCTATTGCTTTCTCAGAATTGAAAAAAGCGGAACAAAAATTACAAGATGATGAATCAAAATCATTTATTGATGACTTATATCAACAATCAATTGATTTCATAACATCTAAATTAAGGACTTCAAATCCATCAAAAATAGAAATTTATGAACATTTCAAAGATACATTGATTCATATAGAATTTAAAAAAATTATGAATTTACAAAAAATTTCAAAACAACAAGGTGAATTGGCTAAATTAGAAGAAGAGAGTAAACAATTGAATTTAATGAAACGTGAATTTAAAAAACAATGGGATGAAACGCAAGTGGAAAGGGTATCGAATTGGAGAAGCTACATTAATGGTAATGAAAAGAAGAAAAAGACTAAAAAACCAAATACTATGAGGGATGATGGTGATGGGAAAGTTACAAAACCGGGGAAAAAGAAGACAAGTAAAAAAATGAAAGTTTTGGCATGATGTGAATTGATTATATTATTATCTTTGAGGTATGCTATAGATAACTTCCTAATAAATTTAATGATTCATGATTTTTTGCTTAATAGTTTGCTCAGTGGGAAGAAGTGATTGTAAATGTACAGAAAAATTAATGTCTAATTGATATGGCTTTCCATTTTGCTTACTCGAACACGAATATATATTGGGCCAAAAACATACCAGAGATTCCTATAGAGCTAAAATAGCTACAACTAGCAGACACCAACAGTGAATAGCATCTTAGTTAGCATCCATTCTCTAAAATAAACACTTATTTTTCCTTTGTTTAAAAACGTATAATAATGAGAAAAATTAGTATGTTGCTTCCCCAACCATTCCGACTTCTCATCGCACTATACAAAAAAAAAAATATATCTAGAAATCATAATCATCACTATCATCATCATTACAATTTAATCTTGGATCCTTAAATTTCAATATTCAAATCGTTATGTCATCTAACTTACAAATAATAACGGCATGTGCACTATCTTTAGTCACTGGTCTTTATTTAGGACATTATTTAATTCCTACTACAACTCCAATACCTAAAAAAGGAAGAATCCATAAAAAGGTCCGTTCATCACAGTCATCTTCTTCATCATCACCAACATCTTCACCAAATGGTAGCTCTCCATCATCTGAACAAACCACAGAAGAGGATGAATATACAGAAGAAAGTGGATCAGAATATGAATCAGAATCGGATTTAGAAGAAAGTGAAGAAGAAGATTATCAAGTTGATTCAACTTCATTAAATGATATACCTGGAGAAACAAGAATGGCTTTAATAGTACGTCAAGATTTAAAAATGGGAAAAGGTAAAGCAGCAGCCCAATGTGCACATGCTGCCCTTGGTGCTTATAAATTAATGCTTGTTGAGGGTCAATCTTCAACAAATTTAACAATGTTGAAAAGATGGGAAAGATCAGGTACCGCAAAAATCACATTACAAGTCCCATCAAAAGAAGATATGGATTTATTATTTGCAAAAGCTATTAGCCTTAATATAAATTCTTATATCGTTCATGATGCTGGAAGAACTCAAATCGCTGCTGGTAGTGCTACTGTTTTAGCTTTAGGTCCTGCTCCAAAAATTATATTGGATCAAGTTACTGGTGATTTAAAATTATACTAGTGTAATAAACTGATCACTATAAAATAATGTTTCAATAAATAATAAATAAATAAGTTATAAATAAGTTATAAATATCGGTATCAAAAAAAAATCAATGCCTATCTCTATGATTGTAATACTAAACGAGATTCAATCAAGTCTAATTTAATGATCTTGGTACATATTAATTGATCACCAATTTCTATTTGATTGATTTCTGGATTTAATAATATTTCTATTTCAAGATCCAACTCAAAGCAATAAGCTTTAGCTAAGTCGGGATATGATGATGATTCAGTTATGATACATTTGAAAATCAACCATTCTTTTGTTTTTTGGGAAAGCCATGTTAATTTATTCATTCGATCTTGTTTGGATTGTAAAGCTTGGTTAAATCCCTTGATTGGTTTTAGTTTGTATGTATAAATTTGTTGTAATTCTTTAGCATCCTTCATCTTAAAATCCTGTAAATGTTGGTTCAACTCAATATTATAACCTTGTTTAAATTTAAATCTGGCCTTTAACATATTAATTACTTGCCATTGATTCAAAATGACCTCCATATCATTGAAAGGATCAATGAACTTGATTAAACCATGGAATAGCCCCTTGGAGACATAAGGTGAAGAATCATGAGTTGAAACAACATCATTTTCTAAAAATTTTAAACCACATATATAACTCTTGAATGATACATGTCCTTCATCATTTGGAAATAATGTAAGGTCTTTATATTCTGTAGCCATATAAGCGGGAATGGAGAACTTATTTGGATATACTTTAATAGAATCATTCATTGGCGATAATGATGATTGTGAATGGATCAATAAAGGACATTTTTTTTCTTGTGTGAAAGGAATCATATAATTACTTATAAGATAATTGATTTCTCTTCTTAGAAATTCAACATATTCAAGTGATTTTGATTTTTCAATTAATTCCCCGTTTTCAACGACCTTCTTATGAAATTGGTATTCCAATGATTCTTTGGATGATCTCCATAAATTCCAAAGCTCAATGATTTTAAAGGAACTTAAAATATGATCTTCATCTTCAGACGTGAAATCTTCCCTTGTAGAATTTCTAAACAATTTGAAAATATTACCAGCTCGGGTTTTAATTAAATTATTGATGTCTTCAATACTCAGAAGTTTCAGATCATGTAGCGATGTAAGATCAATTGATAATAATTCAGCTTTATCCCATCCAATTCTTGCATCTAACGGATATTTGATTGTCAAAGTTATTGCACTATTAGACACATCATATCCTTCTCTGAAGCCCGAAACTGCATCATCATTGAATAGTGAATGGTCTCTGTCTGCCAATTGCAAACTTTCAACTCTTTGAAGGAGCAAATTAGCCAACGAGCTTTTGGGATTGATATGACTTCCTAGATCCAGTACATGAAGTTCTAGTATCCAATTATCTTTATTTTTCTCGACAGAAATTGCAATATCTGAACCACCACTTTGGCTCCTTGAATTTGGTATACCAAATACTGTTTTGGTAATAGGCTCTCTCATAAATGAAAAATGATCATTTATGTTCTTGGAATAATTATCATATATTCTAGCTGGAAGTATTGAATCGAAAAAATCACAACTTTCATCAGATAGTATATCAACTAGTTTTTTTATGTCGGTAGCAGTGTAACTAACTTCTTTATTAAACTCGTTCCATACTATATCAATCACCTTTTTGAAACATGGATGTGGATAGACAACAAAATGTTTCAATAGTTCAATAACTGAATCGGTATATGGAGGCTTCAAATTTTTTTCTCTTTCATCCCCAACAAAGTCAGAGTTGAGCCATTTTGAAATTTCCCTGACATGCTCAATTTTCAACTTCATTGCAATTTCCAAATGTTCTATAGTCTTGTATGAATTGGAATAATATTTAAAATATGGTAATGAATCATTTCCTAGTTTATGTGGATTACTTTCCACGAACCAATTGATAGGATCACTTGTTAGCTTCCTATGTACGGCAAATGCTAAGGCACTAATATCAAAAGGATCCTCCTTCTTCTTTGTTGTATGCCTGTTTATAATTTCAACAATTTTCCCCAAATCAACCTCCACTGGTGCGTTTTCTTTTGCATACCATGCTTGCGCAACTGTGTATAAAGAGTCAGCTTTAATTGCCATTTCGTGAGAGTTTCTAACAAACTCTTTTAAGAAAGCACTGATCTCGACATTGTCCTTTATAGTTGATTTGTTAATTTTCTCTGAATCCATCATTTTATATAAATGGAATGAAATTTCAGTTGGCTTGAATTGAACAACATTCCCTTGAACGTTAATCATGGATAGTTCTGGTCGAAGCAAACTTGACTGTGCCGATTTCACAATGCCTATATCAACATCACCATTTGCCTTTTGAATCTCCACAAAAGATCCAATGACTGGCCTATTCCTTATACCTGAATCATAACTATGTATCTCCGGTGAAACAAGTTGAGTCAGTTTTCCTTTTTGGATTGTGTTACTTGTGGGCAAGCCTCTGGGTATAACGCCTCTGGAAATTATATTTGAATAAAACTTATCAACAAAAGCGACCCTTTCAATAGGTTTGATGTTTACCTTCACGTTATTTAATTTCCTACCTGATTCATCATATATTCCGAAAAGCGATGCAAAGTTGTCCTTAAAGAATCCAGATGCATATCTAGCAGAATCAAAGGCCCTGGACAATGAATTGAGTTGAGTCCTTGGTCGACCTCTTATATTGTTGAACATCTGGGGAATTCTGAGGATCTCATAAAATCAATGAAATCATGTATTGAAATGCTGGGATGATTGGACAATTGAATGAATGAGAGAAGTGAAGATGCAATGAATAAACAAATATTGTAGATAGAAGAATGAATGAGCTGGTGTAGTATCTGATGAATACTGATGAGCTGTATAACGGTAATAATTCTAGAGTTTACAAGAGTATATTGTGCGGTGGTCAAAATCTTAACCCGCGAATTTGGATCAACACTTAAAACACTTGAGCATCAACTACGTTTTATTAACATTACGTTCCCATGAGCTCGATTGAAGTTCAACGATTCCTTTTTACCAAAAACAATAGCGTTAAAAGTACTTCGTTAAAGACCAATCGCGTTCAAGATCTCATTTCGTCTACCACAAGATTCATTAATTGCAGATTGATTCGTATTAATTGTATTAAAAAACTATATGAAGCTAATTTGACATTATTATTACTTTCATACCCATCTTTGTACAACAACAGCATTTATTAGCCCAGCCTCTTTTATAGTTTGAGATTTATCTTCAATTGGTTTAACAGGGAATGCATGACTTAAGATGAATGGTTTTGAACTTGATGTTTCTGTTGAAACATAATCATATAATTGTTGTACAGGACCTGAAGACTCAACTAGACGTACTACTCTACGTCCATCTGCTAATCTTATTTGTACTTTCGTATCACCTGAACCTTCATCTTTTGGTTTTGTTGGTTCCTGTTTTGTTGTTTCCTCTTGTGGTTCAGGAGTTTGACTTTTTGGAGGTTGATAATCACCTGAGACTGGTGAACCCAATCTTTGACCAACACCATGGAATCCACCAATTTTTCTCTTTGGAGGTTTATAATCTTCATCTAATTTTTTAACAACATTAACATCAACATCTTGACCATATTCAACATTTAATAAAGATAATGGAGCACGTCCACTATTCAATTCTGATAAATATGTTGCATTTGCTGGATCATCATATCTAAATAATTTACCATCACCAACTTGGAATCCATCTCTCCAAAATGTAATTTCTCTATCTGCTTTTTCTAATTTTTTTGGTTGATAATCTTTAGCACCTCCAATAACTCTTGATGGGACATCATTACTACCTAATTGATATCCAGTACCTGTAAAAGATGGTTTTTTTGGCTCACTACTACTTGAAGAATCTTCATTCATACGATCTGGATGACCTTGACCAGCTTCAGCTTTTTTCAATAAATCTTGAACTAAATTTTGTGGATCTGATGGATTTTCAACTTCTAATCCTGAACCTCTACCACCACCTGCAAAAAAATTTTGTTCATCATCATCATCTTTATTATCACCGCTCATTAAATCTTGAAATGTTTTAACTTTTGGTCTACCACCACTTGTCGATGTACCACCTGTTGATCTTGTATTTGATGGAGCTGGACTTGCTCTACCTTGTTCATTCGACACTGGAGTTTGTGATCCTGATCTTTGTGCGCTTGGTCTTTGAGTACCACCATTATAAAAATCTTCAAGAGCATCCTAATAACTGGTTAGTAAAATTTCCAATCAACTCCAAAACTGCAAAATATAGTACTCACTTGTAAATCCCAATTATTTCTACTTAGTAAAACTTCGGCCACAGATGTTGGACTTTGAGTCAATTCAGCGAATTGACTGATCAATTCAGTGTTGTCACTCATTATTATATGTTTATCAGTGAAATATCAGTACTCCTGTAACAATTGAGTGATTCACTTCCTGTTTTATACAAAATAAATGTGTATTTTGTTGATATTCCAAGTTTCAACTGCTCAACATTATATGTTGAGTTCGCCACTATGGGGGCCATAAATATCCGGGTAAATATCGATCTGAGAAATTCGCGAATCAATAGACATTAATTATATCGAAAACTAATTATTATAAAATTTAAATTGATTGGAACTACAGAAATTCTTTAATATTTTATACTTATTCGTAAATTAAACCGATGTTGAAATCCCAGACATCCCTATATGCAAAACCTAACAAACATAAAGAAATAAAATGAAGACAAATTATTAATAATAATAGATAAAAAAAAAACTGATTGGTGTAATTAAATAGACATTAAAAAATTCTCATTGATGTTGAATAATGAGAATTGTTGAAAAGTCAATGACAGAATTGAACTTTTTTTATGAGGAAAGAAGAGGATTTGAATCATAAACTTTCAAAAGAATTTAATCTTTTTTAGCATATTTTTCACGGTAGTATTTAGCAGCTTCAACCATATTAGTTAAAGAAGCTTTAGTTTCTTCCCAACCTCTAGTTTTCAAACCACAATCTGGGTTAACCCAGAATTTTGAAACTGGATAAACTTCTAAAATGTTTTGAATTTTTTGAATAAATTCTTCTTTTGATGGAATACGTGGTGAATGAATATCAAATAAACCTAAACCTGCATGATTTGGATAATCTGAAAATTCACGAATATAATTAGCATCATCTTTTTTAGAGAATTCAATAGAAACAACATCAGCATCTAAAGCTTTAATATGATTTGGATCTAAATCTGAATAACAGAAATGTGAATGAATTTGTGTAGCATTTTTAACACCAGATGTAGCAATTCTGAAAGATTCAGCAGCCCATTTATAATAATCTGATCTTTCTTCACCAGCTCTTAATGGTAAACCTTCTCTAATAGCAGGTTCATCAACTTGAATAACTTTAATACCAGCAGCTTCTAAATCATTAACTTCATCTCTTAAAGCTAAACCTAATTGTAAAGCTTGGAATTTTTGTGGAATATCAACTCTTGGGAATGACCATCTTAAAATAGTAACTGGACCAGTTAACATACCTTTCATAGCTTTAGTAGTGATTGATTGAGCATAAACTGATTCTTTAACAGACATTGGAGCTGGTCTTGAAACATCACCAACAATAATTGGAGGACGAACATATCTTGAACCATAAGATTGAACCCAACCATTAGTAGTGAAGGCAAAACCTTTCAATTGTTCACCAAAATATTGAACCATATCATTACGTTCTGGTTCACCATGAACTAAGACATCTAAACCAACTTCTTCTTGAAATCTAACAACTTTTTCAATTTCTGATTCAATAAATTTTTCATATTCTTCTTTAGTAATAGTACCTTTAGTGTATTTATTTCTGTTAATTCTAATATCTTTAGTTTGAGGGAATGAACCAATAGTTGTTGTTGGGAATAATGGTAAATTGAAAACTTTTTCTTGTTCAGTTAATCTTTCAGTGAATGGAGCTAAACGACGACCTAATTTATCATCAATAGCTTCAACTCTTTTTTGAACTGAATCATCATTAGTAACATCTGATGAAGCACGAGTAGAAACTGATTTAGCATTAGCTTCTAAAGCTTCTTTAACATCTTCACCTGAAACGTTTTTAGAAATAACAACAACTTCATCTAATTTTTGAGTAGCAAAAGAAAAGAAATCTTTAATTTCAGCAGATAATTTAGTTTCATTGTTTAAATCAACTGGAGTATGTAATAAAGATGAAGAAGTAGCAACAATAACTTCTTCTTTACCTAATTTTTCAATAGCTTTATTAACAATTTCTGAAGCTTTAGCAAAATCAGCTTTCCAAATGTTACGACCATCAACAACACCTGCAGATAAAGTTTGTTCTGGAGTTAAAATTTCTAAAACTTTTTCTAATTGTTCTGGATTTCTAACTAAATCAACATGAATAGCGGAAACTGGTAAACCTTTAACAGCATCTAAGTTTGGAACAATTGTACCAAAATAAGTAGCCAAGACTAAAGCAGGTAAACCTTCTTGATTTTTGAAAAATTCATAAGCAGTTTTAAAAGCTTTTTGATAATTTTCTGGTAAATCTAAAACTAAAATTGGTTCATCAATTTGAACAGATTTTGCACCAGCAGAAGCTAATTTAGATAAAATTTCTGAATAAACTGGTAATAATTTTTCTAATAATGAGATTGGTTCTAAATCTAAAGAATCTTTATCAGCTTTACCCAAGAATAAATAAGAGACTGGACCTAATAAGACTGGTCTAGTTTCAATACCTAATTCTTTAGCTTCTAAATATTCATCAACTGGTTTTGAACCATTTAATTTAAATTCAGTTGAATGAGAGAAAGTTGGACGAACATAATGATAATTAGAATCAAACCATTTAACCATTTCTAAAGCAGTAACATCAACAGCTTTTTCAGTTTCGGTAGCTTTTCTTTGTAAACCACGACCCATAGCGAAAAGGACATCAATTGGTTGTAAATCATATTTAGTATAACGTTCTGGAACGGCATTAACTAATAAAGATAAATCTAAAACTTGATCATAATAAGAGAAATCATTTGAAGCAATAACGTCAACACCGGCTTTTTGTTGTAATTTCCAGTTGTTAGCTCTGATATCTTTACCAACTTTGATTAATTCATCAACTGAAACTTTACCTGACCAGTAAGCTTCAGTAGTTTTTTTCAATTCTCTTTGAGCATCAATACGTGGGAAACCTAAAACGGATGATTGAACCATTTTGTGTCTATGTATGTTTTTTGTTTTATTGTAGTTGAATAGTATGAATTCAATTCAATTGAGTTAAGAATAGAAATTGAAATAGGAGTTTAGATGAAAGGGAAATCAGTGGATATTTATATGGTTTTTTTTTCGCCAGCAGTCATGGACGTTAATTCTTATTCAAAGTTCAACGTTGACTCTTGTGAAAAAAAAAAAAACACGGTACGCGCCGCATTTCCAGCACAGAGCGAAAACGGGCCTAGAAGAGGAGCCTATTGAAGCTGGATTGTTGTTATCAACGGCTCTCTGTGAGCGTGCCGTAGATAAGTTTGGCAGGGTTGTGTCATGAGTCATGGCATGGGAGTGTTTAATTTGGTCAGTGGCAAGTGCTACTTTCTCTGACCACTGTGTCTGACTACTGTGTCTTCACGTGGACTCGATTGCAACGTTTCCAACTGTGCTGACTTCCCATTGCCAAAACAGATTCTCGAATCTCGATCTCGGAGTCAATTTCAAACGATGCGAAATTTGTCGTTTAGTGGGAAATTGAAATTTTTTTTTTGTTTTTGGCTGTTGGATTCGAATTCGCGGCATGTGAAGTTTTTTTTTGTTGTTCAAAATGCAAATTGGGAAAAAATTGAAACTGTGGCGCAAATCAAAACATAAGCGCACGTGACATTTCATATTTTTATTTCGCGGAAAATATAATGTTGATTATGTCATGTTGGCAGCTGTGATTAGTCAGTGGTATACACATATGACACATTTGGTGGTATTTTGTTTATTGAGATATATACTTCCTCTTCAGGTCTAGGATGAGCTCATCAGAGCATACAGATATATGATAAGCACAATAATGGCATCTTCTTCTAATGGTTCAAAACTCTGATCTAATAAGTCAGATCGGGAAAATACAGTTGATGTAGTTGTACCACATGCTGGATCTGTAACTTGATGGAAATTTTCCATAATAATCAACTGTCCCTTGCACTGCATCCTGATCTTTCAGTAATTTAGGAAAAATTGGATGCATGTGATAATTCTCCAATGATTTGGAACAGATATAGAGAGATGATAATGAAGTTGCAATTGTCTTCACACTATCCAATACCACAACTTCACCAGCCTATATAGGACTTTCAAAATGCAGGATCAGATACGGTTTCAACAGTCAATACAGGAACTTTCTCTAACCCATTTCTATCCAATTCTGTTGTGAGACCATTGTACATCTCACTACCACCATCGACTGGATTAAGCATGTCATATTTCTATTCTTCGTAGTTTAAAACTTCCAGCTGATATTAGTTCTGATATTTTCAATTTGAATTTATAATATTTACAATTTGGAATTGAAGATGATGAATTTGTGGTGGTTGATTTCAGTTACGTTAAAAAAGAAGGTTTTAATCATTGTTTCATTTTGTGTCATGATGAAGTGATCTTTCAATTGCGCTGAACCTATTAAGGATTACCTGAGTTCTAAAAATATTCAGCAAAAAACTCGGGCAGTGATTAATAAAATTTACATTTCCCTACAAAGATCTTTTCCTTCGTTTTCAATATAATTCATTATTCGTTTCATATCTAAGCAGCAACTGGAGCTGAAGATGCACTATTTATATGAGTTGCAGTTCTTTCCCTAATTCTTCTTCTATCTCTTTTAGCAATAACTTCTAATAACTTCCCATTTGAAATAAATAAATCAATAACAAATTTCCTAATAGTATATCTATATTTATAAGTTTCAAAAAATTTTAAAACATGGAAAAAAATTTCAGGATCTTCAAAATATTCTGGATGTCTTTTAGCAATTGATGTTAATTCTTTTGTAGCACTATTTAAATAAACATGGTTACATAAATTCCCCATCAGTTTCATTATTTTCATTAAAACTTCATCATTTGAATCTAACCCTTCAATTTTCAATTCTTCACCATTAATCAAATCTTCATCTTCAATGTCTTCCCAACTTAAAACAAATTGATTCAAATCATAAGGAACCGTGATTCCAATTGGTTTATCAAATAAATTTAATTTGGAATTCCACCCTAAATCATCTAAAATTTCAATCCCTTGATTTGTTCTTGAAATTAATCCTAATACATAAAATGCAGTACCTCTTAAACTTATAATTGGACTTTTATTTGCAATTTCAACAACGTCTTCAATACTACCATTAACATCTAATGATTCAATCCCATATGAACTTGCACCAATCAATCCAATTGTCCAAAGACATGCTTTAGTTTTCAAAAAATCAATCTCCATGGTTTCATGTGGTCTTTCTAAACTTGTTGCATAAAGTCTAATACCATTCATAAACTCAGTTAACGCTCCTGATCTCAATATAACATTAAATCCTTCTTCAGTCTTTACTAATTCTCCGAAAAAATTTGATGGTAAATCTCTGGTTTTTATATGTTCTAATTCAACATCTTCAATTGACATCAACATTTTCTCTAAATCCAAAACATATTTTAAATATTTGAAACCATAGACCCAAATTCCTATTTCTTCATTAACGAAATTGCAATTATTTAAATAATCAAATCCTCTTGGAGTAGACAAAAATTTCATCAATAATGAATTTCCCTTTTCTTTCATCAGCTTTAAGATTGGTATACTTGGTGATAATGAAACAATTTGTTCAATATGATCTTCTGATTCTTCGCAGTATTTATTTAAAATATCAATCGCCAATGAACATACTTCAACATCTCTGTCATATAATTGATCAACTAACAGTTCACATGCAAATAAATTTGACTCTTTTTCTTCAAGTAATTTAGGTAATAATTTTGTCGCATGAATTCTAATTTTCTTGTTTAATGAATGTGAAAATTTCGATAATAAGATTCTTGAATGACCTTGTTTTCCAAAATTTATTTCATCCATGAATAATATAATCAAGTCATCTCTTTTGAATGGATCATCACTTATATGATGCATTATACTGAAAATTTTCCATTGTTCCAATAATTTAATACCAATCTCATTATTTGATAATACTCCAAGAAATTTGAAATATCCATTAGTAAGTGTTGTCTCTAATCTATCTTTACTGAAAATTTGATCTTTGGCGACAAATCCACTAAATGGATCAACTTGGGCAAGACATTCTGCAATCTGAGGTAAGATCTTACCATCACTTAAGATTTTCAAACCTTCACTTGTAGCTAATAACGTTTCAATGACAACACAACCTAATCTTGTAAATCTTTGAGATTGTTTAGTCTTTTTAACACCAGAAAATTTATGCTTAAACGGTCTATAAAATGATAATAATCTTTTTAGAAACTTTGTTGTTCTATTAGCTTCTTCTAATCTTTTACCATTCATGAAAGGTCCCTTAAATAAATCTGTCAAAATATCACAGTTCCATTTTGAAAACGTCTTAGTGGTCAATACTCTTGAGTCTTGTATCATTTGTTTTACTTTATTATCATCAATATTCAAATTGCTTTTATTCTTTGAGTTTTTGGAATTTTGAACAAAGTTTTCAATTGTCTTAACGTTTTGAAGACCCCAATTAGCTCGTCCTTTATTTGATTTTCTAGATAATTTTTCAATTGTGTAAATAGCACAAACACTATCCTGAAGACTTGTTGCGTAATCATCATTAAACCTTGGAATTTTATCAATAAACTTCTCAGTCATTTCAGTAGGTACTAAATTAGTTGTCAAATTGAAAACTTCAGTTAATAGAAAGGCAGCTTTTGTACAATTACTTTCATCATTCGATTTCTTAACAACATCCAGTAATCTTTCAATGATTCCACAGTTCAGAAGTATAGCAATTAAGACTGAAAGGAACTGTGTTGTGAGAATGAATTCATTTTCTGGTTTCATGGGAACCAAAACCATCTTGTTATGGGAAGTAATTTTTTTATTCAATGGGTTTATCATTAAGACATCAAGCAATAAATCTAACAATTTGGAAACAACACTATTCACAGGATATGACAAACATGCCAAGAGGTCTTTTAATGGTTCAAATTCATTAACTGAAAATCCATAAAGACCCGCAAAATTTTTCAAAAACCTTGATAAAACAACTGCACTTATTTGTAATTTTTCATTGTTTAAATGGCCCTTTACTGGAAATTCAGTAAACGGTGATATTAATCTTAGGATATCAGATCTCTTTATATATTTTCTTCCAACTGGTGAATCTAAATGAGCCATGAAAACTGACGCACAAAGGGAAGAGTATTCAAATGGACCATCAATAATAAATTGTACTAACGTGTCAGGCCGTATTAAATCTGGTCTCAAGATTGATAATTCGCACATGGTTTGGATACAGATATTTTTTAATCTTTCATCAACTTGTTCAGCAATTCCTTGAATAGCATTTGCAATCCCTAACGTTAACTCATTAATACCTTCGGGCACTTCCATTATTTTCCTTACAAGCTTGATAGCTTGCTCCCTTTCAATATCATGACTTGCACCTTTGGATAAAGATATTATAATCAGCACATCCAGCCGAAGTGCCATTAAATTCTTGATTGAACTGACATCTGATACAAAATATCGACATATTCTATAACCCGTTGCAACCACTTCCTTTCTATTATGGATCAACAAATTTTGTATACGGTGACCAAACGCACTGAAAACCAAATCCTCTTTAATATATGGATATTGTTGTAGTAAAATCACCAAATCATTTCCCTTCGTAACCAAATAATCAGCATCTTGATTCTTCTCCCCAAGACTGGTTAACAGATCAGTAACAGCGAACGTTGGACTTTCAACCACATCATCATTGGTTTCTTCCTCTGAAAAGCTGTTCAATGACTCAGTATCATCAAAGTAGCTCATTTCACAATGATTGAAAAGATTCAATTCACTTCGAAGTATACGCTTTGATCTTGATTGTTTTGTCCTAAAAGTGTTTGATGTCATTTCAACGGTTAACTTGTTTTTGTTTATGAAATCGAAAAAACGCGTTCGCGGAGAATTTACGTATATAGGCTTAGACGAGTATCTTCAAGATTCTAACAACGTTGAATTCACTACAAAAGCTAGTAAATTAAGACTGTACCATATTAAATGTAGTTATCAAAAAAAAAATGATTATGAATTGAAGGAAGATTATTTGGTTTTCTTAAAATTCACACGGTTAACTTTTGGAATCATAAATAATCTTTCATACAGTTTGAAAAGTTCATCAAGAACAATGACTGGGAATGAAATGACAATAATAGCGTACCATTCATCTTTGTTCAATGGCACAACATTAAATAAAACTGAAAACCATGGAACGTATAGGATGATGAAATGCAAGACGATTGACAAGATTATCGCTAGAATTAAATAGATATTTTTCCATAGTGGAAAAGTCAACAAACTATCAGATTCTGAAAGATTGTTCATGGCATTAAACATTTCAATAATGACCAAAATAGATAGTGAAATAGTAGATCCCCGAGCTGCATTGGCATCATGGAAGATTTCACATCCAATTTCTGGGAACTTTGAAGAACACTGATGGAAATGAGATAACTGATCAAAGGTAATTTGTGGGCCTTTTTCATAGATCATGAAATACCAAGCATACCCAAAGACAGTTGCGATACCAACATAGGTACCAACAACAATATATCTGAATAGTAACCAACCACTGACTAGAGGTTCATCTTTTGATTTTGGTGGTTTTGACATGATTTTCAAATCTGGTGGATTAAAACCTAAAGCTGAAGCTGGTAACCCATCAGTAACTAAATTAACCCATAGTAATTGAACAGGAATTAAAGCTTCTGGTAAACCTAAGGCTGCAGTCAAAAAGATTGAAACAACTTCACCAATATTCGAAGAGATTAAATAACGAATGAATTGTCTAGTATTGTTATAAATCAATCTACCTTCTTTGACAGCAGTAACAATAGTGGCGAAGTTATCATCTTGTAAAACCAAATCAGAGGCTAATCTAGCAACATCTGTACCTGAACCCATAGCAATACCAATATCAGCTTTTTTCAAAGCAGGAGCATCATTAACACCATCACCAGTCATAGCAACAATTTTACCAGATTTTTGTAAGTAATCAACTAATAAAGACTTATGACTTGGTTCAACACGAGCAAATAATTTAACTTTTTCAGCAGCTTTGACTCTAGCGTCATCCGATAAACTAATAAATTCTCTACCGGTTAAAATTAAGTCACTAACATCTTCTTCATCTTCCTCAAAAATTCCAATCTGTCTTGCAATATTTTCAGCGGTTATTGGACTATCACCAGTGATAACAATAACTCTAATACCAGCATCTTTACATTCTCTAATTGATTGAACAACCTCTGGGCGTGGTGGATCAATTAGAGCTGCAAAACCAACTAAAGTTAGGCCTTGTTCCATCTTTTCATAATCTTCACTTGAAGTAGCCCTTTCAGCTAAGTTCAAATCAACATCTTCTTTGTAGGCTAGAGCAATGATCCTATAACCTTCAGCAGCGAATTGTTCAACAGTAGTCAATAATTCAGCGCGATATTCGTTACTTAATTTATCAACTCTTAACGCATTATTAGCTTGGTTTAAGTAACTAGAAGATCTTGAAATGATATCTTCTGGTGCACCTTTAACTAACAACTCACATTTTTTATCACCTGTACCAACTAACACTGACATACTTTTACGATCTCTAGTGAACTCGTAAGTAGCTAAACGTGGATATTCATCTGCATATAAATCTGATACAGGAGTCACTGATCCGGTAGTAACATCTTGTTGTGCTGAACTTGCAAATTTTTCAACCAAGATCTTCAAAGCAGCTTCAGTTGGCTCGCCGACATTCTTGTAGTTACCTTCATCAGTTTGGACAACACTAGCATCATTACAAATAGAACAAATTTGGGAAACCTTATGCAATATTGGATATCTGGAATCTGGAAGTTCAATTGCATTGCCATCTTCGTCATTAACTCTACCTTGAGGTTCAAATGAATGACCAGATATGGTTAATGTTGACAATTCAGTTTGATTTTTGAAGTAAACAAAGTTATGGACAACCATTTGATTGGTAGTTAGAGTACCAGTTTTATCTGAACAAATAACATTGGTGGAACCTAAAGTTTCAACACTTGATAAGCTTCTTACGATGGCGTTTTGTTTTGCCATTTTCTTGGTACCAAGGGCCAAACAAGTAGTGATGACCACAGATAAACCTTCTGGAATAGCGGCAACCGCTAAAGCAACAGCAATTTTGAAATAATATATTGCACCTTTAACATAACCTCCATGAGCTGGATCATTAAAATTGTTAACATTTATGGCCCAAACAGCGATACAAATAACAGTGATAAATTTAGCTAATAAATCACCAAAATCATCTAACTTTTCCTTTAGTGGAGTTGGTTGAGATATTTGAGATGAGATATCAGTATAGATATCACCAATAGCAGTTTTGTCACCAGTTAAAACAACAACTGCCCTAGCATGACCTGAAACAACGGTAGTACCTGAAAACACAACATTGATTTGTTCTTGTTTAACAGCATTTTCGATTGAAATAGGTTCTTTATCTTTAATAACAGATTCACTTTCACCAGTCAAGATAGATTGATCAATACGAAGAGTTTGTGAAAATATTTTAACAATTCTTGCATCTGCTGGAATAATATCACCAATTGACAAATCAATAATGTCACCTGGAACTAATAATTCTTGTTTAACGTGAACCAATTTCCCATTACGTAGCACTTTGACATCTGATGAAGAATACTCATTTAAAGCAGAAATGGCTGCTTCCGCTGAACTTTCTTGTTGAACGCCCACAATGGCGTTCAAAATCAAGATGGTTAAAATCACAATTGGATCAATCAAACTAGACCATGATAAATCACCATCACTAACCGCTAAAGCAAATGAGACAACAGCGGAGCCCAAAAGAATCAAAGTTAACTGATCTTCAAATTGACCAAGAATCAATTTCCATAATGGAGTGGAAGATTCTTTTGGTAGTGAGTTTAAACCATATTTTGATAACCTTTCTTCAGCAACTAATGAGGAAAGACCTTTGTCGAAATCAGTGTCCAGTTCTTCCAAGACTTGAGCAGATGTCTTATTATAAGGAGCCGACATGACTATGATTATCAATCAATCCAGCTAACACTTATCACTCAGAGCTTGGTCTGGTTTGATGTTGTGTTGTTAAGTCGTTGATGAAAAGTGTGGAAAAGTTTCGAACGTTATACATGTTTTTCAGCTTTTCTGGGACATTCAAATATCAGGCCGATAGGCATTGACAGAGGCGGGTCTACTTAGAAAAAATTTACAGTGTGGGAAAAAAACACTGATATACAAGATAACGATATTAGGATATATACAGGAGAATTAATTATACATAGGATTCTATTTCTTTTCAGCTTGGACTTCTTCATCTTCAAAATCTTCACCGTTGATGAAGGCATTGATAGCATCTTGTAAAGTAACGGATTCTTCATCTAATGTGGATTCACTTAATTGTCTTTCCTTTTCATCACCACCAAGTTTCTTCTTTAATTTATATGTGAATTCTTTGACATTTGCAACATCCCAAGTCCAGCAAACACCAGTGACAGCCATAGCGAATGATGATGTAGCTAACACTGAAGAATAAGCGATAGCTGATATAGCATCTTTGTGGAATGAAAATGGAGGTGGAACATGATTAGCGTTGAACAAACCTGGAACATCTATGGAAATTGTTAGTATAAAGTATCAGATAGGAATGTACCACAAATAACACATACATCTACGTAGTTGAACACCTCTGTAACACAATCTTGAAAAGACCAATGTTGTAGCAGTTGCACCGAAGAAATACATCATTTGTTTTCTTCTTCTTAAACGATGTTCTTCATTCTTTTCAACCACCATTTTCGGCAGGTCTAATCCTTGCTTTAGCTCTGACATATTGTATTGTATATACTTGAATAAATGACTTCACAAGTGATGGTTTTCTGACCTTTTCCAGCCCAAGTTCCTGTTTAAAATGCTCACTATTAATTTGATCGAGATCTCACTGCAAAATCACCTTCCGGGAGCCAAGTCACGTTTTGCAATTTTCAAAAGTCGGAATAATCTTCACATTTTGAGCTGTTTAGAAAAGCTTCTGATTCTATTTGATAACTTCGTTTAGTACCAAACTGGTCAAGAAATCATAGATTTACAAGATGCATCCACAAGTTCATGCCCCAAGATTTATCTGTGAGTAGTTGTTACAGTTACTTTATTGAACTTAGTACTAACTTCGTTCCTAGCTTGTATCGATTATATTGAAGCATTAGAAAAATGTCATCAACAAGAATATATTAAAAGATGTTTCGGGATTTGCAATAATCAGAAGGAAATGCTTTCGAAATGTCTTCATGAAGCTAGATTAGAAACTCAAAAACATTTGATTTTAAAAACTAGAGAAAAGCAAAAAGTCTTCAAAGAAAAATGGCAAAAAAATGCTGAAGAAGAATATGGTGAAGATCAATTCTTAAAGAAACTTTTGGAAAGGGAACAAGCTAAAAAAGGTAAAACTAATTAAGATATCGATATAAAGTCTTTATGATTTTTGTAAATAGTTTAAAAATGGGTTTGAATGTTGATAGTTAAAGGAAATCAATACATGGGTATAATTAATTTTAGCACTATTGTAGTAAATGTCAACTACGCATTTAAAGAGTTTTTTAACTTTTTAAAAATACATTAAAAGCAGGCATCAAATCTTTAACTATTATATTATAATCAAATCAATTTTCTAATCTTGACGAGATTTCAAATATCTTTTAACAACTTTATCCTTTGTAATAATATACACAACAGCACCCCAACCAGATAAAGCATCACGATCAGCAGCATTTAATAAAGCTTGACTAATGGTTTCAAACAAATCTTCTGGTTCTAAATTTGGTTCATATAATGATTCACACATACCATATAATTGATCTGTAGCAGTACCACTAACTATAAAATCTTTTGCAAAATCAATACAACCAATTAAATCAAATCCACATACGAATGGTTTCTTTGTTATCGAATTGATACCAGCAACAACTGGTCCAATGAAATATGGTCCGAATCTTTTTTCATATAATGTAGATGACACTAGATTTGCAAATGATTCTGGTTCAATTTGTCTTTCTTCTCTTAATTTATAAAGATTTGTTTTATATCTGAAAACTTCTGATCTATTTCAATTGGTTAGTAAATAATCATGACCTCATGTTATCTGTCAGAATACATACAATGTAATAGCATCTGTTGCTAAACCTGTTAGCCCAAGGTATACATGACCATAGTTGTAAACTTTTTCGAATTTATTTGATAAACCTAACGATTGATTACCTAGACGTAAATCTGAAGCAATGGCAACACAATCTTTACCAACCATTGCAACAACGGAACCACCTGGAATTGATATGTTAGTAATTCTCAATCCATTATTATCATCAAACTCAACGCTTTGGGTATGTAATTGCCATTCAATTTCCTAGTATCTATATTTATAACCAAAGTGGCAATATTGTAGGATACATTTTACACGAAATCTGAACAAGCTTTCTTCAACCCCAGTAGCGCAATTTCCAATTGACATACCGTTAATAGAGCTTGGGTCTGACATATTTGATCTATTGAAAACTTATGATCTGAAATGTGGAAGGGGAAAGGTCTTGAAGTATGGTATTATAATTTTGAATTGTTGATGGTGTTTTAACTAGAGGTCTCTTCCAACTTCAGCGAAATCGATCCCAAAAAAACATGTTCGCGAATTCATGCTTTTTTTGTGTTTCGGCCACTCAAACTACTTAGATAAATTTTCATTAAACCATATAAACTCCTTGTATTAAATCCCTAAACCCAGTATATTACATTTTTGTAAAACTAAACTTTTGTAGCTCTAAATGAAAGAGCAAATGCTAAACTATCCAAATATGTTTTAAACTTTTGATGTTGTTTATAAATATAAACATATTTTTCATTCCAATTACTTATGACTAAATCATATTGATTTTTTAAAACTTTATCATCTTCGGCTTGTTCACCCCATACAACTTCTAAGATTGGTTTTAATCCATTATGCTCTTCAATCAAATTTGTTAGATGATTAACATATCTCTCTAGATGTTCAAATTGTTCAACTAATGTATAAGCAGATGGAATAAATGAAGATTCAATTGAAATGATTCTTTCCCATTTTTGAATCTTTATATTTTTCAAATTTTTTTGCCTTTTCAATACTTCATTACTCCATCCATATTCTGCATTAGTAACGATATCTTCTTCCATCGTGGGTATTGATGTTATCCTACCAGCCCAGAAATTGCAAGTTTCAATGAAATTTTGTGCAACTTCTAAACTTGAAGCATAATAAACAATCCTTGTATCTTCTTGATTTTGATCATGACTTGAATTACTTAATAGATTAGGAATTGTTAAAACCCATGCAACACCATTTGTTCTATTATCTGCGTTTGAAATCACATTATCTTCGACCAATGAAGCCATTGCAGAATATAAATTATAAGTCATTACTGTATTGACAAATTTATCAGATTTTGTCTTCATAAATTTACTTCTATCTGAAGAAGATCCAAAAGAGTATTGTTTTAATAAACCTTTAGATATTATGACAATATTTTGTTTCCAATCTTTTGCATTATAAATGTCTAATTCTGAACTTATAACATTACTTGATGTTAATCTTGATAACCAACCTGTTTTCTTCTTTTTTTTCAAATCTGGATTACATTCACATTTTAAAATTCCTTCAATTAACCATGGTGGTCCTAATTTCTCTAAACGATCATCTGTCTTGTCCTTTTTATAATCAACTTCATAATTGTTATCATTTGCATCTGTTAATGTAGTTTCACGATCAATGAATATGGAAGATCCTATTGATGAATATCTTTTTGAATTTTTACTTGATCGTATTGAAATATTTGAAACTGAATTGATTCTCTTTGTTGTATTTGATGAAGATGAAGTTGATGATGAATTTGAAAAATCTCTATGTCCATTATTTTTTTTATGAACTTTTAAAATTTCTAATTGTTCAGTCTCTATGGAATCATAATAGATCTTCAATTGTGATTCCAATGTCGTTTGATCATGAATTATCACAGTAGGATCTTCTTTCATAGCATCTATTGTATTTGTAACGAATTCAATTTTTGTGAATTTTGATTCCATATTTTGTTCATTATGTAAATCTGAATTCAGGATAAATAATGAAAAACAAACTATATGTATAGCTTTATAGTCACCAATAAAATTATCCTCATTACATTTTGACCAACTTTTACTAAATATTTCCAATATTTGATCAATTTGAGTAGATTCACCAATTAAATATAATTTGGAACATAATAACCGTAGTGATCCAATTAATGAATTTGACCATGGTTCGAAAAAAGTCATAAATTCAATACATGTTGCGATTGATTCTTCTTTAGCAGTACCTAAGAAAGCTGCATATTTATCTGGTGATAATTTGGTATACTTTTGATTATAAATATCTTTGGCAATAGATCTGGCTTTAGATAGATCTGATGGAGATAAGTTTAATGGATCATCTTCTTCAGCTTCTTCAGTAATTACATCATTTGCAACGTCATAATTTAAAGGTCTTGATAACAGGGAAGTTGTTGAATTTGAACTGGAATCTTTAAATATTTCATTAATGTTTGTTATATTTGGTGATGGCTTCAATATTGGTGAAGTATCAATAGTATCTAAAGCAGTTCGCATATCGAACTTTTCCAATTGATTTTGGAGAAACAATCTTAAATCTTCAGAACTTTGTGCTTCTGAATTCCCGTAAACATAAGGAGTCTAAGATCAGAAGTGAGGTTAGTATGACTTTTAGACACGAAGTAGCAGCTAGTAACAATGAAGAAAAACTTTTCCCAGATCCAAGGTGTCAGGGATTATTGATTTCCAAAGGGCTAAATCAGTTTTTTACGTTAACGCCTGATTTTTGTTTTTTTTTTTTTTGGTGAAGTCCCTGAAAATAGACTTCTTGGGAAATTTTTCTGTATGTGAGCTTAAAGGTACGCTGATATACTTACGTCTTGTACTGGCTGAAGTGTATTCATCTCTGTGATGTGCTGTGTCTAGCTGATATGGATGATGTGTTGAATGGGATGGAAACTGAGCAGTTGAGTTGAAATTCAACACTTGGGTTCTGAGCTGCTGAAGGTGAATCGTCTGGAGCAGATTTTCCTGTTTCGTTACGAAGTTGGTGATATATCACTTCCGAAGAAAGTTACTGGTAACAAATTTAAAGGAGTTTGAATTTTGAAATGAGAGCTGAGCTGAAGGTAGAATGGAGATTGAAGATGGAATGAATGGACGTATTGGATGGTGAATAAGAGAAGATTGTTGATGCTGTTGATGAATACGAAGAAGAGAGAAATGGGAACTGACAGTTTTAATATTCGAACCATTACAGCGAACAAACTACAATTGTACATATTGGACCGTCTGTATGTGGAATATCTGTGCAATCGATGAGCCAGAAGTCCTCAATTTAGCCAGTGAAAGAAGTAAATTCTGTGCTCCCACAGACTGTCCTGTCTTTCTGCTTATTCGCAACCATAATCATACCTCACTCTTACCACTTTCTCCTTGGTTAAGCTTGTACATTCGGTGTCGGTCGACGCTTGTGTGTGTTTGGCTCTGTGCGTTTGTCGATCAGCCTTAACTGCTTTCAGACAACTTCCTTGCCCTTCTCAGCGAAAGATTTGACAACTTGAGTGTTAAAATCAAGTAAAACCCATATCGATAATGAACAATAAAGTGACTGTGTACCACCACAGTCACAGTTCAGTCACAATTTTATTCAATATCCATTCCCAGGTCTGGTCATTTGGTCACCCATATCTCATCTTGCCATAGCTCGACCAAATTGTTCCCAATTATCAACACTTTTGTGCAAATCTTACGGAAAATGCAAATTACATGCAGTGAAGCGCAACTTTTCGGCACTTTAGCTGAAAACGGAAACACAAACACGAAAACACCAATTTTTGCAATTTTTGCAATTTTTGCGAAAATAGCTTTCGGTGAATCACGTGACGTTGGCGTTTTCGCGCAATTTGCACACGCGTAGAGCGAAATCAAAACAAAAAAATTCAATCGTGATGGAAACAAAGGCAGCTCTTTATGAGATCAAAGAGTCCAGTGGCAAACGGTCTTATTTTGCAGCGCTTGAGCACCAGAGACTTAGAGACAGGAAAGCAAAGATACCAAGATGAGTGCAGAAGTGGAATCAGAAGCACATGATGAAGTTATGAATGTTGAAGAGGAAGATGATGATGCAAACTATGGTCCTATTCCAATTGCCAAATTAGAAGTAAGTTAACTTTATATCTGGTCAGAAAAGATCAAAGGACGGCAAATACTAATCTCTGAATAGGGAAATGGTATCACTGGTGGTGATATAAGAAAGTTGATGGAAGCCGGTTATAACACTGTTGAAGCTATTGCTTATACGTATGTTTGATTATTGATGATTTTATATCATACAAAGCAAGGAATTCTCACTAACGTTTTATCCAGTCCAAAGAGAGCTCTATTAACTGTCAAAGGTATATCAGAAGCTAAATCTGATAAATTACTTGCAGAAGGTATGTAATAATAACAAACTCACCGAGAGTAAAATTATACTAACATGGCGCTAAAGCTTCAAAACTTGTTCCAATGGGATTCACAACTGCTTCAGAATTTCATCATAGACGTAGTGAACTTATATGTTTAACAACTGGTTCAAAACAATTAGATACATTATTAGGAGGTGGTGTTGAAACAGGTTCAATTACTGAAATATTTGGTGAATTCAGAACTGGTAAATCTCAACTTTGTCATACTTTAGCTGTTACATGTCAATTACCAATTGATATGGGTGGGGGTGAAGGTAAATGTTTATATATTGATACTGAAGGTACTTTTAGACCTGTTAGATTAGTTTCAATTGCAAGAAGATATGGTTTAAATGAAGATGATGCTTTAGATAATGTTGCTTATGCTAGAGCTTATAATGCAGATCATCAATTGCAATTATTAAATCAAGCTGCTGCAATGATGTCTGAATCAAGGTTTTCTTTGTTGATTGTAGATTCAATTATGGCGTTATATAGAACAGATTTTGCTGGTAGAGGTGAATTATCTGCAAGACAAATGCATGTTGCAAAATATATGAGAACTTTACAAAGATTAGCTGATGAATTTGGTATTGCAATTGTTATAACAAATCAAGTTGTTGCTCAAGTTGATGGTGGTATGATGTTTAACCCTGATCCTAAAAAACCAATTGGTGGTAATATTATTGCACATTCTTCAACAACAAGATTAAGTTTGAAAAAAGGTAAAGGTGAACAAAGAATTTGTAAGATTTATGACTCTCCATGTTTACCAGAATCTGAAACCGTCTTTGCAATTTATGAAGATGGTATTGGTGATCCAAAAGATGATGATGAATAATATAATCACTTAACTCATTGTTATATTCTCTTTCTCTCTCTCTTTCTCTTTTCAATTTATATATTTCAGTTATTCATTTCTTGGTTTTGACGTTTTCTTATTTTAATTTTTCTTTAGGTCTATTTACGATGACCTCTTTTATATATATTATTATAAATATTATGTTCAGTTTGTATTAGTACTACAAAAGATTTATAAAAAACATTCGTAAAAATTCATATCTTTATTCAAAGGAAATCTACATCGTCCTTATTAGTTCTCTTTTCTTTTTTCTTTTTTATTTCAACTTAAAACTCAGGGGCCATATTCATATCAAACCAGCCTAAGAAATCATCATTACCTTCCATCCAACCAGCACTTTGCTGTTGGAAGAAACTATCAAAATCTTCTTTTGAAACACCATCAGTATTATTAATATCATAACCAGATGTTCCAAAGTTAGGATTACTTGGTGATGCGACTCCTCCACCAACATTACTAAAATCATAATTTAGTGGATATTGAGCACTTGGTGTGATTGGTTTTGCTTCACCACCAACTTCAAATCCATTGTTTGATGAAGAAACTTTTGAATTATTCAAATTATTTGTACTGTTATTGTTAACCATGTTTCTAGTCACATTCATGTTTGGATATGCTGTTGATGCAATATTATTAGGGTTGTTTATAACAGTGTCTTCCTTTTTAATCAATTCAGAGCTTGGATTGACATTAGCATTTTTGTTTCCTAATGCTTTTCTTAAATCTTGTAGATTTGATGATGAACTGTTTAATGATGTTAAATTACTATTAGCTAATACTGATGCAGGTATACTACCTGTTGAGTCCAACATTGAAACAGGAATACCTTTAATTTCTGTAGGTTTCGTTAAGCCAGCAGCTGTAGCATTTGCCGTTGCTGTCGTCATTGCATTCTCTGTAGGCACTAATGTAGTTATTGTAGTACCACCTGGTGTTGTAGTAGTTATTGTTTGGAAATCATCTTTAGTGATTTGGTTATAAAATGGTAAAGGAACTGGTTTCTTCTTGTCATCTGAATGCTGCTGCTGTTGTTGTTGTTGTTTCAGATCTTGAGGAAGTTTACCATGTTTTTGTTCTTCTAATGTTCTTCTTCTAGCTTCATGAATACACCAAACTAAATCATAAAATAATGAACCAGTTAAATGTGATCTCATCCTTGTGATAATACCATCATTCTTGGTGTATAATTCTGGATGTGTAAATAACACAAAATTTAATTTCTCCAAAACTTGAGCAGTTCTTGAAATGTCATTTTCAACATTCTTCCACGCTGATAATTGATTTCTAAATAATCTATGCACTGTAACAATAGATTGTCTTGCTGAATCAATATATTTGTCCAGTAACAGTGGAGTTAAATGTAGTTTAAACAATATAAATGCAGAATATGTAACACTTTGTCTAATATAAATTGGTAGTTCAATCAAATTTTTGGTTTCCAATATTTTTGAAACTAATGTAACAATTCTCGTAGCTGCTAAATAAGCTTGAGTAACATATTTGGTTTGATCTTCTGTTGGAGTTTCCGGTAAAAAGGCAAAACAACAAATTGTTAGCTTGACATATAAATAATAAACTTCAACCCATACATCATCAATTTCTAATTTGAAAACTAACCTTTCCAATTCTCTCTCCAAAATAGCTAAAGAACCAGCCCTATTTCTTGCTTCCATCAAACCATCAGGACTAGTAACACTTGACCCCATAACATTAACCAGTTTAGCTTGGAAAATTGATAAAGAAATTAAAGATCTGAAATTCTTTGGTAGATTTTTATCTACTCTTGCACTTTCAATTAAGTAATCAGTCTGCAAGGAAGGTAGTAAACCTAAATGTGAAGCCCAAAATTGTTCTGCAAAGAAGATACCTAACCACGATCTTGTTCTCCATTTTTCTGCATCTGGTAATGCGACTTGTGTTCTTGAAAATTCACTTATAAATTTCCCTCTATGTAGCCCCAATTGGTAACCTAAACTTTTGGCTAATCCAACAAATCTATATGAACAATCATCTAAAACCTTTTGATTAGGCAATGGCCACATACACAATATTAATAAAGCTTGTGCAATATGTGTTGATCTTGGGGTACGAATCCAACATGTTTCAATAGCCAATTGTTTAATCAAGGAAGAAAGTTGATTGTATAAAGTTGGTTCAGGATCTGATAAACATGCAGTTAAACAAACAACCCAAAATAATAATTGAGATTGTGAATATAGTTCAGACGCAGAAGTTGATGACATTATTGGGAAAAATGGATTATAATCCTTCATAAATCTTTCATGTAATTCATTCGCTTTACTTAATGGTAAATAAACGTCACCAAGCACAAATTCTGCTATATTACTGTTTGAACCACTTGATTTTTGTGAATGGGGTGAAGCTGTTGGATCTTCTGGAACTGGTGTATTTGCTCTCACAGACATTTCCAAAAATGGCGGTAAATCCCTGGAATGATCACTATTTGTTGGTGCTGAATCATTAAGTAGTTGAGGTATAGATCCTGGTGAGCTGCTTTGTCTTGAACCAGGTTGTGAATTTCTTCTATCCATTAATAAATGTGGCTCTCTTTTCAATAAAGTTTTCATTGAAGTAGCAGCACTTGGAGGAGAATCACCGCTGATTGAATTTAATGGTGAACTTACTGAAGGAGCATGATCAGTTTTCATTAAATTATTAGCTTGTTGATTGGCTAAAGCTTGTGCAATTAAAGATTCATTTCTTTGTAGATATTCAATTTTCAGCTTCAATTCATCAACATCATTCCTTAGACTTTGGATTTGACTGCCCTTTTTAGGTCTAAATTGTGGATCAATTTCACAGTTTAACCCCATTTTCTCACATCGTTGACAAGGAGCTGGAAATCTTTCTGAAGCATTACATTTGATCTTATGCTGACGACAATGTGTACATGACGTTACTGGACGATGGCCAGCTGGTTGGTTGGCTTGTTGTGATTGAGATTGATGTGCTTGTTGTTTATTTGATGCTGATGGTGATCCTTGTTGAGTTGGAGTTGTAGCTAGATTCGCCAAGGTATTCAACTTATCATCCTCCTTTGTATTAGGCTTCTTTCGACTTTTAGTATCACTTGAGTTGCTGGATCTTTTCTTTGGAGCTGGTGCAATATTTGGTGGTTGAGGTGAAGTTGACGGTATAGTTTGAGATTGGTTTTGAGCAGCAAGAGGTCTTAAGGGAGCTAAGGGAGCTAATGGTGGAGACTGTTGGGTATTGGGCTGTAGAGGTGGATAACTTCTTGATATATGTGGATTTGTATTGTAGCTTTGGGGTGAATTAACGACATTTTTGTTTTGGTTGACGTTGTTGTTAATTGGTATGCCACTATTACTATTACTTCTTGATTGATTATTAGCGGAATTCTCTTTATAGTTCAACGACCTAGCGTACTTGTTGGTATCTGTGAAGTGATCACTCATATTGACAAAAAAATTTTAATGACTCTTTGGAACTTATTGTATATGTCTTTCCGTTGGTTTAACTTATCAAATTACAAAGATGTTTGATTCAAATGTAACTGGTAAAAGCGGCCGCGCTCAAGAAAAAAAAAATGCCAGAACCCCAATTTCCATGAAAACAAGTTGGAGTTTCTTCAAAGAATATTTATTAGTTTTTGAATATAGGCGGTTTGGAGTGGATAAAAATGATATTATTTGGTGTGGTTCTGAAGCTGTTTTCCGTTTGAAATCGAGGCGCTCTTATTACTTCCAAAACAAATTTTCCTGTCTTTAGTTTTTTTTTTTTTTTTTGCGCCTTTGTTGAAAACACCGAGACATAAAGGCAGAATTTCAATACTGTTGAAAAATCGACAAGTACACATATTTTAGTACATAATATCAGCAAAGAAATACTACAGTTGAGTCATTTAGCTCTTTGAATATTAAAAAATGTTTATTATATGTCAAAATCAAAGAAAAATGTCAAAAATAGGGCATATTTACCGGGATTTAAGCTGTCCTCAAATTTCCGGAATTTGAAAAGAAACCTAAAGCTTCAAGCTTAAGCTTTGGTGAAACGTAAGTATGGTTTAACCTTAGTGAAATCACCAAATTTCTCTTTAGCAGCTTCATCACTTAAAGTTGGTGGGATGATAACATCTTTACCTTGATCCCAATCAATTGGAGTAACAACACCTTTTTTGTCAGATAATTGTAAGGCATCTAAAACTCTTAAGACTTCAGCAGAGTTACGACCACATGATGGTGGGTAAGTAAATGTGATTCTAATTTTCTTTGAAGGATCAATGATGTAAACTGATCTGATAGTTTGAACAACACCTTTGTTCAAGTTTTTGAAACCTTCTTCATCAACCATATCATATAAGAATGAAACTTCTCTATCAACATCAGCAATGATTGGGAAAGAGAATTTTTTCAATTTTGAGATTTCTTCAATATCTTTAACCCATGAGTTATGGCTATCAAGACCTTCGGCTGATAAACCAATTAATTTGGTGTTTCTCTTGGTGAATTCATCTTGTAAAGCGGCAAAAGCACCTAATTCAGTAGTACAAACAGGAGTGAAATCAGCTGGATGGGAGAAGAAGACGGTCCATTGATCACCAATCCATTGGTGAAAGTCAATTTCACCTTCAGTGGTTTGACTTTTGAAGTTTGGAGCAGTGGAACCAATTCTTAATCTTGGTTGGTCTTCTTGCTTGAAAGTTCTGACACCTCTGGTTAAGATTGGTGTAGTTCTTGGGGTTGATCTAGCAATTGAAGCAGTTGATCTCAATAATGAACGAGTAAACATAGTGTAAGTAATTTGAGTATAATTGACCTTCAATCCAATCGATCTAAAGTAATATAGAAGAGAAAGGGTTATGGAAATTATTTGATAAATTGTAATTTGCTTTGTGAAGAGCTATGATTTCGCCAAATCATGTGCCGGATTATTTCCGAAAAGAGCGGACTTGAAGCGAATAACATCGATATTGGGGGGATAATAGCAGGACTATTCAGCTATTAAGTATTTTTCATAGTGGAATAGTGAATCAAAGACTTGTGAACTTGTTTCCAGTGCTTTTCAGCTCTGATATATTCCATTTCTTTATTTGAATCCAGCATTATAGTGTTTTGTTGTCATGGAGATTTAGTTTTCCATCAAAAATGCTTTCTGTACCAGAGAAAAATGTAAACAAGAAATCAAAACAGATGGAGATTTCAATACAAATTTATATACAAAAAGTTAAACCCCAAAAACAAATCCAGACGAGCTAGGGTGACAAAACTTGCTCTTCAAGTCATGTCTGCTCCTGATAGAAACTCAAAGACAAACGTGAGGTCTTCCCTTGCTGCGACACAACGTTCAAGACTATCAGAAGGTCAAAACAAAAAAGCACGATCCTCTTTAGCCAACGCGACTTCATCATCTTTCCAGAAGCCAAAACAGTCGTCAAACAAGAGACAAAGCGATGCCAATATGGAAGAATCCAACATCTCAGTCTATGTTAGATGCAGGTCCAGAAATGATCGAGAAATAAAGGAAAATAGTGGTGTCGTCGTCTCAACTATGGGACATATGGGGAAAGAAGTTGTGTTACAAACAGGTCCAATGTCAGTTAGTAACAAGACTTATACCTTCGATAGAGTATTTGGTGCAGAAAGTGATCAAGACATGGTCTATGAAGGAATCGCTAGTAATGTCTTGGAAGAAATGTTACAAGGTTATAATTGTACTGTTTTCGCTTATGGTCAGACTGGTACTGGTAAAACACATACAATGAGTGGTGATATTAAGATGAGTGGAACTCAGTTATCTGAAAATGCTGGGATAATTCCAAGAACTTTAGTTGATTTATTCAAACAATTAGAAAAAAATCCAGAGTTTTCAGTAAAGATTTCATTTATTGAACTTTATAATGAAGAATTAAGAGATTTATTAGTTGCAAATGAAACTGGTGAACGTAAAGTTAGAATATTTGAAGAACCATCTAAAAAATCAATTGTTGTTCAAGGGATGGAAGAAATCTTTATCAAAAGCGCAACTGAAGGTATGAAGGTTTTGGCTGACGGCTCTTATAAGCGTCAAGTTGCTGCTACTCAATGTAATGATTTATCCTCAAGATCACATACAGTTTTCACTATAACTGTCCATATGAAAGAAATTGATCCAATCTCTGGTGAAGAATATTTAAAAATTGGTAAACTTAACTTAGTTGATTTAGCTGGGTCTGAAAATATCAATAGATCTGGTGCTGAAAATAAAAGAGCTAGAGAAGCTGGTATGATTAATCAAAGTCTTTTGACACTTGGTAGAGTCATTAATGCATTAGTGGATCAGTCACCACATATTCCATATAGAGAATCAAAACTTACAAGACTTTTACAAGATTCACTAGGTGGTAAAACCAAAACTTGTATCATTGCCACTATATCGCCTGCCAAAGTCTCGTTGGAAGAAACAATAAGTACCTTGGAATACGCTAATAGAGCTAAGAGTATCAAAAACAAACCACAAGTTAATTCCAGTATGTCCAAAAAAATGCTCATAAAAGAATATGTTCAAGAAATTGAAAGATTAAGAAATGATCTTAATGCTACCAGAGCTAAGAATGGAATTTACGTCACTGAAGAAAACTGGCAACAAGTCACAGCAGAAAGTGAAAGTCGCAGAATTCAAGTTGAAGAACAAAAGCTAAGGATGGAAGTACTTGAAGAACAGATTAAAAAATTTAAAGGGAATTTTGAAGCCCAGTTAGAGCAGTTGAATAAAGTAGAAGATGAATTACAATTATCTAAGATACAATATGGAGAAGTTCGTGAAAAACTTGACATCACTAATGAACAATTAAATCACACACAACAACAACTCCGTTTAGAAACCATTGTCAGCAAAGAATATAAATCAACTGAACAAAAATTGCTGGACATTAATAATTCATTGTCAGCTTTATTGGATGAAGTTGTACAATCCAAGAATGTTCTTCACAACATTATAAATAAGAAATATAACCTAGAACTTCAAAATAGTGACACATTAGAATCTACGAAACAAAAAGTACAAACACATACAAGTGACTTAAGTTCTAGGGTTACAAAATTTCACAAGAACAGCAGCCATTTGTCTACTGTATTAAATCAAAAATTTGGTGATATGGTTGAAACTCAAAAAGAGAAAATTGGCGACAAGTGTAAAGGATTGCAAAAGACCTCTACTGAAATATCTTCAGATGTTGAAGGGATGATTGACAACGTAATTTCTAATAGTGAAGCTACTGATCTAAGAATCAATGGTATTGAAGATGTCAAACATCGTATCAAATCACATATCGTCAATCAATTAAATGAATTGAAAACTGAAGCAAAAGAATCAGCAACATCGATAAGTGTTGATATAGATGATCTTGGGAAAGTTATTGATCAAAGTCTTGATTCTTTGGGTCAACAAGTCAATGCTACAATGGAAACTGTTAAAAACCAGCTTGAAACTCAATCAGCTGAAATCATCGAATTGAAGTCAAAATTAGTGGAACATCAATCCAAGTATATTGATATGATTAAACATCAAAGTCTAAGATTAGAGCATTTTAAAGAAACTGAAAAACAAAAAACCAAGATTGAGAAACAACAATTATTGGAAAAAATTACTTTCTTGATTGATGATTATGATGCTGCTAGAAATGAAAGAATAAACACAGAAATTGATACGATAAAACCAGAGCTTGATGTGATAGCTGTCAAACAACAAAATTTCACAACTAAATTTGAAAACTTTATAAATGAAAACTGGGTTCAAACACAATGCAAGTTCCAGGAACAATTACAAGAAGAAGGCAATCGCCTCAAATTATTCATTGAAGCTTCTAAATCCTCTATTGGTGAACAATCTGTTTCAAAACTCATTTCAAACGTCAACTCCAATCAAGAATCACAAGCCGAGAAGTTCAGTCAGTCAATTTCCAGTCTTGATGAAGGTTTAATCAACCTAAGTCAATTTGCTGAATCATTGAAATCTTTGAATGGTGAAAATTCCACTAAAACACAAGAACGATTAGTATCATTCAAATCAACTATCTCAAGATCATTCCAAGAAATTTCTGATAGTTTCCGATCTATAGCTGAGGAATTGAAAGAAACCAAACCACAACTAGTTGATGAATTCCTTCAAAGACAAGGTAAATTCCTTTCAGATTTTAAAGAATCATCATTGAATTCAATTTCATCTTTGGAAAAATACATTCAATCAGTTTCGTATTTTAAAGATGATGAACAACCACCAAAGAGACAAAAAATTGAAATTAATAAAGATTTACCTAACACTAAATCTCGTCATGAATTAGAAATTTTACATCATGAAGAAATATATGGAGTTCCAAAATCAAATGAAGATGAAAATATTTTGGATGTTTCAGAATCAACTACTAGTGTTTCAAGCAAAACTGCATCGCCAGTTCCTGTTCCCGATAGACCTTTTAAACAACCGTTAGCAGCCTCAACAAGAGATTTGAATATTCAAAGAAGAGGTTCAAATGATTCATTGAAACAACCAAAAACAAGATCAAGACCAAGTTCTTCATTATCACAAGAGAAATCTGTGTAAGTTATCATGAAATGTCAAATGTTATTTATTGGAAAACAAATCATTGTAGTTCTACAACTTTATGAATCTTTCAATATTATATGTGTAATATTAGTGTACTTAAATGTTATACGCTTTTTTTTTTTTTGGCTTTTCTTCATCATGATCTTTATATAATTCTTTAATCATTAATAAAGGACATGTCTTCATTATCCAAAAGGGAAAAAAAAAGGAAAAAAAAATCAAATTTTGTCATTATATGTATATCTTTTCCTTTGTAACATATTTATTTTTCATCAATTTTTTGTATTTTGTATTTTGACTCTTCACATTATGATACAATTTTTATCTTCCTTCCCAGATTTATTATTGCTACTATCATTACTGTTATTACTAGACATTTGCAGTTTATCAATTGAAGCAGAGGAACTTTTTTTCTTCAAAAATTTCTTCTTATTACCAATATTATTATTTGGAACTAAATTTGGTGCAATTTTTAATAATTTATTTCTTGCTCTTTCATCATTATTATCAGAAGCTTTAACATACCAATTTTTAGCCATCTCCATATCTTTATCAACACCTAAACCTTTTTCATAGAAATTTCCCACAGCAAATTGAGCTTTTGGTAAATTTAAATTTGCAGCTCTAAGAGCCCATTGGAATGCTTCAGATTCATCCTTTTCTAGATTTGGTGGATTACCAACTAAATACCATGCACATAATGAAAGCATGGATTCAGCATCGCCACCTAAGGCAGCTTGTGTATAATAATGAATTGATAAATCTGGATCTTGAGGAATAAATTCATCACCAAGTTCATAAGCTTTCCCCAATATTGCTGAAGATTTAATATGACCTAATGAAGCAGCTTGAATATATAATTCCATTGCATATTTACGATCTGGAATAACAATATCTAAAAACCCAGCTTCTTGAATTTTAGCCAATTCATATGGAGCACCATTAGTTAATTCATTAGCTTTGGTAACAGCTCTACTTAACCATTGAATACCATTTTTTTTAACATTGACATTATCAGCAAGACCCATTCTTGAATAAAATGAATAAACACCCAATTTATACATTGAAGCTGGATGATTTTTGGAAGCTGCAAATTTTAAAAATTCAATAGCTCTTCTTGAATCTCTTGTAACACCTAAACCTTCTTCATAACAATAAGCAGTTCTATAAGCGGATTCAATATGACCATGTTTTGCTGCAATTTGAAATAATGTAAAAGCTTCTTTATTATCAACTTTACCTAAAGCACCTGAACTATAAGCATCTCCTAATAAATATTGAGCATCTGCATAACCTTTATCGGCTAATTTTTTCAAATAATGAACAGCTTCTTTTGAAAATTGTTTCCTTAGACTCAATTCTTCGTCATTGATATCAGGTTTTGTTATATCAATTGATAAAGCAGTTTGTAACATATATTGAGCATATTGGAATAAAACTTTTGGATCATTTGATTTTTTAACATTTTTACGATACATTTCAATAGTTTTCATTCTTGGTAATAATGACGATGATGAATTTTCACCAAGATATTGTTTAATCAAATTATGAGAAACATCTGATAATGATTCATTTGTTAAAGTGAAATGAGTTGATTCATTTCTATCTAAAAGATATAAATGTGAAAGATCAACAGACTTTGAAGCTTTTGTATGTAATTTTCTTGATGAAACACTTGAATGACCATTAGATGGAGGAGTTTGAGATCTTACACTTAAATTTTCTTCCGATCTTGTTTGATAATCAATATCATTAGCTTGTTGAGGCAATGAAAATGAACGAGCACCCACTGGAGTATCTGGAGCTTTTGGTAATGAGGAAATACTTGAACTATTATGCATACTTCTATTTGAATGTGATGATTGAGTTGGTTGAATAACAACATCGGAATCAGTTGAAGAACGTGGTGAGCTAAAGTTATTATGAGCTTGTAAAGCTTGTGGAGGTGGTGGAATAAATGGAACTTGTTGCTGTTGCTGTTGTTGTTGTTGTTGTTGTTGTTGTTCAGCTTTCCCTGGAACGGGGACTTCAGTTATAGTAGTGAAATTATTATAATGATCGATATTCTTGTTGGTTGTATAATCTTTTGTATCAGCTTCAGCATCATAAAATACTGCAGTTTCACCGTCGTGATTAAGGTTACTGTTGTGACTTGTTTCCTTTGTAGACTCACTTTGTCCACTGTGTAAAGTGTTACCAGAAATAGTTGATGACAGAGGTGTATTTCCAGGCCTTTTTATTACATTTGTCAATAAAGTTTCTTTCAACAGACCAGCTGTAGTACCAGAATTTTGGATAGAGTTATTTTGTTGTTGTAGATGATGATGATGATGTTGTTGTTGTTGTTGTGGATGTTGTGCTTGTTGTTGTTGATGTTGAGCTGGTAGTTGTTGTCTATAAGGATGAGATGAAGATGCAACTGACATGATGAGATGAATTGATTCTCAATGTACTTTTGTTAATAGAAAGCCCAAAGATAGCTTTTTCTTTGGTATTTTTCTTGATGAATATCTAAGAACCTTATGAGAATGATTTCAAGTAATCAGTTCTTTATTTTGTGAGGCAGCTATAGCACTTGATTGATGACACGGACAGGAATGTCTCTAATCTTAACTTTGAAACAGTTTATGAAAATATGAGCAGATTTTATTGAAATTGGATACAACACTTGGTTCTTATACCTATTGAGATGTTCTCCTTATCACTGGGGTATGTTTCAAATGTTGATGACACTTTCTCAGTGTTGATGATGCTGGACTCTTTGGTTCTTATTTATTCCTTCTTTACGGCCGCTTCTAAATTTCTCTAGAAGTCAAAATGAAGGCTTGGAAATGTGATGATGCTTATATGGTCCGCGATGGACTGAGCTGATTGGTGGTAGGTAAACGGGCTACTCTATAACAATGGTATGGGCTCCAAAGTGACAAGTAACAACTAAAAGCTAACAGTTCTCTCTGATGATGATAAAACAGAAGAGTCTCAGTACAACACTCGTCTCTCTGTGGCATTCAGAAGTCTGGATTCTTTTATTATTGTTTCAAAATTTACCGAGAATTTTTTTTTGCGCAGATGTTTCGCGTTTTTGCGTTTTTGCGTTTTTGCGTTTTTTGTGCAACGGGATTTGAATTGGGAAAATGCCAAAAATGCCAAAAATGTGTTTGCGCAACGGCAGAAAGCTAGGAAGAAGGTGTATGGAGATTGAGAGGATTATAAGTTGTAGAGACTGTGGATAAGATGGTTAGAATACAGAGAAGTCGATGTCTTTTTTCTTTTTGCCAGCCAGCCAATGGGCCATTTAGTTCTGGAATTGAAAGTGTTTCGGTGCCTTGATTAATGTGATCTGGTATGTGCTGCTGCTCTAGAATTTGTATGTTCAACAACTGAAAATTTAGTGTTGAAATTGGCTAATTTGGAAAGCCCAAGATATGAACAATTACGACGTGAAATTCTATTGTCGTACATAACATCAACAGAAATTCCTTGAACTGCCTTCGCGATATAAGAGTGCTTAGAATGCTTAGACTTATCTGATGGGAGGGAAAGATTAAGTCAATTAGGCTTAATCTGCTGAAAGTTGAAACAGTGTAGTGTTTTTAAGCCCAATCACATCGCTTATCAAATTAGCTTAACTTTAGGCTTTGAGATGTTCCATCTTGTAAAGAAATTCAACAATTATACAAAACGAATGTTGATAACTATCACACGTTCACAAATTTAGATGAATGTCTCATAGCTCATCGCTCTGATCATTCCCACTCATTACGTTATTATTCGTCCTTGACTCGTTGCTCATCGCTTCGCTAATTTTTTATTATCCATTTTCGCGTTTTCGGCGCAATTGGCACATTTGGCGCGTGTTTCATGATTCTGGCGCTGCCAAATCTGGTAAGAGATAAACATGCTCGATTACCAGAAACGGAGGTTTTGGTTGATTAATTATGCCACAAATGTATAAATTCTCGTAAGTAATTGAACATTTTATTCTAGTATTGTAGTATTGTGTACACAGTATTCAGTAACGTCATAAGCACATGTGTTTTGGTAAATAATGGAGTTTATTAATGTACTTCTCATCGTGCGGTAATTATAGACAGTGGGAGATCTATTAATAACATGTTTGTCGTACCAAGCTTGACACATAAATAAATACCCTAGAAATAATCAATCATCAAGCCTGAAGGGAAATATTAATCAATTCAATGGGAAACATTATCTGAATGGATAGTTATAAAATTAAATTCTGATATAAAACAGATACTTGTGGAATTCCATTATTTATAGAATGATAGGGAACCTTCGTCGTGTTTCTCTCTCTTGAGCTGCAGTAGTATTATCTTTAGCCTTAGTTAATTAGCTGTTCTTATCATGCGTTATGTACGATTATTGTAAAACTAGATCAAGACAGCTTCTATATAGGCTTTACTTTTAATGTGGTTTCACTTTCAATTCATTATAAAATCCATAGTTTGAAAATGAAACCTGCTCTATCACTCATTAGTCATTGGTTGCCATTTGTGGAATATTGATTAACCTTCTCACGATTTTCGATAAAGTCATCCTAATCTTCTCACAACTGAAGATAGTCTACTTTAGCTCATGAAAACATCCCAAAATGTTAACAATTATAAAGTTGAATCTAGTTGAAAAGTACGTAATTTATACAATATTAATATATTATTATATAAATATTATTATATACTATATACACCAATTTATACTAAATATTAGAATTTTTGATATTTCACAGACAATTTTTTAAGTTTAAAATTCTATAAAAAAAATTTAAAAAATTTTAAACTCTCAGAACAAAAGAATAATCACCATGGACTATATGCTTTCATAAACTTAAAGACTTTATAAACACATTAAATCATAGAAATACATATACTGTAAGGCAAAATGTTTAAATAAATTATTGTTTATTATATTGTTACGGCCACTCCCTTAAGTTGCTGTATTGGTTCAGAGAAATTTCTAATTCATTGTTTGGCTCCACTAGCTCAGTCGGTAGAGCGTCAGTCTCATAATCTGAAGGTCGACAGTTCGAACCTGCCGTGGAGCAAACTTTTTTTTTTTAATTTCCTATAGCTCTGTATTTTTCTTTCAACTGAAATGGTAACTTAACTGCTTTTTTTTTTGTTGTTAATGATACACCCATATTATTTGGCTCCTATAGATCATACTAAGATTGCAAATTCATCTTTCCATCACTTTTTATGTTTTGAAATTGTGGTTTAATGAGTTTGCATTGATATTTGTTACCATGGAAACTTTGAAATTTTGTTTGTTTTGAAAATTCCAAATTCGGACAATCGATAAACACAAAACAAAATTGTTATATAGAAAAAAACAGTTTCATTAAAACAATCATTTCTAAGTGTTTAGACTAAATAGATTTCTTTCAATTTGTGTCAAAAAGCAGAGAAGGTGTGGCAGAAGTCAACATTGTCATCAGTACATTGAACCATCGAAACCATATACACATCCATCAAAAAAAAGAATTATCCCTTTCCACAAGTCATTCTCATTCATTTCATATATCAAAAACAAAACATATAAAACATCCATTACATTTTTATATACCCTTTAATTTCAATTTCCATCATATACAAATATTTCTTTTCAAGGATCCTCCATCTCATGAAGCTATAATAACATCTCATCATTACCATCACCAACTACAAGAATCATAAACTAGATATTTTGAATCAATGCTAGCATCTCATATGAATCATGGTGATATAGAAACCATGATACAATCTAATCAAAATTCATGTACAACTACAAATTCAAGAATGACTTCATATCTAAACCATTCAGATTCAGATGATGAAGATCAACCACCAGCTTTGAGTGACTATGCTTTAGCTTTATTACAAAAAGATAAAGATTCTCAACTGCCTCATGAGCAACATCATCAACGAGAAAAGGATCAAATACAATATCGTCAACATAATATACCCAAAAGGGTGAATTTTAATAATGAAATCAAAAAGACAACCATATCAACTTCATCATATCCACAAAATGATATAAACCATACATCACATACAAATCAATCAGAATATGAAACAATTTTTACTAAAAATGTTAATGGTGAATTGAACTCAATTGCATCTTCATCTCCTAATGAAAGAAACCAGAAGACCCCATCCACAAAATTTAGTGGATCATCATTTAATAGCAGTTTCAATTCAGATAATAGTAATATTAGATCAAGAAGTTCAATAAGGAGAAATAGAATGTTAGGATCTCTTGGTCCTCCTAAAAGAGCTAGTGTGAGAATTGAAGAACCTGTTTTACAAATACAACAACCAATAGATACGGTACAAAAGGATAGTAATGAAAGTACAATCAAAGGTAATGATGTACAAATGAAAGAGACAGCTTCAATCACACCTAAAGCAAATAGAATTTCTCAAATTTCTAAATCAACAAATGCATATTCAAGTCCTTCTCCTCCTCCAAAACAACGGTTTGATTTTCAAGGATTAAACCCATATCAATATTGCAAAAAATATCAATTACCACCAAGTGAATTACCAAGGCTTGTTAAATTATATTTTGAACAACAAAAATTAGATACAAAAGAATCATTAAGTCATAACAGTCCTGCTCGTCTAGAAGAAGCATTATATACCAAGATTGAAGAGGATTTAAATCATGACAGAAGATCTCCTTATAAACCAGACCCAAGACAAAAACTATTTAAAGTGGATAATGATTTGAAAACTCCTGCAGCTGCAACACATATGAAAAATCATTCTTCTTTACGCACAAATGACAACAAGATCAATGTTTATTCAGATAAAGAAAACCAAGAATCATTCCCAAAACCAAATATTTTAGATTCAATTGAAAGAAAATCAAGAGTTTCAAGAAAACCACTAGTACCACTGTCAGAATCTAATAATTGTCAACAACAACAACAACAGCAACAAAATAAATTATCAAATACAAATAATTTGAAAGCTGTTATAGATAGAGTACCCAAAACCTATCAAGAACACCATATTCAAAAAGTTGAACCATTGAAAGCACCAGACTTATCATCTTCTAAATCAAGTAGAATAATATCAATTAATGGTAAGCAATATGAAAAATTAGAACTTTTAGGTAAAGGTGGTTCTTCAAAAGTTTTTAAAGTGAAGTCAATGAGTAATAAAGTTTATGCAATCAAAAAAATCTCATTTGATGAATTTGATGAAGCAAGTATTAAAGGTTTCAAGGGAGAAATTGATTTGTTGTCAAAACTACGTGATCAAGATAGAGTTGTTAGACTTGTTGATCATTTCTTGGGAAATGGATCATTATTATTAATAATGGAATGTGGTGATATAGATCTTTCTCATGTCTTAGCAAAAAGATTAGATGTTCCATTAGATGTTGAATTCGTTAGATTCCATGCAAATGAAATGCTTAAATGTGTTAAAGCTGTTCATGATGCTGGTATTGTTCATTCAGATTTAAAACCTGCAAATTTTTTATTTGTTAAAGGTATGTTAAAAATTATTGATTTTGGTATTGCAAATGCTGTTCCTGAACATACAATGAATATTTATCGTGAAAATCAAATTGGTACACCAAATTATATGGCACCTGAGGCTTTAATCGATAATAATCAACAATTAGCTGATAGTACTCAACATCATAAAAGTACATGGAAAGTTGGTAAACCATCAGATATTTGGTCTTGTGGATGTATTATTTATCAAATGATTTATGGACGTCCTCCATATGGTGGTTATCAAGGTACTCAAAGATTATTAGCAATTATGAATCCTGATGTTAAAATTCAATACCCTGAAAAAGGTTTAGGTGGTGTAAAAGTTCCTGGTACTGCTATTGAAACAATTGAAGCATGTTTATATCGTGATCCAACTAAGAGATGGAGAGCTCAAGATATAATTGATGGTCCGTTTTTAAAACCAAGGGTTGTTTCAGAGCAATTTATAAATGATTTAGTTAAAAATGCAATAACTTATGGTGTTAGTAAATCTTCAATAAGTGATAATGAACTTAAGACATTAGCAGAGGATGTTTGGAGAAGAGTTTCTCAATTAAGTTTGTAAATTTATGAAATAAGACATTAAAAATAGTATATTTTAATTAGTAATGATTGAATGATTAGAATAAATGAAATAATAGATAATAATAATATTATGATTAGTCTTAATATAATGTAGTATATTGATTCTTTATTTTTTCTGTAAAAATTTAATCTATACAACTTTTATGATAAAAAAACGTAAAAAATTCAATACATGATGTCTCTTCTTTCTCTTATTCAATTCATTAACTCATGTTTCCTCTTAATCCATTCAATGGAGTTGAGAATTAATTCAATTTGTCATTTTATCTTGGACCTAATTTTGCTAAAACTTGAGAACCTTGTTCTTCCCATTCTTGTTTATTAATCCACATATGATCTTTATCAGCCATAATACTTGCCAAAACAGCACCACCAATGAAAACCATGTGCCTTCTTCTTGGAGGATCTTCAATACGAACTTTAAATTTATCTAATCTTGAAGCATCATTATGTAAAACTCTTGTTAACCATAATTGTTTTAATTCTTTTTCTAATCTTGATGGTAAACCTGGATACATACTTGAACCACCAGAAAGAACAATTGCTTTATATAAAGAAGATCTTATATCAACATCTGCAGCTTGAATTGTATTAAATAATAATTCACCAACACCTGGTTGTTCAACATCAACTAAACTTGGTTGAAATAAACATTCTGGAGCTTCAAATCTTTCAGATCCAACTCTTATAACACGACCATCAGGTAATTCATAACTTTCTACTAAAGTTGTAGTTTCTCTTGATAATTTAGCATCTAATTCTAAATCATAAGAAACATAAGATAATTTTTCTTTAATTTGACGAACTGTTTCAAAATCTGCAGTTCTATTAAAAGCATAACCTCTTCTTGATAATAAATCAATTAAATGTCTTGTAACATCTCTACCTGCGACATCTAATCTTCTTGTTAAATGATTCAATACAACAGATTCATAAACTGGAACAATATGAGTAACACCATCACCTGAATCAACAACAACACCTGAAGATAAACCTTGAGCATATAATGCTAAAACAGCTTGAATTGCAACATAAACACCACCAAAATTATATTTTTCAAACATTACTTCACACATTCTTTCTCTATTTTTCAATGGATTCATTGGAGGTTCTGTTAATAATATTTTTTTACCTGTTGTATCTTCTTGTAAACGTTCATAAAATGCATAATCCCATAAATGTTCCATATCTTCCCAATTTCTAATAATACCATTTTCCATAGGATATGAAACTTGTAATGCAGAACGGACTGCACTTGCTTCATCACCACACATTATATCTTTAATTTCAATATCTCCTGTTCTTTCTTCTGCTCTTAATATTGGTCTACCTACAATTGAAGGGAAAGTATGATCTGGGAAATTACTCCCACCATGGCCAATTTTAACAAAACCTGTACCTTGATCAAGAACTATAATTAAGCAATTTCAAGAGTTTATCCATTTCAAAGAATTGTATTCTATATCTGTAATAGAATTGCTCTTTTCATGGATAATATCCCCCCAAAATTTGACAAAGTTAGTAACACGATTCCCTTGCATGAAAATCCACACAGCACAATGACTGTTTTCCCCATCAAACAAACTTACCAATTGGTTGTTCACTCATCTTTGCAATATGTAATCCTAGTTTATGAAACTCAATTCAATCAAATAGCACTTGAATGTCGATAAGAACTTTTTGAATTTGTTTCCCGTTATGTGTTTGTTGATTTTTGGATTCCAATCTTCAACTTTGAGATTTTCCCCTAAAAAATTACATCAGCAATCGGCGAGAAATTATGTAATCAGTATAACTAAAAACTATACAAAATTCATTCAATATTGGCTATTTATATGTATTTCTGTATGACTATTTATATCTTCTAGTGTTGTGTGGATGAATATCAATGATTCTATCTGAAGAGTTTTTACTAAACCCACTTTTTGTGTTGAGGAAAAATGATTTACCAAAAGCATTGAAAACTGGTTTGATTTCAATCACTGCATCTTGTTCCAAATTACCAACTTCTAATAAACTTGTGATATTTCTAGGACGTAATGTTAACACCACTGTAGCTATTCTTCCTATTCTACTATCTTTGTCTATTAAACCAAATGACATCACACTGATTGATTCTTGGATCCCCATTTTAGAAATTCGGAAATCTTGATCAATAGTTTCAATACCTGTTAATTTAAATCTTGAACTAAATGAATGATGTTGTGAATCCGATTTGGAATCGAAAAAATCAGTGATTCCTTGTTCATTTGTTTCAAAAGCATCAACTAATCTTTCTAAAGTGAAATCTTTTAATCTTATTTGATCTAATTCTGAACCTTCATAAGTTAAATGAGTTTTCAACATGTTATCCCATCTTTTCTTCATATCATTATTTCTTCTTCTTATCCAAAATTTAGATGCAAAATAACCACCAATAAATAAAGGTGGAAGGATAATTATAATTAATGGAGCTGCAATAAACATTATAAAAGATGCTGTACCCATTAAAGCTAAAAAGATTTTAAACCCATCAGGTATCAAATGCCATATTAATGAAATCGTAGAAGGTGGTCTTGCATTAAATCTTGGAGGCCTTGTAAAGTTGGTCTTGGATGTAGTGGAGAATTGACGAGAATGATTTGAATTGAATTTGAAATGTTGTGATAATGGAGTGATTTGGGATCTTGTTGTTGGAATAGTTGATGCATTTTTGATGGGTATAAGAAACGAATTGGATGTTAACAATCTAGAAGGACGTAGTATAGAGCGGGATAGACCCAATAAAGGTCTATTTACCAAAGATCTGAACATTTTTTTGATGGGTTTTTGATGTTGAAGAAGTTGTTAAAATTTGTGAAACTCCATAAATTTTCTGGATTTATTTTTGATTTATATTGTTCCGGGGAACAAAATGGAAACTTTCAAATTTAAATAAAATCGAATTAGTAAATATTATTAAAAACACTTTTTATATATTAATGAATTATAAATGCTATCTATTTTACAAGTTTGGAACAGCTTCTTTAAATGCAAAAGTTAAATAAGAAGTATGAGATTTTAATTCAGCTTCATTTTTAGAAACTTTTAACCATTGATAATTTGAATCACCTTCTTTAATTCTCATACCTTTACCAAAAGGATTAAATTCTGTTTTATCAACTCTTGTTTGTTCTTGTTCTTGGAATTTCCTCTTTGTACGTCTTTGTTCAGGGTCAGATTGAGTTTCTTTTGAATTATTATCACCATGTTGTTCATAAAATTGTCTTTTCCTTTCAATACCTTCTAATTTACGTTGTTTAACATCTTTTAATCTTTTTATAGCATCATCAATTTGTCTAACCATAGTTTGACGAGCTTCCCATCTTCTACCCATGATTTCCACCATTTCAATTGAAGTCCAACCATTTTCTTGTAATGTATGAACAGTTTTATCAACTTGTTCAATACATGGACTAAAACAACAAATACCAACTTTTTCATTTGGATTTATAACTTTTTGTAAATGTGGAATAGCTTCCCATGGTGCAGGTAAATCTAAAAATATCGAATCAGCATTTAATGGTCCTTGATAATTATCAATTTCAAATCCATTTTTACAAACATCTCTATGATTTATTATAATTTGATTTAATCCATGATCTTCAAATTCTTTTTTAGCTTCTTCATATCTTGGTTTATGGAATTCATAAGTGAATAATTGACCATTTGGATTAACTGTACGATATAAAGAATGAGAAAAAGAAGCAGAACCAGTACCTGCTTCAATAACTCTTGAACCATTAGTTATACCTAATCTTTGAGTTATATAACTTGAATCAGGAGTATAAACTATTTGAGTTCTATGAGGTAAACTTAAGGTCCACAATTCCGGAGTCGGTTGTAATAAGTGGATGAACCCATAACCTTTTGAACTTGTAATCTGTGAACCATATGGTTTACCAATCATTAATTTATGTGGGAAAATACCATATCTTGTGTTTAGAGTTTCTTCACTGTTGACTCTGATAGGCTTGATGGCGTCTCTTCCGATGAATGCCAGTATGAGGTCTCCCTCCTCTATGATCTCCTTGTACCCAACGAATGTCATCCTAGTAATAGCAACGATACACCAAATACAGTATCAATCAACACCAAACCAAATCATTATTTATGTCTTGAAAGCTCATCGATCCAAAATTTTTTTTCCAAATTCGCGAATTTCTAAAAACTTCCGCGAATTCGTTCTGCAAAAAATGATTTTTAAATTTTGAACCATTTTCTTCCCCACAGAAATTGAAATTTGAACCGAGTTTTGTTTGATTTATTATATGGAAACAGGTCATTTTATTGCAAGATTTGTGTTGTGGTTGAGAATATTGAAGGTCTTTTATTGTTGGTGTTGTTGTCTTTGCTGTGAAGTGAAGTTAAGGGGTTTTAATTTTTTCTACATTTGGTTGCAAAATTTATTGAAAACTGGAGAAGCTATTGGGGGGTTGAGATCAATATATAAAAACTATACAATTTGATAAAATCTTTGAAGCTGTATAAACCGACAGAATTGTTTATTCAAATAGAGTATTGACGGAAGATGCCATTGAATATTGATAATTACATTCCAGAGCTTGTGAGAGATAAGATTTCCAAGAAGGGTTATGAAACAATTCTTAAAGTTAAACAATTTGTGGAAGAAGAATGTTTACCAGCCGATGAAGTTTATTTCCAACAAATATCAAAAGACCCTTTTAAAAGATGGGAAACAGTACCTCCAATCATTGAAGAATTGAAAATGAAAGCTAAAAAATTAGGTTTATGGAACTTATTTTTATCAGCTGATTATGAAGATATTGGTCCAGGATATACAAATTTAGAATATGGTTTAATGGCACAATTTTTAGGAAGATCTCATACTGCACCTGAAGCAACAAATACAAGTGCTCCAGATACTGGTAATATGGAATTATTTGCAAAATATGGAAATAAAGAACAACGTTCTAAATGGTTAAAACCTTTATTAAAAGGTGATATTAGATCTGCCTTTTTAATGACAGAACGTGGTATAAGTTCTTCAAATGCTTTAAATATTTCATTAAAATGTGAAAAAATTGATAATAATCAAGTTATACTTAATGGTATTAAATGGTTTGCATCAGGTGTTGGTGATCCAAGATGTAAAGTTTGGTTAGTTTTGGCTAAAACTTCACCAATGGAGAAAAATCCATATAAACGTCATTCAATTATTGTTATAGATGCTTTTAAAGCTATTAAAAATGGTGATGCTAAAGTTGTTCGTCCATTAAATGTTTTCGGATTTGATGATGCTCCTCATGGTCATTGTGAAGTTGAATTTAAAAATTGTAAAGTTCCATTTGATTTATTAGATAAAGAAGGTGAAGGTTTTAAATTAATTCAAAGTCGTTTAGGACCTGGAAGAATTCATCATTGTATGAGATTAATTGGTATGGGAGAAGAAGCTATTTATCAAGCTATTCATAGAGCATCAAATCGTGAAATATTTGGTAAATTATTTATTGAAAAAGAAATATTTATTCAAAAATTAGGTGAACATAAAATTGAATTGGAAAGAATTAAATTATTAATTTTAGAAGCTGCTTTAAAAATTGATAAATTTGGTTCAAAATTTTCTAAAAGGGAAATTTCAATTGCCAAAATTGATACACCAAGAACTATAGTTAAAATTATTGATTGGTCAATTCAAGTTTATGGAGCTGAAGGAGTTTCACAAGATAATCCATTAACTAGATTATTTATGAATGCAAGAATGTTAAGAATTGCAGATGGTCCAGATGAAGCTCATTTAAATCAATTAGGTAAAACTGAAGCTAAAAAATTTAATGAAATTAATGAATTATATAGTAAAATTTATGCAAAGACTAAAAGATTAAGTAAAATTTAATCAAATTTTTTTCACTACTACTAACAAAAGTTTAAAACTTTGACATTATCATTATACTTTAAAATACAGAAACATGATCATTAACAACTCCAAATTTATGTAAAGATTTTGTCTTTTTTCTATTATCTATAATAGATTTTGAAAGATTTTCCTTTTGTTCCTTTTTAGCATCTTGAAATGATATTCTTGTTAATTTTGATAATGGTTCATCTTCTTTATCAATATCAACATCACCTATTATCACAATATTTTCACCACGAATTAATAATACTCCCATATAATCTTCTCCATATCTATTTTCTGGTAAATATATTCTTTCTACTGCATCTTGTAAAACAATACTACCTAAATGAAAAAAATACTAGTTAGTTCAAAAAACTAATTATTGAATTTCTTGCCATCATTTATTTACTCACCATATTGATCAAAAGTTCTTAAAACACCAAATAATTGACGACCATCAGTCATTGTAACGCAAACTTTTCCTATGATAATAAAGTTAGAAATCAAAATTTTACTCAAGATTATTAAGAAAAAAAGAGAGAAAAAAAAACATCCATGAAACTTACTATCAACATAACCAATAATTGCAGCTGCTGTGGTGAATGAAAAAGATTCTAAATACAGTTCAGCAACGTTTTCAGATAATTGTTCAACTGGTCCTTTACCCTTCTCAGCAGCTTCTGGTGTAGGACTTGTACTCATTTTGAAATAACAATGAAATGACAATAAAACCACTGAAATAACAATAAAACCACTTAAATAATACAATTCTGCTACTTCTTTTAATTTCAAAGTATCGTTGTTGATAATAAATTCGCGAACAAAATAAAACATTTAAAAAAAAAACCAAGGAAAAGTTACCCGGATATTACGCTCCAAAAAAAGAGTTTAATAAATCAAAAAAAAAATAAATGAAGAATGACACGGACAGGAATTGAACCTGCAACCCTTCGATTGCACTAATTCCAAACTGGAGTCGAAAGCTCTACCATTGAGCCACCGCATCATCTTGAAGTTTTGAAACATGAAATTAAAATAGACCAAGCCAGACCAAGGGGATAATCACGTGACATGGAGCCAAAAAATAATTCCGAGGGTCAATGATATATAATTGATTGAAATATTTACATTTTAATTAAGTTCATTTCCATCATTTGATGTATTTGATTGAATAAGATCATTGTTGATAGATTATAACTATAATTATAAATTTGATGAGAACTTAATTAAAATCTCAAGAGTCTTGTAAAAGTCATAGGTACCAAATGATTAACGTCAAATCAATATTCATTTTTTTTTTTATAATATCATCAAATTTGTATGAATATTGATTTTCAAAATTATGCATGGCGTTATTTTAAACATGAACATGAACATGAACCATGAACCATGAACCATGAACACGTATGAACATCCACAACATGATTAAATCACGTTGATTAACTGCAACTATCATGCTCATGACAGCTTTGACTCCCCATTTCTAGAGTTGTGAGAATCACACCTGGTGTCAAAAGAAGTAATTGTGAGAGTGTGTGGATTAGGACTTCAATGATTGAACGTATTTTTCACTTCATGAACTAATTGAATTGATTATAACTTATATATAAGTGATTGATTAATAATGAACAAAGAAATTAATCATAACGAATCTTGTTACTTGGTTTTAATTCTTGATGTTGTATTATTAAACTAATATCTTATATAACATTACTTTACACTTGTTGTTATTTTACAATTAATGATCAAATTAACTAAATTATTATCATGCGCATCTTGATAAGGCAGTTGAATATAATATAATTGTATGATAAAATATGGTTAATTAGTATTTATTTTGATAGTTGACGTGGTGATTAACAATATTGAAACATGATCAGTATCAGTATCAAGATCAGGAACAGGAACAGGATCAAGAAAAGGATATTATTTCTATTTCAATTACTAATTTACTTTATCCGCTTGAAACCCGGTTTTTCGAGATACCTAAAGGTATCTGCTTAAAACATCGCACCCTCTACTCTTCAATTAATATTTAATAAAAAAACTTTCAATTAAAAAAAACTTTTAATAAAAAATATACATAAACCTATAAGCAAGTTATATAAAAAAAAAAAAATAAATATCTGGATTTTACATATCCAGATAAATATAATAAGATAAAATAAAACCGAATCCAAAATTGAGCCAAATACCAAAACTAAATAATAATAATAATGATAATAAAAAAAGATAAACCTTGTAACTAAATAAGATCTAGTTATTTTAGTTAATAGGGGGATATAAATTGGGGTAATATATATAGTATGGGGTATCATAATTTGACTGAGAAGATTAAAAAATTCAACGAATGACGAAAAGTGAAAAATAATCACAAATTTAGCAAAAATAAAAAAGTGAAATTGTCCATATTATGTGGAACTTAGGTTTTTTGTTCTTTTTTGGATCTTTTTTGTTTAATAGAAAACAAATTTTGCAGAACCACCAGTAACTGAAACTGTACAACCATCAGTAGAAGAACCTTGAGAACCTGAATAATGACCATTAATATAAGAACAATCACCTTCTAAATTAGCATCATCATCACCTTCAATTTTTAATGAATAATTTGGTGCTTTTTGATTATTTGGATTTGGAATAATTGATAAATAAGTTGTTTCATCAGTATAACCTGAACCTAAAACAACTGGAGCCCAATTACCAATACCTGAACCTGAAGTACCCCAAATACAACCATCTTCAACAGAAACACCAGCATCATTTACATAATATTGAGCAGAAGTTTTACCACCTCTCCAAGTATAATAACCATCTTCTTTAACAACAGACATTGGTTTTGATGAACCAGGTTCAACAAGAGTTGGAACAACCATATTTTCAGAACCTGGATAATCTGTACGACATAAAGCAATTGATTTTTTAACTTTATTTTCAGCTTGAACAGAATTTGCACCCCATTCACATAAAGTATTTTTATCAGAATTTGATTTATATAAATAACCATCTTTACATAATAAACCACCAACTGAAATACCATCTGATGGTTGTTTATCAGGCCATTGAGTTTTTGACATACCTGCTTGACAAGCATAAGAACAATAATAACCATCTTCACATGATGAAGAAGTGTCACCATCTTCATTCATAACAGAAGCCCAACCACCAAATTTTAACCAATCTAAAGCAATAACACCTTGACCTGATGGGAAATCTGAACATTTATGTTTACCATCTTCAAATTCTTCAGATGGATCTTCAAAATCTGATAAATCACCATTAATACCACCAGATGATGATGATGATGAAGAAGTTGATGATGAAGAAGATTCGGATGAAGTTGCTGAAGATGAAGTACCTTCAGTTGATGAAGAAGAAGCTTCAGTTGATGAAGATTCAGCTTGAGTTGATGATAAAGTAGTAGTTTGAGCTGATGATGATGATGGAGCTGCTGTTGATGATGATGATGGAGCTTGAGATGAAGAATCACCACCAATAGCTTTTTTATCAACAATTGAAGTAGTATCATCACCTTGGATTGAAGAAGTAGAAGCAACAACTTGAGAACTTGTTGGAGTGATTGGATTACCTTGAGCATCAACATAAGCAACTTGAGTTTGAGTAACGTAAACAACAGCAGGTTCACGACGATGTAAATGATGTTCATGAGCATGACCATGAGCTGCAGGAGCTGGAGCTGCTAAGACTGATGAAGCCAAAGCTAATAAAGGAATGATTGAGTATTTCATAATGATAAAATTAACTTTTTTTCAATAATAATGATAGTTAGTTATAGTTATAGTAGTTATAATAATAATAAACAGTAATATAAGGAAAGACTGATAGTTGGATTTGATTAACAAAAAAGTTTATAAAAAAACGATAATGAAAGGAATGTGATATTTGTTAATCGGTTGTTATTATTAACTGTTTATAAGTGAGTGTTAAAACTATGATAATATTTAATGAAAATAGTTGAATGTATGTATGTATTGTTATTGTTATTGGGATAAAAATATTTGAAATCTTGCGATCTTGTTTTTTTTTATAATTTTGAACCTTTTGTTTTGGAAATTGGGAAATGTAAAGAAACGAGCGGTAAAATTTCTTGTTCCCAACCCAAATTTTTGAAAATTGTTAGAAAATTGCCCGATCCGGTTCAAGGAAATTAAAAGTTACAGTGCGTCAAGTTGACGCGCGTCAAACATTTCCAAACGTTGAGATGCATCGGGATGCATTGGGATGCGTCGCGAACGGGTGTCTAGATTTAGGAAGTTGTTGTTGTTGTTAGTGATTGTGTGTCAATTGGGGGATTGTGATTTTTAGACGAGATGCTTGTGACAGAAGAGGGAGAAAGATATAGTATTGTACAATATAATAGGGGAAATATTTGTTACTACTCTTATTTATTTTAGATGTATCTCAGATCACATATTTTTCTCATAGAGCAACTACACTTGTTTTTGTTTATGTTTATGTTTATCCTTCAATTTCAACTGATGTTGCCCCATGGGTTTCCCTACCTGTTTCCCTGTATGTTCCCCTACCGGTTTCAAGTTGTTGTTAAATTGAATAAATGATTATATAATGTTAATTAATATATAATGTTGTCGAGGCGATGATATTAATGACACGTTTTAAAATTGACAGTGAAACTTTATAGCGCTAAACACAGATGTGTCCCGTAGTGTTAATAAAGTGTTCGCGATTTGTGAGTAAACAACGAGTGCGCGCACCGAATCGAGATCACAAGAATATGAGAAATGAAGATTAGACAGAGTGGCAAATTCATTAGAAACCATAGGTTGAAATAGGGTATAGATATAGATATAGAGTATAGATATAGAGTATAGATATAGAGTATAGTATATAGATATAGATACAGTATATAGAAATAGTATATAATGTATAGTACCAGAACAGTTATATGGATGTCATTCATATCGATTCATATCGATCTTGATCTTGAAGGGCTAAGAAAGACCAATTTGATCAGATCATAAACACACCACAAATAAGGAACAATACAAGATGAATATTAATACACTATAACCTAAATAATTAATATTACAAATTTCCATCCATTTAATTGGTTTAATATAATCCATTCAAATCTCAAAGGTTCAATAGGAAATCAATGGGTCTGCTTTGCCCTGTTCACTGCCACTAATTAATATACATTATTCACTACTAATCAATCACAACCTTAATTAACCATGAATAGGGACAGTTTTCCAAAGGTACAACCAAGAGTGTTTGATGTTCTGGCCATGTACTTGTACTTTTACTTGTACTTTTACTTGTCCATTATTAAGTATCCCACACTTTAGCCATTCCGGTTCCCTGACTCAATTCATCTCTTGACAATACATATTGCACAGATTAATTACATTAATTACATTAATTACATTAATTACATACAATTCTTGTTCCTACACAACGCATCCAATTAACACCGCATTCGGTAATCGAGAAAGGGCACTGTCCAGACCCACTGTGGCGCACACCAGGAAAAAGTTTTCATCACCGGCATACGACATCCGAGGTGCAGAAGTACTTGAATTAAACAGTTGAAAATAATATAATATTATAATAATAAGAAGAAGAACCGGTTTAAACAATTTCAATACTGTTGATTACATTACCAATTACCGTTCAACACTTTGTATCACATATGTGATCTAGAACCATTGAATCAATATATAATCCCACTCTGGAAAAATTTTATTAGGTCCGTGTAATGATATGGTGAGTATTTCCAATTGAGGCTACAACAATAATTCATTATAGTATAATATAATATAGCTCATGACTAGTTGTGAATCTGAACCTAAATATGATGGACAAATTATTAAAAAATCATATGAAACAACTCGTAGCATATAATTATAACAGATCTTTTTCGATTATAGATTGATTTATTCACGATTATCAGCTCTGAATATCTAACATTTTTTATAGGGCTGGGATTTGTACATGTAATTTACTAAAAAAATGTGATAGGCTAATATAAAAATCGATAACTTAGTATCTAGAAATGAACTTGAAGCTGCTGTTTTACTCTAAACAGTAAATTAATTGCATTGAATTGATTAATATATCGTTATCGGGCGGTTTATCAGATGATTAACTGAATCATAAGTACTCACTCACTTACTTACTTACTTACTCACTTAATCATATATCGATCAAAACTATCTACACACCTCCAAAAATTAGTCTGAAATAATCATGATTGATTGATTTTGATCTCCCTTGGAAGTATACCACTTATGAATCACTAGATCAATAACCCAAGAAGTTGATTAACATACATATACATATACAATACTACATTGTTCTATATCATGATTATATTTAAAAGTATTGATTATATTCAGATCAACATATAACCCATGGATCGAATCACTTGTTGGATCATAATTTCATGGGATGATTACAGCGGTGGAAAGGCACTTATAATCATGGGAATAATTAATCCAGTTAACAATAGTATCTCCATATTCTAATACATTACAATATATGATCACGATATCTTTTCATTAGAAGTTCTTTTATGTGTTTAATATTTAATATTTAATATATTGTTTATGAGTATACGACACTGGCCCAATCGGGTAATGCCAATTGGCGCAATTGTGTTTCGTTTTCGCAAATTTGCGTAAAAAGGCAGACACGTGTATATCGCGAAATTTATTTTAAAAGTGAATAGACAAAATTTTGATTCACGATGGGTATATATAAAATAGATTAATTGATTAAAAGCATTGAAACTCTATATAGATTGATTTATTCTTGTCAATTCAATTCATTTTATACAAACTTGAGAAAAAAAGAATATTTTATCAAAATGGTTAAACAAAAAGAAGTAAAATTAGATCAACCAATAAATCATACAACACCTCCAACTATATATGGTACAAAATTAATACCTTCATTATCAAATGCTGCATTAAATTTAACTATAGATTTCATAAGACAATCACAATCAAAAGCAAATCAACATATAATAAAACATCCATATACAACAATTTTAATAATTTTTGGAACTTTATGCTTTTCATATTGGAAAATTGGTTGGATTATCAAAATTGGTGGTTGGAAATTATTGAAAAAAAATAATCAAGAAATTATCAATATATTTATTTTCATAACAATGTATTCATCATTAATTTTAACAATTTTAACAAAATCAACTGATTTTATAAAAGAAAAATCTGATCAATTAATTAATTATAATGAAGATATTTTCGGTATTGATTTGAAAATTTTTGCAAAATTAAATATAAATTCAACTGATTCAAATACGAAAAAATTAATTTCTAAAGGTGAAAATACTCAAATTATCATATATAGAGATTCTCCAATTGCTGTTATTTCATTAATTCATAAACCTGAATTATCAAATAAAGAAAAATGTGTTACTAAAATTACAGGTTGTGGTATTCGTAAAGTTTATTATAAATCAGGTTTAATTGAAGATTTAATTGATTGGTCAATTTATAGATCAAATTTATTAAATTTAAAAAAATCATCAAAATTAATTATTTTAATTGATGTTATGTCAATTGATTTTGAATTAAAGAAAAAATTAACTTTAAAAAATTTTAAATTTATTAAAAAATCAAATTATAATAATTCAAAAATTTTAAAAATTTTTGGTATTTATAATGAAATTTGGGGATTAAATCTTAATGTTTCAAAAATTAATAATGATGAAATTGAAAAAATTAAATCAAATATTGGAGCAACTGGTGTTGGAAAATAGAGATCTGTATCTACAAAACTAATAGTCATTTTTAAAACTAATAAATTACAAATTTCAAAACTAATAATCTCAATTAATGCATGTTATGTACAGTTGTATAAACAAAATAGCGAATTAATATTAATATTTTATGAATATGTTAAAAAAATCTCTTCACATCACATCTCTTCACATTAAAATACCACTTCTTTTTTGATTTATTCTTTTTGATCTCATTTTAATTCTATAATAAGTAAATGCTATATATGTAATAATTAAACTTAATAATGAAATAAATCCAAATTTAATAATTTTCCAAAGTGTTTTAAAAAATTTAAATTCTATTGAATCACCTTGTTGAGATTTAATTTGTTGCATTCTTCTTTCTGAATTTCTTAATCTATTTCTTAATTTAGCTCTTTGTCTTGAATTTCTCTTTTTACGGAAATTTCTTCTTTTTCTTCTTCTACCTTTATAATCAATTTCATAATCTGGATCATCATCATCATCATTATCTTTCAATTCTGAATTATTTTCAATATTTTCATCTGATGAAGAACTAATTGCATCTTGGAATGATGTTATAGTTTTACCATCTTGTTTTAATGTATAAACATCAACTTGTAAAATATCATGATTTTCAAATAAATCACCAGTATTTGCACTAAATCCTAAAAATCTTTCTTTTGGAATTACAACATCTTTTATTGTAAAACAATTTTTCCAATTACCACCAATATTATAATCTAATGATAAATAACCATCTTTAGTAGTATGAATTAATCTTGCATCAACAAATCCAGTTTTAGAATTATAAATACCACGAGCTGAACAACCACCAATTTGATTTGATTTACCATCATTATCTTTATCATATTTAGTTAATCCATCACCATTCATAACACTAATATATGGGAACATTGGACCCTTTTGAGCATTTCTATAAGTATCGAAAAATATACCTAAACCTTTAAAATAATCTTGTGCACCGAAAACTGGACCTTTATTTAATTTAAAATTTGTTAAAAACATTGCAAATCCATCACCTTTTAATCCATTTACACGTGCTTTACCATTAATACTAAATTTTAAAAAAATTTCAAATCCATCATCATTAAAAGAATTTTTATTAAAAATTAATCCATTTTGATCTTTTTTTTCACTTGTTAATCTAACATAATCATTATTTTTAATTAATGTATCACCTTCAATATCCCAATTTTTAGATTTTAAATCAGTTTCAAGATATGGCGCTTTCAATTCCATAAATTCCAACTTCACTCTTTCCACAGCATCACCAATGACGCCTTGTCCTTCACCAGATAAGATATTATTGATCTCTTCATTTGTTAAATCACCATCATCATCTCCACTACCACCATCACCACCATCACCACCACCAGAGCGGAAGAATAACAAATACACAACAATTAGGAAAACAACACCACTGATCCCTTGGTACTTGCGGGAGCGTTGCACTGTGTGGATGAGACCCATTGTCCACTTTGTATACGAAGCAGCAGCAGCCAGAACAACAACTGATTTGACACTGAACCCGTGGTAAACAGTAATAAATGTCAAAATATGAATATTTTATTATGGGTGTCAAATCAACAAATTTGTATTTATGTCAGCGCTGACTCAGCGAGAATTTGAACATATTTGGAGTGGTTTGGACTTGAATAAAGGGGATAAACCCATGGAAAGACCATGATAAGGGGGCTCATATGATGAATATAATGATCTGAATAACATATTGTATCGTTTTTCAGCACACAATCAGGGCTTCCCTCTTAAACCGTCGTTTTGATGTCGGGAAACTGTGAGAAAAATCTCAAATGTTAGCAACAAAATGTTGAAATGTTGGAAAAGCCATCACCTGAACAGGAATCTACACTTTATTCATTGTGAAATCAACGATATAACTGATATATTTGTGGTTTGTTATATATATATATAGACATAAGTATATATATTACTTGAAGATGGCTAAAGCACCTTGTCCAAGAGCAATCTTTGTCCGTCATGGGTTAGTACAATTGATTAAATGTGGTTTTAATTAATGTGGGAAATTAACAAGAAATAGTCAAACTGAATGGTCAAAATCAGGTCAATACACTTCAGTTACCGATTTAGAATTAACACCTTTTGGTGTTGAACAAATGAGAAGAACAGGTCAAGCATTATTTTCAACAGATTTTATTAAACCTGATCAAATTACATATATTTTAACATCACCAAGGAAAAGAGCTTTACAAACTATTGAATTAATTTTAGAAAGTGTACCACCAGTTCTTAGAAAAAAAATTCAAATTGTAATAGATAATGATTTAAGAGAATGGGAATATGGTGATTATGAAGGTTTATTAACTTCTGAAATTATTTCAAAAAGAGCTTCAAAAGGTCTTGATAAAGAAAAACCATGGTTAATTTGGAGAGATGGTTGTGAAAATGGTGAAACTACTCAACAAGTTGGTTTAAGATTATCTCGTGTTATTGCAAGAATTCAAAATATTCATAAAAAGGCAATTAAAGATGATAAACCAAGTGATGTTTTAGTTTTCGCTCATGGTCATACTTTACGTTATTTTGCTGCTTTATGGTTTAAATTAGGTATTGAAGAAATTGTAAATACTTCAACTCCAAAATATATTAAATCTTATAATCATGATGGTATTGAACCAGTGGAAATTGATACTTATAGATATCTAATTTCAAATCCAAATTTTATCTTAGATGCTGGTGGGGTTGGTGTATTAAGTTATGCTCATCATAATGTTGAAGAACCTGCATTATCTTTAGCTGGTGCATTTGTTGTTCCTCCTGAAGAAAGAGGTGCTGATCAATAGAATATTTAGTTAGATAGAAAAAAAAAATAAAGAGTTACTACAAAATATTATTCTAATTTTTTTACTTTATAAAAACCATAAAATCATTAAAATCTAAACAACTATAACTAACTCATATTATAATAAATAATGTAAAAAAAACTTTTAAACATCTGGCATTTTTTTCAATTGATTTAATAATTCATTTTGTTCATATGATAACACTCTTTTACTTCTTCTTTTTTGATTAGTTGAACCTGCAATCCCACCAATTGAATTATTATCAATTATACTACCATATTTAAAAGGTGTCATTATATTTGTTGGAGATATTCTTGCAGAATCAAAATCATCACTTGTATAACCAGGTTCTTCATTTATAATAATTGGAGATTCACCTTTGGGTGAACCAAATGAAACATATTCAGTATCTATACTATCATCAATATTATGATCATTTAAACTTGTATTTCCCTGAGGTGATTGAAGTATTGAATTTGGTGATAATAAAATGGATCTTTCAGTTGATATTGAACCTCTTTTTAAAATTGCATTATTATAAATTGAATCTTTACTTGATGATTCTAATTCATCTAATCTCCAACTTAATGAGAAAACTCCTAATAATACTAATAATGTACCTAATATAATCATAAATGATTGAATTTTAGTTAAAATTTTCAATTGATTATAAAAAATTAATCCATTTATAATATTGGTTATATTATAAATACAAAAAACCAATGGATAAAGAATTGAAGTTGAAATGTTTTTCAATCCTTTATTTAAAAAAATTAATTGTGTTATAGCTAATGTGAAAAAACTTGATATAATTATCCAACTTTTAAAATTTTGTAAATTATTATAATTTCTTTTGGATATTGCATTTAATATTATTTCCACTGTAGTTTTGGCCAATAATAAAGAATGAGCAGATAATATCCCACTTATAATACCATATAATAAACCTTTAATAAATGTAAATTTTTCTTGAGGAACATCCAACATTGATCGTATTGAATTTGATAAGTTATTTAATTGTAAAAAATTTATTTTTTTACTATGTAATAATTTAATTAAATTTATCCATAAAAGAATTAATAACACAATAAAATTACTAATTATGATCCATACAACAAATTGTTTCCGTTTCATCAAATCTAATAATTCATTTAATGAATGATTTGGTTCTCCAATACTACCAAAAGCAGCAATAAATAATGCACCAAATCCAACTAATACTGTTCCAATAATGGAAAAAACAGTGAATGTTTCATGTAATATAACTGAAGAACATATTGTGTTGAAAACTAATCCAATGGCTTGTAAAGGACTTAATATAATTAAAGGTAATGTTGTAATTTGAATTGATGAACCTAATAAATTGGCAATTAAAAATAATAAAAATCCAATTCTCCATAAAGGTCTTTTGTAAGGTGGTCTATGATTATCAAGTTTAATTTCCTCCATTATATGAGATTTCCTTTGTAATGTTAATCCAATAGATTGAGTAGCTGATGAGATAACACCTATAAGGCATCCCAGTATTATTGTACCACTAGCTGGCATAATGATTATGAGATCGCAGCAATTGACACAATAATCGCACAACACACACACACACACACACACTAGTTAATAAACCTTTCCTATTGATAAAAAGCGAGCGAAGTCTTCCTCAAACGACTGAATAGTGATGATGATGATTGTGATGATTATGGCAATTCCCAAAAGGACAACGCTCTTGAAGTTTGTTTTTGGCTTTGTTATTGCTTAAAGATCTTGAGATTAAAATATCCTCTCGTTACACGTCGTCGCAATCCTTGAGCCCAGCAAAACAGCCTTATGCAAATGGGGTTCTTCCGTAATAACAGTATTAGATGATGATACACTGCTTCCACACAAATAGACAATAACCAACACCAGCTAAAGCTCGAGTCCAACAGTTCCCACGCCAGAATCGTGCTAATCGTCAGCTCGTAAGCCAACTGTCAGCTATTTTTGCGTTTGGCATATTTTCCTTTGAGCGCATCGGGAATTTGCTACGCGCCGCATTTTGGCCGGGTTTTTGGCGGGTTTTTGGCAGAAATGTATAAACTTTGGCCAGAGTTCCCACGTTTAATGTGTTTTTTTCATTGAAGTGTATACGGACAATTATACAAATGTTAATATCTAATTTCATAGGACCCTCCTTGGGAGATATACCTCACCCATTTTATTGTGGAGTAATTGCTCTTCTCCACCACTTTCAAGAATCTAACCACAATTCCTGAACTACTAAACATTAATAATTCAAAATCCAAAGTGATTGGTGGTCTTGATGATGAATTCATCGAAGCAGTAGTAGCACTGGTCTTTGCCACGGAAATGTTTGCAGTGATGGAATGTTCTGTTAATCCTGTAAATTTATTAAATTTCCAAATGATTGCACTTTCTTCAGATGAAAATTTATATTTACCACCAGATGAACCAAAACTAACATCAATCGTCCCCGGTGGTGTTGGAATCTTCACCACAACATCTGAAGCTGATAATTTTGATGGGAATAGAGATTTCAAATTTAATCTAAATTCATAATTTGATACTCCAGTTTCTGAAATCATTGGAGTTAATTTAAATGGTAGGTTAATATTTTCCGATGCTCTATATCTCATCAATTCAAATTCTCCATCTGGTGGAATGAAATTAATTAATCTATCAGTATCAAACTTATCTAATTGAACACACTGATGAAATTTACAATCTTCTAATATAACACTACCTGCAGCAGCTTTTGGTATAGCTTTTTTATTTTTAACATCATATTGTGACAAAAATCCAGCTGAAATATCATCATTTGTTAATGATAACGAATCATTCAACCCAAATTTACAAACTGGCATCCCTGAAAGATGTGTCTTCATATCAATATGACCATCAATATATGATTTTATTATACGACCATCTTTTGAAATTAAAACATTGATTTTTTCACAAACATCAAGAAAGATCTCATTTCTTCTATATTTAATATCTGATTTTCTCCATGGAATATCTGTTGATAACTCTCTATGTGTATTTAGTTTAGAATTACTCTTGTTTGTGTTTAATTTTGGTCTCATAGCGGAATATTGTGCTAAACCTTTTGGTGGAGGAACAACATTTTTCAAATTATTGAAATCCATCGATTGTGGATATCCAAATTCTAATACTTCATCTAATAAATCGTATATGGTATTGAAATGATCTTTAATTATCGAATCTGTTAAATCTCCAAAATATTGTAACAACAGAGTTTCAAATTTATATAAAAATTCAAAAATAACTGAAGCATCTGTATTTGATCTTGTAACGGCAACCATCCAAAGATCACCATGTTTGATATGTAAGAAAGTGGTTGACCCAAGTGTAAGTAATGGGGATCTAAGCTATTTACAAGCAGTTAGTCAAAAAGTTTCTTCAAATTGCACAAAATCACACATACATCAAGATTTGTGATGACTTGGATTCTAAAGATATCACTGATATTTCTCTTCACACCATCTTTGAAAAGTCGTGACAGTATCACGTCACCGGCCTGGTTGAAAATAAATAGGGCGTTAATCATAGCTCGTCAAGGTCCTCTGGGATATAGATTCCTCACTGGATTGAATGGATTATTATTATTATTATATTGTGAATATAATTAATAAATTAAATGTTTTGAGAATATTTGTTCTTTCCCGCCCGGAGAATTTCGCGAATTTTGGAAAAGTGGTAAACATTCCAATATTCGAGTCTTTGGAGAGTACTTTGGTTTGAATTTGAGTTGGAAGTGGTTGAGAGGTGGAATAGTGAGAGGGATTGCTGAGGAAAGAGGACAATGGAGTAAATGTCCTAAAAAGAGTGGACTTGAATTAGTCTAAGGATCCTCAAGATCATGGGATAATATCGGAGAATAACGTTGGGCTATATCGAACGATAAACTCAAGCTACTACACAATGATCTCACCAATGGATTTCGTTTTCTGACTATGAGAAATGAATTGGTGAAACTTTAGTATCGGTAAAGCCATGAGAACCAAAAAAATATTACTATCTATTGTTTTTGATGTGTTAATCTGAACTATCGGTATGATAGGAACAAATTAAGCTTGGATCGTTTGTTCATGATAAAATGGAAAGCAATAGCTTATCATTTTATCTAACAGAATCCTGTACTGTAATTGAAATCATATATAAGTTACTCCACATGTCATATATTGTCTTATATCTTTTGTGCTAGTGAAAGCCATATCATATCAAGGGAACACTACTGAACTAATAGTTTCAATTTCCAGTTCTTTTTTAACCACTTTTATTTTGCTCAATCACTCCATTAACATAAACTCCTCGCTAAAACCCACCAGTAAACAAATAAAACCAGTCAATAAGAGTCAACACCACTCTATTTCTCTTGCCTTAAATTGTTGTAGATTTCTTTAAAGCATTGACAGATTTCAACTGAACACTTTTTTTCTGGCAGAACGGACGAAAAATTCAAACAAAAAAAAAAAACCACGAGCTTTCAAATTTAAAGCTTTTTTGCTCAAAATCAACAATCATTAAATCCCAACTTTTGAGACATTCAGTTGATATTGAGGATCATATATTGAAGCTGCAAGGATGGTTCATGATATAGTTGTCTTTTCAGGAAGTTCCCATTCTGAGATTTCAGAAAAAATCTGTAAAAATTTATCCTTAGATAAAGGGAAGGTCAAATTAGGAAAATTTAGTAATGGTGAAACTTCAATTAGTATTAATGAATCAGTTAGAGAAAAAGATGTTTATGTTGTGCAATCTGGATGTGGTCATGTAAATGATAATTTCATGGAATTATTAATCATGTTGAGTGCATGTAAAACTGCATCAGCTAAAAGAGTCACTGCTGTTATACCATTATTTCCATATTCAAGACAACCTGATATTCCATATACCAAGAAAGGTGCTCCATTAGTTTCAAGACCAAAATCTGAATATACTTTTGAAAGTACACCAAATACTCCAAGAGCAAATTCAAGAAATTCAAATTATGATTCAATGGAAACTCCACAAAAAAATCTTCAACCAAGTGAATTAATTTATCATAATCAACAACCTCCTCCTTCTTTTAAATTAGAACATCCAACACCAAGTCGTAGTGATAATAATCACCAAAATCATCATCAACATCATTCTTCACGTATTCCAAAGATACCAGAAACTCAAAATAATAGTTCAAGTGAAACAAATTCAAAACCTGCTTCAATAAATACAGGTTATAAACAATGGGTCGCACAAGCTGGTACATTAGTTGCAGATTTATTAACATGTGCAGGTGCTGATCATATCATCACAATGGATTTACATGATGCTCAATTCCAAGGATTTTTCGATATACCTGTTGATAATTTATATTCCAAACCAATTTTACAACATTATATATCAACTCATATTCAAGATTATTTAAATGCAGTTATTGTTTCACCAGATGCCGGTGGTGCTAAAAGAGCTACTGCCATTGCGGATGCTTTAGGAATGTCATTTGCATTGATTCATAAAGAACGTCGTTATCGTCATCCACCAACTTCAAATAATGAAAACAATCATAATAATCAAAATGATACATCAAATACATCAATTACATCAAATACATCAAATACACCAAATACTCCACAAAGTGTTTCATTAAATCCAACAATTTCATCAGATGGTCAATTAACTGTTGAAAAAAAATTAAAATATGCAACAACAATGTTAGTTGGTGATGTTAAAGGTAAAGAATGTATATTAATTGATGATTTAGTTGATACATCATATACAATAACTAGAGCTGCAAAATTATTAAAAGATCAAGGTGCTACGAAAGTTTATGCATTAATCACTCATGCAATTTTCAGTGGTGATGCTATAAAAAGGGTTAAAGCTTCCGCTATTGATAAAATTATCGTTACAAATTCTGTACCACAAGAAGATCATCAAAGTGAATTGGGCGATTCTTTAGAAGTTTTAGATGTTTCTAAAATTTTTGGTGAAGCTATAAGAAGAATACATAATGGTGAATCAGTTTCAATGTTATTTGATCATGGTTGGCCATGAATTGATTGTGTCTTTCTATTTTTTACCCCTCCCCCTTTTTTCAATTATATATGTTTTTATCACAATTTTAATGAAGTTTAAAGGTTATATACAGGTTATTTATATACGTTTGTTGTAGAGATACATAAATAATGATATGATATCGGTCCATACCTATCTGAAAGGGGGTTGTAAGCTCGAGAACTAGTGGATAGTGCAACTATGAGTGAACAACTTTTTGATCTGTCAAGATATACAACGAATATATATTCAACTAGTGTATATTCAACGTCATTATGAATCTGTGATAACCAGACCGTAAAGAACTATGAATTATATTCAGACTTAATCATGAAAAGTACACTGCTTAAATGTTATTTTATCTGGTAAACTAGATAAATCACAGAAACTACGTGTTCCAAACTTGAATCAATGATTATAAATTTCAATCCTAATATATACTTTAAACTACCCCAATATATGAATAAATAAACTAAAACTAAATAAATGAATTCAATGATATTGAATTCTGTGAGTATAAATTTAAAACTTTGTAACTTTATGATTGTCATAAATGTATAAATTATATCCATATTTAATGGATCATGGCATAATAATGGTTTAATAATGATGTTGATATGTAATGATGGGAAAGGATGTATAAATGATTCAACCTCCAACTTTAACAGCTTGATTACCAGTTCTTCCATGATGATCATTTTTAACTTGTTCTTCTTGTTGTTTCTTCTGTTCTTGTTTCTTTTTTTGAATTTCATTTAATTCATCTTCAGTAACTAAATGATGTCTATGAGTTTCAGGTTTCCTTAATAATTCATCATTTGAATCAACTTGACAACATTCAATTGATTTAAACCAATCATTTTGTACAACATCTTGAATTAAAATACGATCTTCAGGTTTTAATTCCAACATTTTTGAAATTAAATCTCTTGAAGAATGTGGTAATAATCTTAATAATCTATATGGACCTTTTGATCTTGATTTATGATTTGGATTTTCTGGATTTATTTCAGGTTTTGTTGTAAATAATTTAAAACTATTATCAGTTTGTTTTGGAGCTTTCCATGGGAATCTTCTTAATGTCATACAACAAAACATTATTGCAATTGACCAAACATCAACAGGTCTTGGATCATAATATCTTTCAGTTAAAACTTCTGGTGCTAAATAAGGATCTGATCCAACAACACCTTTTGCTTTAACAATTTCATTTTCATAAGGATATTTAAAAACAACGGCAGATCCAAAATCAATTAATTTTATAATACCTTTTTGTGAAACAACACAATTATCTAATTTTAAATCACGATGAGCTAAACCCATTGAATGTAAATATGCAGTACCATTTGTAATTTGTTTAAAACAACAAAAAATTTCATGTTTTGTCATTAATCCACTCATTACAATTGTGAAAAAATCAAAAGGAGCAAATTCCATAACAACAAGAAAACTTGAACCTTCTTTTAACATATCTAAAGTTTCAATTACATTTTGATGATGTAAAGTTGAACCAATACAAAATTCTGATGTAACTTTTTTATTATAATCAGATTCTGTTTCACGATCATTTTTTTGTCTAAATTTTTTAACTGCATATAATTTACCATCACTTCTTTCTACAACACTAACAGAACCACCAGCACCTTCACCAAGAACTTTACCAGGTATTCCATATTTTTCCAATAATTCACCAGCATTATCAGTTCCAAATAATAATTTTGAAGATGATGCAGGTGATGTAGTACCTGTTGTACCTGGAGTACCTGAACGGGATTGATTTAATTGATTTATATAATTTGCAATTGAATGTTTATTTTGTTTTGAATCTTGATGATGATTATGATTTATATGATGAGGAATTGGATTTGGTAAAGGACATAAATGAGGTTCAATTTTTTTATGATGATCAGGTTTTGCAGTTTTTTTGAAAAACCGTTTCAATTTTAATGGTTGTTTTTTAAAATCAGGATGTCCATGATGATGTTGATTTGAATTTTGTGGACTTGTATGATGACTTCCATTGGGACTTGTTGATTGATTTTTTTGTGAAAAAATTGAAGATTTTGAAGTTTTAGGAGTTAATTTATTTGAATCATTATTAAATTTTGAATGTGATGAATTTGAACTTCCATTACCCCCACCCATTCCAAATAATTTTAATTTTGATTTTGCATGTTGTAACATTGATTTTGTATGAGATTCATTTGAAGCTGAACTTTGAATTGAAGATTGAGAAGGGGATAAATGTTTTGGATGATGATATGATTGTTGTGAAGATCTTGAATTAACATTCCTTATATTCATATTTTGTAATTGATCATTTAATTGTGAATTTGAACCAGAATCTTCATAACCGGACATTTTGAAATGATTTGAATTTATAATGATATTATGTTTGATATGAAAAGATCTGAATGATATGGATTGATTGATTAAACCAGTTATAATGATTCCTAACCTTTCTTGGATATTTCAAATTAGTTGATAACTTTGATGTTTGCTGATGTTGATGTACTTCAATACTATCCCTGGCGCTATATAGCAAGGACAAGCATGGAATAACTAGAAAACAACACAACACACACAACAACACACTCTCAATCAACGTACAAATAAACAATAAACTTAAACCTGAAACAGAAACAATAAGTTATGAGTGAACCGGTTTCAAACTTATAAACAAAATCTGATCAAAACTGATGATGGATATTCTCTTTTACTCCTTCTTTCTCAACTTGTAACTCTGTGATCTAAGCGCTCGCAAAGAAACAAACAGCGTGTAATAGAAACAACTAATCAGACACACACACACCTATCTCTAGCACCAGTACTATGCTCTGATGATACCAATACGATACAATAACCCTGTTATTCGTTGTCGTTTGATGTCAGTCTACTCCAATTGTTGAAATGTCAATTTGCACCAATGGCTTTTTTCGTTGTTTCCCAAAAATGGATTTCAATTTTGGGTTTCAGTTGCACTTCTCCGATTTTTAATTTAAGGCTCAGAAAGCGAATAAATGGCACGATATCGAGTCAGGGGATTGGTCAGAAAGCTGGATATTGACTGTGGTGAACGGACAAGAGAGATGGTGATGGTGTAGTGTAAAGTAATGTAGTATTAGTGTGATATTTGTATATAGCTCTCTTCGATGCTTGTCTCGTTTATCCACTGGGTTCACACGAATCGGTGCTTTCGCTCACCTTATGTACTCAATTACCGATCTTTATAAACGTTGTAAAATATTAAGACGTACGATGAATTTGGAATTGGAAGTGGTTGGAATATGTGATTATATATGAGAGTGGATGATGAAGGTGGAGTAACTCTATCTTGCTGTGTACTATCACGAATGATTGATTATAGTAATCGGCCAGCTAACTAGCTATTGGATTAATGTATCATGATATTTATGAATTCGGATCATGCGGCTGAGAATTTATTATAATAATAATAGAGATTTATTTAAGCGAGATGAAGTTTGAATCAATTAATGATTTCGAATCTACATCAAGTTAATATGTAAAGCAATTATATAAGATATAAATATAATGAACGACAGAAAAACTAATATACTAAAAAAGGACAACTAAACGTTAATCAATAAGGAAATGAATTCATCAAGAAATATGGAATATGGAATATGAAATATAAGATATGAAATATGCAATATCAAAAGATAACTATTTTGTTAAATCATCTAATAATTTTGAACTTTCAGAATCATCATCAACTAAAAGTCCCTTTACACTTTTATGATCTTCATCATCTGAATCATGTGCACTTTCAATAATAGTTTTACTAACACCTTGAACATTTATAACACTTTCAATTATACCTCCTGTTCTATAACTATGTTCATATTGATAATCTAATTCATTACCATCATCATCTTTTAATTCTTGAATAAATTTCCCTCGAACATTGGAATCTGGATCATAAGATTCTCTTAATTTATCATGTAATTCAGATAAATCTGTTGAATTTCTTTCTTCTGTTGGTAATTGAAATTTTTTACCATTTGTATTTGAATTTTTTGATTTTAATGATTTTAATGATTTTTTAAATGATTTTCTACCTTCATTTGATTTATTTTGACGTTTTGTACCATCTGCTGAACCATAATTTGGTGAAGTTGATCTTGATAATGGAATTTGTGATTTTAAATTTGCTTCTTCATTAGATTTAGATGGTAATAATAAATCATGAGCTTCATCTCCATCACCATATTGTTCACCATATTGTCCATCATGTTCATCATCATGATCATAATCATGTTCATCATCATGATCATCATCATAATCATAACGTAATGGAGTCATTGGTCTTGTTGGTTGTGGTTGTCTTTTAATTGTAACAAAAGGTTTTGAAGTTTCTAAAGGATTTGAAGCTAAATTACTTGGTTTAACTTGAGTTGATAAAATTTCAGGAGTTGCTTCTTTCATTATATAATTTGGAATATTTTGATCAATTGAATTTTTTTTCAATTTTGATGATGGAGTTTGTTCTAAAGAATTTCTATTACTTGAAGTATATAAAGAATGTAAATATTGAGTTAAATGTCTTTTTGATAATGGACCTGGTTGAGTTCTTTTAATATTTTTATGAATATCAATGAAAACATCAGATTCATCAACAATTTCTTCACCAATTAATTCTTCAATAACATCTTCTAATGTTAAAACACCTAATGCACCAAAAGAATCTCCAGGAGATTCACTAACAACAACCATATGAGATTTACCTTCTTGAAAATAATTTAAAATATTTAAACATGAAGTTTCTGGTGGAGTTTCTGGTAATGTTGCTAATGGGAAACTTGAAACTGGTAAAGAATCTTCAGGATCATAAGAAATTAAAACACGAACTAATAACATACCAATAAAATTTGATGGTTCATTGGGTATATGAATTGGAATTCTTGAAAATCCTGAATTAAAAATTTCTTCAACACATTTTTCATCTAAAATTCTATCTGAACTCATTGTATAAACATTTTTCAATGGTGTCATAATTTCTTGAACTTTTTTCTCTTTTAAATCTAAAACTGCACTAATAATTGTAACTTCATCATTATTTAATCTTTCAACACCCATAGTTCTATGTAAAGTAACTAAAGTTTTCAATCCAGATTTTTTATACATTGTACCATGATCTTCTCCTAAAATTCGATCTAATAATATAGCAATAGGATAAGCAACAGGATACATTAAATACATTAATGCCAAAACAAATGGAGTGAAAAAGGCACCAATTTGTAAACCATAACGAACACAAACTGATTGTGGGATAACTTCACCAAAAATAACAATTGCCACTGTTGATGAAACTACAGCGGGCCAACCACCACCAAGACAACGATCTAAAACAATTGGTAAAGTTTCATTTGTAATAACATTTGATAATAATAAAGTAACTAAAACCCAATGTTTACCACGATCGATTAATTTTAAAACTTTTTTAGCATTTTTTTGTTCCATTGGTTCACCAGATGTTGAAATAACTTTTAAATAAACTTCATCTTGACCCATTAAACCAAGTGTTAATCCAGCAAATACACCACCTGCAAGAACCAAGATGATTGAAATGAACATATTTGTCCAAAATTCTTCAGGAGATATCTTCTCTTTAACGCTATGAATTGAAGAAGTTTCATCTCTAGCGTAATATTCATTAAAGATTGATAAGGGGATTGAAGATGTTAATTTCGGTAGTAGAGATACAACTAGTGATAATTTGGCTAGGTTTTGGGAAGCATGATTAGTTCTGGGTGATGGTTTCATGGAGTGTGTAACAGCGATATCAGTATTTGACGAGTAACAAGCTAGTTTTAGTAACGCGGTATCAGTATACTTTGATGAGTTGTTTTAAAAGTGGAATTTGAATTTGGATATTGAATGTGGATTTGAATTTGCATTTATAAACCCTGAAATCATCGCTGAGTTTCGCGAATTCAGAATGTCGAGACAGCAAAACACAGATTAATTATTGAGATATTATAGTGAGATATCATATTGAGATATTATAGTGAGAGGTGTATTGGGGGGACTGATAGTGCTATTGTAATACCTCTACCAGTGCAAAAAATATCACTCTGGAAAGCCAACTCTCTTCTTTTCTGTTTAGCACTTTTATCACTCGTTTTGGTTCTAAATTATTTCTCAAGTGCCAAAGTCACGTGCCACGATCTAGATTCAAAAACATTGAAATCAGAGATTATTGAAATCAATGCTAGGGAAGTTCTTGTAATGAGAGAAAGACAAACATATATGTAGTATTCAAAATAGTCCACATCACCACTCTACACTCTCCCATACACCATACACGATACACACAATTCCATAAATTGGGTTTCCCCCCCTCTGATTTTACGGCTTTCCGTTCCAAATCGCGACTGACAAATTTTTTGTTGATTCAAAACAAAATTTGAATTTGAATTTGAATTTGAATTTGAGCAGTGGCGGATTGAATTCAACGTTTTAACAACAACAACAACAACAATTATAACAACAACTATAACAACTAATCGTTATATTCAAAACCAAAGTAAAATTGAACTATAACATGTCACAACAACCGATCAGAGGCAAGATGAACCAGCTGGCCAGTGCCCCAACTCCACAAAACACACCAGCCAGTTTAACCGGGTCTTACCTTAAAAACAATCCAATAGTCCCTTCCACTATTGATGAAGAAGCTGAAATTAAAAGAAACTTATCACAAAATCCTGCCTTTTTATCAATGATCCAAGGGAAATTAGGTACTTTGATCGGTAAAGATTCCGGTTATATCAATTCCCTTTCTCCAAAGATTAAAAATAGAATTTATTCATTAAAATCTGTTCAAGCTGATCAAATGAAATTAGAAGAAGAGTTTCAAAAAGAATTATTAGAATTAGAGAAAAAATTCTTTAAAAAATATGAACCTTTATATAAACATAGATCTGAAATCATCAATGGTGATGTGGAACCAACTGAAACTGAAGTGGAAACTGGTAAAAAAATTGAATCTGAATTAGAAGGTGATGATGATGAAGAAGATGAAGAAGAAGAACAAGAGGAACAAGAACAAGAAGAAACTAAAGATGAAGAACCACCAAAAGGTATTCCAAACTTCTGGTTAACTGCTTTAGAAAATTTACATCCAATTTCAGAAACTATAACTGATCGTGATTCAGAAGTTTTAGCATTTTTAAAAGATGTTAGATTAGAATATTTATCAAAACCTGGATTTAAATTAATTTTTGAATTTAATGAAAATCCATTCTTTACAAATAAATCTTTATCTAAAACTTATTTTTATCAAGAAGAATTAGGTTATTCAGGTGATTATATTTATGATCATGCAGAAGGTGATGTTATTAATTGGAAAAATCAAGAATCAAATGTTACTATTTCTATTGAAAGAAGAAAACAAAGAAATAAACATACAAAACAAACAAGAACTATTGAAAAATTAACACCAACTGAATCTTTCTTTAATTTCTTTGATCCTCCAAAAGCTCCATCTGATGAAGATCCAAAAATTACAAAAAATGATGATGATGAAGAAGATGAAGAAGATGAAATTGAAGAAGATGAAGATTTAGAAGAAAGATTAGCTTTAGATTATCAATTAGGTGAAGAAATTAAAGATAAATTAATTCCAAGAGCTGTTGATTGGTTTACTGGTTCTGCAGTCGATTATGGTTTAGATGATCAAGAAGGTTTTGAAGATGAAGAATTTGATGAAGATGATGATGTTGAAAGTGGTAGTGAAGATGAAGATGAAGATGAAGATGATGAAAGTGGAAGTGATGGTGAAGGTCAATCAAAAGGTGGTAAAACAAAACAACAACCACCAGAATGTAAACAATCATAAAAAATGAAATAAATAAAAATTTATAATAAGTTAAATAGCCCATCCAATACTTCATTTCTATCCATATTTTATTTTCAACACATCTATCTACACTACTTGTGCTTTTTATATACTTATAATTGTTTAATTGTTATTGAATTGTGTCTTTGTAGTTGTAAATAATTCTCTATAAATAAATATTATAAATATTATAAATAATTCCATTCTGTCATTTTCAGCAGTGCCATTTTTTTTTTTTTTTTTAATTTTAATTTTCTCCCTTTTTCAAACAAATGCAGATTTAATTTTAAAGATTTAAAACAAGGGAAAATTAATTAAACAAACTACTTTGTGGCAAAAACAAAATAGACCAGAATAACGTTATATTTCAAGTGAAGAGTTATTTCAATTCCATTGATACTTTATCATCGTATAGATTATATCAATTTGTGATTAGTTGAAATAAAGAATAGTTGGAATCCTATATTTTAGAAATTATAGATTTTGTGTTAGATAAGAGCAATAAACCCTTATAAAATAAATAAGAAACAATTAGATATTTAGGGGGAAACAAAAACAAAAAAAAAAGATTTTGAATATGACTGAATCAATTAAAATCAATAATGATACAAATTATGTATCAAAATTAAGAAAATCTTCAACTTCTTTAACTCATTTATCAAAATATCCATTCTTGAAAGAATTTGGTGATTTGGTTCTTAGTGTTTATGCAATTAGTTATGTTTCAACATTATTAAGTAAATTAATTTTAGATTTAAAAGATGGAATTTTCGCTAAATATACTCCTTTTATTATTGATTGGATTGAATGGATTGATAAATTAAATGATGTTTATATCTTGGGTAATGTTGATCAATATGTTCCATGGATTTCAAAACTTCATTTAAAAGATTTATATCCAAAAAATGTTTTAATTAAAATTTTCAACACTGGTAAGGAAATTAGTGGTAAATATTATAAAATTAGTATTGATAAATTTAATGATTTTAATACTAAATTAAAACCATTTATTGCTGATAAAACTAATCCTTTAATTTCACCAATCAATTTAAAAATTTCATCAATTATTGATAAATATTTATCCAAAACTAAAGATGAATCATCAATTAATTCAGATTTAGAATTCATTAAAACTTATCAATTATTTAAATTATCAATTCAAAGAACAAAACCATTAATCTTGGGTAAATATGAAGATTTAAAACAATATCCATCAAAAATATCATCAATTTATAATGATGAATTAACTAAGAATGATAAAAATATTCCAAAAGCTTTAGCAAATACTTCATTAGAAATTTCAAATAAAACATTAGAAAAAGTTGGATTAAAAGAATTAAAAGTTCCAAAAATTGAAATTAAAATTGGGAAACAAGATTTAAGTCAAGTTAATGGTCATGTTGATACTAAAACAAATGGTGAGATTTCCGTGGGTGCTTGAGCTTTCCTTTCCCGCCCCCCTTTCCAATCATATAAGTCCCTATATGTCTTTTTTCTTCTCTTTGTTGTTATTCATTGTCACTATCAGTATCACTATCACTATCACTTTCATTTCTTCAGTTTTTTTTTTTATTGAATGACTCTTTTCTTTCTATGTTTTTATCCTTTTTATAACCATGAGTCCTAATAATTCAATTTTATTTCTTTCCCCTCTGATCTTTTCATTTTGTTATTATTATTATTATTATTATTATTATTATTATTATTATTATTATTATTATTATTATTATTATTATTATTATTATTATTATTATTATTAT